>CM053784.1:363513680-363987494 GCA_028749045.1 Cupressus sempervirens
TGAAAACTTGGCAATTCAAGCGCCTTGGACAAGTACCATTGTGAAAACTTGGCAAACAAGCATCATGTGTAATCCAGCCATCCCCAGCTTAGCCTATCATCCTCATGCTTTTGGTCACATCTTTCCATCTAGCTCCATCTTCCAATTTATCCACCTATCTTTCATCCTCCAAATTTTATCTATCACTATCCATTTATCTTCTGCAACCTCACCCCATCATCCCATCTATCATCCATCTCCCTAGCACCTTCAGCTTTTCCATCCTAGCTTCAATCCTATCACATCCATCATAAGACCTCCTTTCACATGTCATCTTCTGACTGGGTGCACTGTATTCCTTGGAGATCTTGTCTTGTCCATCCTCCCTTGTCATTGGTATCTCACTCTAGGTGATCCTCATGCAAATCCAATGTCATCCTCTCATTAGCCATTCACTCTAGCACCATCTATCAGCTCAGCTACCACCAACCTTAGAATTGTCCCCATCCTTGGTCGCACATCTATCATCATCATTGGATGCATCTTGCCAAATCCATATCTTTTGCTATCACCTCATCCTTAGCTTCTACATCTTGCACCAACTTGAGCCATCCCGCTATCTTATCATCCGAAGCTCCTGTACAACTTGTAAATAATCTTGTATCCAATGCTTGCATCATACCTTGTATCATAGCTTGTATATCCAATCTTGTCCAAAAAAACTTGTACATTTGTGCCATATCTTGGTTCGTCAGCTTGTACATCCTCTTTAGCTTAGTACCATTGTATCTATCCATCTTTCGTGTCAGTTCATCCTTGATCAGCATCTTGCACACATCGCACAAATCTTGGTTAGCTATTCCAATGCATCCTTTAGCTAGATCTCCTATCACCAAAGTGTTATCCTTCTTAGTTTTGCTTGCCAGACGCATCACTCATCCAAATCCACCAGCTTAGGTGCTCTCTGATAGATCCTTGCAAGATATAGCTTTCCTCATGTTTGCTCTTGGTCCATTAGTACCTCGTCCTACCCATCTCATTGGCAAACGGTTCTCTTTTGGATTTTCTCTTTCTTTTGATTTGGAATCCTCCCTTTTGGGTCTTGAAGTATCTTTTCCAAGAAATCTTTTTGTTCCCTCCTCAAGGTTGCCACGATCTTCCATATCATGGTCTGCTATGAATGGGGCACTCTGAGTGTACAATTTTGATCAAGTCTTTTGTTTGTTTCTTTTTTGCTTGTGGGTTACCCAGTGTTGGTTCCACGTTGTTTCCTCTTGGTTTTATGTGTGATGCTAGGGCAATCCTTGTGTGTTTGTTTCGAGTCAATCTGTCAGTCCTCTGGATGGTTGGTGACACGGCCTTGATGTTCTTGGTAACCTTGGCAATTAGCCAATAGTCCTATAGCAAATCTAGTGCTCAACTAGTGGTACTTCTCTTTGAAGTATCCCCCTGCTCCAAAAGCTTCAATGGATTCCTTTCATCTCCATTATCCCACATCCGTCTCTCCTACCCCAACTTGTGCAACCGTATCTCTCAGAATCAATCATCACTCTTAGCTTTAGGGATCCACAATCCTAGTCTTAGGGATCCACCCATCAAATCAATCCACCAAGCCTCATCTTTCGAGATCCACAATCCTAGTCCTAGGGATCTCTGACACCCATCTTCCATAAATCTGACTCTTTGAAATCATATTGCCTCAGCTTTATCTCATCACATCATCCCTTCCCTTATCCTAGATTCCTTTTTATAGTGCTCTGCTCCTTCATCCTCCACCTTCCCTAAAGTCTTAAGATTGCTTCCTCTTGTGCATCTGATTCTTCTTTATCATTCTACCATAGTGAGAGTTTGAGCTAATTCAGCCCCTTCTCTTTGCCAATTTGAGTCTCCTTGCTTATCCTAGATTCTTGTATTTTTCAAGAAGCCGCCAAGCCTCATTTTCTCTCCCTGCCACCTTCTTGAGGGGGCACCTCATAGTCTAGTCTCTCCTTATCCAAGACTGGGGCAACTTTGTTGCTAAAACATTTTCCTTGTATCATTTATATTCAAACTTCTTTGAAATAGTGTTATCTCAACACTATGTCAAAGAGGGGCAAAATGTAGACACCTAAAAATCCTTTAGAAAATAAAGTATTTTTATTTTTTGAAAATGTCCCTGATGACATCATCATTTATTAATTAATTATTTATTTAATTAATTTATTTATTTTTATGCCATTAAATCCCTTTATCTTAGTTAAAAATATTTAATTAAAGAATCCCTCCCAAAAATGTTTAAATCTTATTTAAACATTATTTTCTTATTTATTAATTATTTAATAAATAAATTGATCAAAAATCTCAAAATAAATTATTTATTTATTTTTTGCCCAAAACTTGGCCAATTTCCTTAAGACCACTAACCTCTTTCAAAATCTTCTAATCCTTCTTTAATTTCGATTAAAGGCTAATCCCATCATTTCCTACCCCTAATCCCAACTTAAAATATTTAATTAAGATTAAATATTAATCCTCATGTTTATTAAAAATATTTTAATAAATATCTCCTCAACCCAAACCGTTGAAATAAATAAAACTTTATTTATTTCCTAAAAATCTTATTTATCCTCATCCTAGGAAGTTCTAGACTCTTCTAGAAAGTCTTCATCCTCATCCAAAGCCTAGACTCTTCTAGAAGATGTCAATCTTTATCTTTGACCCTAATCCTAATCCCCCCTAACCTTGTCACATTTCCTAAACATGGGTTAAGACTTACTAACCCAAGCCAAAGCCAACAAATATCTCCTTCTTCACCCACCCTCATTAAATGTCATCCACTTGCCCATCTCTAACAAGCTTAATCTAATCTTAACTCAAGCCTAATCCAAGCTTTAATCATTTTCACATTCCTAAGTCAACCTTAAGACTTTCCTAAGCCAAGCCAAAGTCTATCCTCTCAAAATATCCCAACCACCAAGCCATAAATGCTCTCAGAAAGCCATAAATGACTCTTACAAGCTCATTCATTGCTCTTACAAGCCATTATGAGGGTCTTTATGAGCTTTGAGCCTCCTTTGTTGACCCCTCAACCCCTCTTGCTCTAACCAATGACCCTGTGACATGTGTCACTCCCCGATTGGTTGTAAGGAAGCACAATCCATGTGCTCTGCTCTCATTCAATATAAACCTTCCATAAGCTTTCTCTCATCCTTGCATCCTAGCCCTTGATCCCTAAAGCCCTTTGCCTATTTAAGGAATCCTCTCTCAAGCCATTTTAACACAATCACCCATAGTAACAAAGTAATGCCATAATGTCATTTTTGAGAAGCCATTTTACATCAAATCCATTCACCCAAGCCAAAATCCAACGAGAACACCATTGAAGTCTTTGAAGAATCGAGCATACATCCTATCTAATTAGACAAAGCTACTCAACAAGAGAGCTTCTCATTGAGAGAGCCGATTAATGGCTCATATTCTCAATTGAGAGCTCATCTTAGTCTATCTTGAAGTTATGTTTATTTAGTTTTGTGAATACTTTTGATTTGATATTTAGTGTTCTTTGCATTACTAATCCTCATATATAGATGTGGCTTAGTTAAAATGGTGAGGTGGCTCGATTAAGGAGGGTGATGTTGCTTAGGTAAGGTGGTGAATGGATTTGTTAGAAAAAAGGTAGGAGGAGTTAATTAAATAAATGAATTATCTAATTAAAGGTTAATTATTGGTGCATAAGTTAGGTTTGGCTAAGTGTGGGTTGAGAGTTAGTTTTTGGTTGATGGATTTGATTAATTAAATTAGTTAAATAGAAGGGGGAATTTGGGATTAAATTAAATGGTTTGTGTATTTATTTTATTTAATAGAGAAAGGGGGGTTTGACTAATAAATTGGACTATTAATTATTGTTTAATTCAATAATTAAACTATAATTAATTAGTTGGATTAATTAATTAGGGGATAACATAGATTAATTGAATATTTAATTTTTAATCAATAATTCATTAGAAGATGACTAAATGTGATTAATTATGGTATGATCAGATTTAGGTGTATACATTATGAACAAAGTTCAAATCAGATAAGGAACTAGTAAGACGCCTTATGAACTTTGGTTTGGGAATACACCTACTATGAAATACTTTAGAATATTTGGAAGAAAATGTTATATTAAGAGAGAAGATGACATAAGGAAATTTGATATGAGAAGTGACGAGGGTATATTTCTTGGATACTATTTGAAGAGAAAAGCATATAAATATTATAATCAGAGGTTGAGAAATATAGTTCAGAGTGAAAATGTAAAAGTTGATGGCAAGTTCAAAATTCAAGAAAGAATACTTGATTATGATTCAAAAATGAAGCTAGTACAAGTGAAAGACCACATACTCAAAATATAGAACATGAACAATTTTTTAAGATGGATAATAGTATATAGGTACATATCGAGGAACCTAGAAGAACCTAAACAAGAACCTAGAGAATAGAAAAGAATGTGAAGGTATGTTGTAATGAATCACACTAAGAAATAGATAATTGGAAGTACAAATAAATGAGTGTTGAAAATAAACTATGTAAGAGAAGAAGTTTGTTTAAAATCATAGGTTGAACCTAAGATAGCATATCAAGCATGAAAGGATGAATATTGGATAAAGGCTATGAGAGAAGAATTTGATCAGATAGAAAAGAAAAATACTTGGGAACTAACCCCTATGCCTAAAAATAAGAATGTTATTGGTAAAAAAATGGGTATTTAGGAACATGATGAATGAGCAAGGTGAAGTAGTAAGAAACAAAAAAAATATTGGTATGCAAAGGATACTCACAAAAAAAGAAATTGATTTTGAAGAAACATTTGCCCCTATTGAAATATTGGAATAGTTTGAATGTTTTTAGCATATGCATCAAATAAAAATTTAATGTATATTAGATGGATGTTAAGTCAATATTTTTGAATGAAAAACATAATGAAGAAGTCTACATTGAACAACCTGATTATTTTCCACTTACTAAAAACAAAGACATGGTTTGTAGACTAAAGAAGGCATTATATGGAATAAATTAGGCACTTTGAGTATGTTATGCAAGGTTAGATAAGAATTTACTAAGCTTGGGATTCAAGAAAGGTAATGCAAATAGTAACATGTACTTAAGGACAAATTCATATGGATTACTAATCATTGTAGTATTTTTTGATGATATTATCTTTTGAAGCAATGATGAGGCTAGTGAGAATTTTTCAAAAGACATGAAGAATGATTTGAGATGTCTATGATTGAAGAAATGAAATATTTCTTGGGATTGAAAATAACTTAGAATAAGGATGAAATTTTCATATCAAAGACCAAGTATCTTAAGGGTCTATTAACTAGATTCAGATTAAATAATTGTAAGCTAGTTGGTATAGTTATGGTTATAGGATGCAAATTATAAAGATGAGTATGCTAGTGTTATGCAAACAAGGTATAAATCAATGATAGGAGGATTGCAATATCTAACTTACACAAGGCCATACATAGAAAATGTTGTTAAAATTGTTGCAAGATTATAGGTAGGCAATCAAAAGATGCATTTAGCAGCAGTAAAGATGATATTCATATATTTGAAGGGAATATCAAATTTTGGGTTATGGTACGATAGATCACATGATTTCACTCTTTGTGCATACATTGGTGTAGATTGGGCAGATAATGTTGATGATAGGAAGAGCACACATAGTTGTGCATTCTTTCTAAGAGGAAGATTGGTTTCTTGGCCAAGCAAGAAACAAATTTCATTTGACAATCTATGGTAGAAGCATAATATATGGTAGCAACAAAAAAAGTTGTAATCAGATCATATGGATGAAGAAAATGTTTAAAGATATAGGTATTGAATTTTTAAAAACTAATGTTATTTGTTGTGATAACACAAGTATAGTAAGCATGTCAAAGAATCTAGTTTTACATTCAAACACAAAACACATTGCTATAAAGTATCATTTTCTAAGAGAAAAGGTAGTAGAAAAGGAAATCGGATTGGAATATGTAAGTAAAAAAGATAAGATAGAAGATATTTTTACTAAACTATTGGATAATGATAAATTTGAGTACCTTGGATGCATGCCTAGGGAAATGTCCCCACCTGATTTAAAGTAATTGCTTCAAGGATTGTATTAATCCAATACAATCAAAGAACTATTCATTTTGGATTGGATTCTCTCTTCTTGTGGAAGATTTCTTGGTGGAACCTCTTAGTGTAGAAGCTCTTGGTGTACAAGCTATTGGAAGCTCCTAGTTTGGAAGCTTTCTTTTTAGAAACTCTCTCATATTGTAAGAATTTTAAGTTCTCTCATTTGGGGAATATTCTAAGGAATTTAAAGTATTAATGGATGCTTTATAAAGAATTTTGTCTTCTCTTTATCTCCACATTGTTGTGTTTTTTTGGTAATGAGTTGGCAAGGGTGGTGTGGCCCTTCATCAGTGGTATTAGAGCAACCCTTCTTCAAGTGGCATCATATTGTACCTTTGTCAATGGTATCAGAGAGTAACTTCATCATTTATGCTTCTCCTATGGGGGAGTAGTTGCTTTGGGAAGAGTTAATTCAAGGATACTTGTGTAATGTTTTGGTATAATAGTGTAGGTTGGTACTTGGTTTCATTATCTTGATCTAATATAGGTACAATAATAAGAGCACTTCATATTCCTAGATTGGAATATTTACAACTTTTTTTATTAATGTCAATGGGGGAGAAGTAACACATGGAAAAATCACAAATGTATGGGGGAGAGTATGTTGAAGAGAGAGTAACAAATGTATCAGAGCATGTTCAGATAAGATATTGCTAAAGCTTGTAATTTATGGTTTTTAGTCATATATTTCCATCAATTAAAAAGGGGTAGATTGTTATAATTAAGAGGATATTATTACATGGTTGTATCTTGCATATCATGTCTATGTGTTGCACTAATGATAGGTTTTTCATTGATGCCAACATATATATACTTATGTCCATGTCAAGTAGAGATTATGTACATCAAAGAGGTTTGATTGGTCAGCAAAGCTAGGATATGACAATTTATGCTATGAGAGATTAGAATCATATTCAAGAATGTATTTAGATACTACATCTATGTTCACATATTTTTATATGAAGAATTGGTTAGAGTTATAGATCATTTGGTAAAGACTGGTAGTAGACCAGTGTGTAGGAAATAGGTTGCTAATATTTTAATAATATCTAATGAGAGAGATGGATTTAAGGTGAGAGATATAATATCATGGGTGAAGATACATTCATGTTAGCACATCCTAAAGATCATTCTATGGAGGTCACTAAAGTATAATAAGGAATATGTTCACTAGCAAGTGACTCTTATATGTTCACTTAATGTAATATCTTAATGAGATCCTATATAAATAATTGTATAGTGGGGAATCTCAAAAGGCCAACCTAATTTTTTTTAGGACAAGGTATAAAGGAAATGTCATTTCCTTGGTTTTAAGTGTGCGATATTGTATGTGATGTTATGTTTGGAGGTTGAAGATGAGAATTTGATTAGAGTAAAGGAGAGGATTATGGTGAAATTGGTTTGAGAAATTCAAATGAACTGTATTAGAATTTGAGTTTTTGTCTTATCAATTCACTACTTGTATTTGTTATTTTGGAGATTTGTTTATATAGTAGTGGCAGAAGCTATTTGGTTAGTGAGTTAGTTATCTTCCTTATGCTCCTCACTGGGCTAGAATCTTTTGAGAAGGATTCAAAGCCTCCTAACAAGGACTAATCTATTGATTGCATTATAATTGTCTTCTAGTAGGGTCACACCCTTTTAGAAGGAACTTTTATATTAGTACACCATTTTGGGGGTTCTTTCCCCACTGGAGTTGTCCCTCTGATCAATGGTTTTCCTAGTTAAAAAATCATTGTACCATTAGGTATGTCTTATCTTTTGACATTGTTCACTATGCTAGTTACTAAAGTTGGATTTAAGCTATACTTAGCATACAACTTATTCATTCCCCCCCCCACTCTTAATTGTATTGGTGAACTTCACTTTCTAACACAAACATGTAGAAAACATGACCCAAGCACCATATCAAGCACAAATTCAATTCATCAATCAAGTCTACATAGAGAACCATAGTACTAGAATTCATCGAGAGCCACTATAGAAATAGTGAGTGTCTAATTGTGTACCAACATCATCATGTTGATAAATCATCACACTGTCTCTCCCCATGAATAAAGAATATGGTATGCAAACATAATAACCATGCCAAAGTAACCTTGGACACAATAGCCCCATCATAATAAACCAAGGACAAAATAACCCCAAGTCATAATAATCCATGGACAAAAAAACCTATGGTCATTATAGATCAAGATGGTAAACTATAAATGACCTAAAACAAATTAGAATGTTCAAATTTAGATCATGAAAAATGAATTAAGATAAAAGAAGGGATTGTGAGGCACCATAGAGGTTACATAGGTCATTTTTAGACCATATAACCATTATATATCCCTTAAACAACCTTAAAATACTTTAATAGTACAATTTCCCAAAGAGTGGAAAAGTTTTTTTTTTATGACAGTAATGATGTGAATTGTTTTTTAAGACTAGGAGACTTTATTGATTACCTTAAAGAAACATGGATTGACAAACTAACTATCAAATGCAAGAGACAATCACCCAAGTTTCCAATCACAATGTAGAATTTATATTCTACTATTCATGATGATCTTCCAAAAAAAAAAATACTATTAAAGGATGACACACAAGATTTAGTAAATTTCTTCAATCATCACACATCATAGTGTAGAAATTCATGAATGCATTGAAAAACAGTAGGGTTTCCAAGGGAATAAAATAGAGAAATATATGGCTTGGGTTACTATGACCCTAGGTAATTTTTTCTTGGGTTATTATGACCTTGGGATATTTTATCCTTTGGTTATTATGGCTATTATGGTCAGGTTATTATGTCCTACAACCAAAGTATATATATAAAACTACAACCATGTCATCCGGTAATATCCCAAAACAACTAGGGTATAGAAAATACATCTTCATTAATCAACAAAAACATAAAAAAAATTCTTAACTACACTAAACATAAAAAATATTGTGTTCAAGAACACCTATGCACATCCATACCCACTTCACATTTGAAAAACTCAAAAGTCTGAAACAGTACCAAATAGATTGACCTAGAAAAATGAATTGTCATTGTTGAGCATCATCATATATTTTTAAGAAAAATATGTAAACTCCTTAGATCTAAGGTACATGAATCCAAGCCATATTGGTACAATTATCCAAGAGGAAAAATTAGTAGAGGAACTCTAGGCCTACTTGTAGACTAACTCCACAACCACTATCCTTGCATGCATCCAAGGAGATATACTATTCTAGAAGCTTCTAGATCATCCAATGGTCAAATCCATAGCCTCCATTAATACTAGGTAATAAAATAAATTACTTCCAATCCCTTGTATTAGGAATTATTTTATTATAAAATAAAAGCTCTAAATCAACAAAGTTTCAACATGATCAACTCAATTTTCTTTGGATTTGACATCCTTCGAAAAGAGCCCCATGTCTCTTGAAAAAATTTAAATCAACTAAGATAATTTTACTCATAAATGGACTAATAATTACTTGATTCCTTAAAAAAATAAAAATCTTTTAGAGTTTTGAAGTAATAAATCTTAATAGAAGAAATAATTGTTGGAATTACAATAGGAAAGGTAAACTTCTGAGAGGGTGGGGGTGTGAATTAGTAGTTTGAACTTGACCCATAAAACTTTCACCACACATCCATCTCATGCATTTAATGAGTAAACTAAAATAACATGTACATCTAAATTAAGTAAACATGTAAGCATTCACACACATAACACCATATATGATTACCCAGAAACCCTCCAAGTGAGAAGGTAAAACTGGGGTGGGGATGACACCCACAAATCTTCATTACTGTAGTAATAAAGTATATCCAATGAAGGTTACAATGTTTTGACCATGAAACATGATCTACCCTATGAAAAGTTTTTCCTATTAAAGTCTTACAAAGACTATTAGGTCTCACCTTATTAGAGGATTTCAACACCCTTTTAAAAGTGTGCCTTGTTAGAGGACTTCAACTTACAACTAAGTAAGCACCGTGTTAAAGGATTTCATACAATTTGTTAGGACTACTCTATTAAGAGATTTGACTAAAATCACTTTTTAAAATGTTTCAACATAGATCTGTGGTTGTCACTTGCTTGTCCTGATAATAGATCACCTCTAAACATTGTATTCTTGATCATTCTTGATCAGATGTCTCAATATTGTATCCTTTACTCTATCCTCTGTTCTTCTCTAGATGTTTCTACAATTCACTCTCACTTCTAAGTCACCATGAATGCTCTACATGCTAACTACTTTCTTCGCTCCTTCAATTCTCATCCATCCATCCATCAAGAGTTTAGGGCTTTGTGCTCCTTAAGAAGACTTTGGTGGCTTAGGGTTAGGTATGAATCTACAACTGAGATTCATCCATTTTGCCACTTAATCCTTCCTTTTTTCTGATTGATTGCATGTAATTGCATAGGGAATCCAAATAAAGATTCATTGTTATCTCCAAAATATTGAAATATAATCTTAAGTCAGCTTTAAAATGGTTTACATAGTTGTTTGTGCCATTACAAACAAATATGTCAAAACTACCTTACTCAGCATCTGAAGTCTTTGATGCTCAGCATGTACTATTCTTTATACTATGACTCAGCACTTGTATTACTTGGCATCCACTATTTACTTAGCTCCTAAACCACTTGGCATGGTTTATCTACTCAACACCTGAGTGACTCAGCACTCATTGTAACTCGACATGGTCTAATATTTACATGTTGTGCTCGGCATGTATTACTAGTTCAGCATGAACTAAATAAATGGCTTAAGTGTGTTGACACTCACTTGTCAAAACCAATCTAAGATCAACAATCTCCCCCTTTGACATGAGTGTCAAAAACACTTGAATATACATTATCATCCTTGACTTCTCAAGCATAACATATCCATGACTCGGCTTATATACAAAACTTGAAATTTTTAAAATTTGTAATAACTTGTATACCTCAAAATTTAATAACTCCACCTAAGTTAATATGTTTGTTCTGTATCTAAAATTTTGTGCTCCTTTCTGAGTAAATGTGTCTCTACTAATACACTTTGACTTTAATGGATTGTTTTCTTTCGTACTCTACCTTAGCAAAATTTAATAACTCCTTTGATATATCTTTGCTACTATGATCTTTTTGTTTTCTGATTCTCTCCTATTCTCCCTATTTTCTTATACTCCCCCATATTATTTTTCTCAATTTGTTTTATTCTCCCCCATTTTGTATTTTCCCCCTTTTTGACACTTATGTCAAGTGGGCTATACACTTATTGTGTGTTTTTCCAAAAAAGATTTATGGACATCCATTATGATCTTGAGGGTTGCATCCCAGTTATCACATGCAACATCCAATGACTTTATTTGGATTGCAAGCTCAGCAAAAAGGTGTACTAGACCATCTAGAGTAGAAAGATTGGGGTCTTTCTTCAATAGAGTTTCAGCTAGCCTAGCTCCTTGTGTAATATTTCCATATGTAAGGTGAGGGTTGCTTGTATGCTTATCAATTTGACTCTTATCTTAGCCTCATCTGTTGTCAATACAACTAACTAACTCTGTGATTAAAGCAATTCCCTAAAATGCTTCTCACTCTAAGATGGATTTATAGGTAGTCTTGCACCTAATGCAAATATTTGGCTCTTCAAACTTAGAAGCTAACTTATGGTCTCTTGGGTGAAGAGTGTCAGATTGCATAGTGTTGTGTACAATGAGAATATATTCTCAAGTACCTTCTTCACATCCTCAACCTTAGTTTCCAATGCAACTTGTGTAAGTGTTATATCACCAAATGTTTTCTCATTTACCTTTTTTTGGAACTTCTTTTCTGACCATTCTAAAAGTTTAGCATTTGTATCAAGGTCTTCATTATTGACCTTCTCCACTATGTCTATTAGTTGTTCTATTAGTGGCTTGGTCTCTTCAGGATTTGGAAAACTAAATGCATCTAGAAAGATGTCCTTAATATCTTGAAGTGCTTGCTTCTGCCTATGTTTTCTCCTAAGCATTTCTTCATGCTTTTTTCTGTCTAAGGCCTGCTACAATATCCCTATTTGTTCTAGTGGTATAGTATCATAATCATACTTTGCAATAAAAATTTCTTCATCAAGAGTTATATCTCCATAGTGAATTACCATTTCAACTTTTGATGAGCTTGGGCTAGGCACTAAGATCTATAATGGAGTAGCATCCATGCTCATTTTCTGAAGAGTTTGTGTAGGAGTATCAGATGCTGGTAAAGCTACTAGTGCTTGGATGGAAACTTGTTCCTTCACCTTCAGTGTTAGGTCACTCCCTTCAGGCTTTTCCTAGTATATTACTATGACTTGACTATCACCTTGTCCTTGTGTTGTAGGTGCAGATGAGTCTATCTAACCTATTTCTTTTTGATCTACAGTGATGTCTTTCTCTTATGCTATTTTTTTCACAATTATATCAACCTTAACAATTGTATCAACCTTAGTAGATACAGTTTTTGACTTTTGGACCAAAGGTTGTACATGAGTAATTGAAGGGATGACAAAAGATGGTTCTTGTGGATTCACCTTTTCCTTTTTGACATTAGTTACTGACTTCTGTAGTTCATCTACACTAACCAAAACAAGATTACCACTAAGTTTTGCTTGCAATGTAGATTGATCTAAGATTTCTTCAAATCTTGTGCAATAAGAGAATTGATGTTTTCAGCTTATGGATCAAAGACATCCTTGAGAGTTATAGTTTTAGTAGTTTTGATTGTGTCATGGAGAGGACTGACACTCGGCAATTATGTGTCATGCACACTCTATTCTTCTTGTTGCTCAGTCTTAGTTATTGCCTTGTCATCTTCTTTCACTTTTGTCTCTCCTCCAACTATGTTATCTTTGTCATCATCTTCCTTATCATCATCTTTAACCTCTGAAGGGTTAGTTTCTCCTTTCTATATTGTGGTTAACCCATAGATGAGTTTTCATATCTATGTTGACTTATTAACAACATCCTCAATATTATTTTTGAGAATGCTAGAGGCTATGTATTTAGGTGTGAACCTAACTGCATATTTCTTTATAGCCTTAGCAATTTGTCCCTTAGTCAACTCAGGCATTACTTGGGCTAGTGTGGTCTCCCTAATTTGTCTTTCCAAATTCATAAAACAATACCATTTTTTCTCAACTTTTTCATATAGACTCTTAGGTATAGAGTTGGAAAATTCTAGTGGTGTTGTCTTAAACTTTGACGTCATGGCATATAGTGCCTCTTCCACTTGGTTTTTCTCTACTTTACCCAATTTATCAAAATCAACATGACTAAAACCTAACAAATTTGCATTGTTCTTAATTTTTTACATAAATTCTCAAGATTTGAGAGAAGATTGTGACTTGCCACCTTGAATTGGTTGTTGTCATCCAATTTTGTCTTTTATTCATCAGAATCTATCTGTGCCACATACTTCCTTCTCTATCTTTTCTACTCCTAACCTCCTTGCTCTATCTGCTTTTTCTTTTCCTTAGCCTTTTGTTCTGTAGCATGTGTGCTAGCTCTAGTTGTAGGTGCAAAGGATTTGGCTGACTTGGTTTGACAAGTTTCTTTATCCTTTCCACTAATTGTTCCTTTACCTTCCTTTTCTTTTGCTTGGCAGGAGGAGGTGCTTCCTCAACTTCTTCTCCCTTGGCACCTTTAGTCTCCTCATGTTCTTTATCTTCTCCCATGCCCTATATCAATGCTAGAGGTTCTTGAGCTTGAGTTTCATCTTCCTCTTCATCCTCTTCATCCTCTTCTTCTTCTTCCTCTTCCTCCTTGGCATGCTCTCTAAATTTTGCTTTCAACTTCTTTACCAGCTTGTCCTTCTTCTTAATAGCTAATGCAATTTTCAATTCCATGGTAATCTTGGACTTTGCTACTTCATAGTTCCTAAAAAATTTTGCAGTTTTGTCCACTTCCTTTGCTAGTAGAGTTCTTATAGCTACTGAGGCTTCATCTACATTTACCTTATATCCTAAGGGTCTCAACCATCTTACCCTTGGTGTGGCAACTTGTACAAATGTGCTTAGCATCAACAAGAAAACATACATTATTATAATGTTTCTCAACTAAAGAAATCGGTATTCTAAGTCTCTCCTTCATATACTTCTTGGAATCTTTGAAGTAGCTAGTCATTAAGGATTCAATTTTTTCTCCTTGTTGCTCAATGTACTCACAAATCTATACTGCAACTGATTTGTTGGTCTTCCATCCCATAGTACCAAATAAGGGGAATGTATTTTGTATATAAAAGAATATACAAATAAATATAGAACCAAAATTGCATTGCGTACTCTTGGCTTTCTTGATTGCTCCAAGGTTTTCCATTAGTTCTTGTAGTTGTAGCTCTACTAAATCATATGTATGATCTTTCTTAACAATCTTGTAACCAACAACCACAACTATTTAGGGTACACTATTCAATCTACTAGATTAATATAACTTATATGTTATTACCCTTACAACAAAGTGATAAGAGGATCAATGATTGTGTCTATAGTCATACCTCTTTTATTCCAAACTGCTCCAATATTCTTTTCAATCATCTATTTGGAGTCACTTCTTAGTTTCTTAGGATGATCTAGGGTTGGGTAGCCAATAACCCTATGAATTATTCTCTTGGTTATCTAAATAGATCCACTCTCTAGCCATAAGGAACCATCATGAATTTTGCTAAGAACCATTTGTATCCACTCTGTCTTAAATACATTTGGAAAATCTAGGGCTCGTGTTAAACCCTTTTTCTCAACAATCTTGAATTCTTCTTTCAAAACACCATTTTCACACAACCTATTGTATGCACCTCTTATTTCCATGTCACCAATGCTTCCTATCTTGCAATTGTAACATTTCCTCACATCTTGTACCATTATCACATTTGGTAGGATCATTGACAATGCACTAGAAGGGTCTTGTTTATATGCGATGTCAAGAATGGCTTTAAATATGGGTTGCTTAACTTCATTACTAACTAGCTGAACATTTAAAACTTCCTTCCCTTCAACATTTTTTGAACTTGATGCCATTGTGTCAAACTAGGATTTATGAATATTTAAACTACGTAGCTCGGCTCTTGATAAATACCTTAGGAAATCTGATGACCTAGCATGAGATCACTATTGAAATCTCTTGCAACTACTTTGAATGAATTTTCAGATCACCTTCTACTCTATTTTCTCTTTCTCCAATTTGAAATGATGAAGACTGAGCTGAAATCAATCATATACCCTTTGAAAACCTTGCATTTAATGCTAAGTGCTTACACAACTATAAGCTTGGCATAAACCAATTTTAGGTTCACTCAACATCCATTGATATTTCCATCACTCGGCAGCTACTATGAGCTTGGCATCAACTACCTAGTCTGATAGCTGACATCTTCTAGCATTCCACTTAGCATGTATAGGAAACTTTTCATGCCCAGCAACAACATGAAAAACTTGAAGATTTTTCTTGAATTTTTAACAACATCTTGAATCTTTATTCATGCTAATGTAGTATTTTTATTACTACCTCCTTTTGAAATTGATGTATGATATAGCCCTTAAATATCAGTCCCACATACCTCTTGTTTGCCTAGTTTGTTGAGGTGTGATCACCTAACCCATTGGGTGAAGTGATCTCTTCTCCATTTCATGTGTTGCTCTGGTGTATTTAACATTTTCCTTGCCTTTACCTTTATCAAATTCACAACTTGGTGCCTTTGACCTAGTTGGACAATACCTACTAATGTGACTAGTCTTCAAACAACTGAAACATGTAGTTTGACCTAACCATCTTTTTTAATTACCATTGAAGTGTGTCCTAATACAATTCTCAATAACATGTCCATATTCTTGACATTAATGAGAGTTATATCTTGTATTATAATCCCAATTATAAGAGTTATCATTGCTCCTTACCTTTGTTTGCTTGTTTGATGACCACGTGGATTTGGATCTGCATTCAAAAGCTCTATGTCCATACTTCCAAAAATTGTAGCAATATCCTTCAAATTTTTGTGTATGCATGGTCTTGGTTCTGCATTCATGTGCCTGATGACCTTGCTTGTTGCACTTATGACAATGAATCACGTTCTTAGGCTTGACATTCTTATTTGTAGTTTTTCCCCTGCACACATTAGTAGTATGTCCTTTCTTACCACAATTATGACAAGTAGGTTTGGAGTTCTTACCTTTGTTGTTTCTTTCTTCTACATCTTTGAATGATTCTCTTTCTTTAGTGCTTGTGTATTCTAGTCCATCTGTATCATTCTTGGATCTAGGGGATCTCAATAATTGCTTAAAGTATTTGATGGCTTCATTTGGTTTGTTGAAACTTTCAGCAAATTCCTTTTCTCTCTTTAGGTCACTCTACAATTATTCATTCTAAAACTTCAATGTATTTATCTCAATGTCCTTGACATTCAATTTATAGTTGGCATTCATCAATTAACTTAGAGTATCCAATTACATGTTGGAAATCTTGGTTAGCTCTATTGACTTTTCTTCCAGTCTGTCGATTAGAATTATTTTGTCTTCTTCAATCATGGCTTTGTCTTCCATAGATTTCTTCTTTTTTTTAGTTACCTCACATAGTAGTATAGCTTGTGATTCTTGCTCTAACTTGAGATTTATGTCCTCAGCTTGAAGTCCATTCTTTTCCATTAGATCTACAACTGCTGCATCAAACTCATTTGAGTCTCCATTTGTAAATAGCTTAGTAGTGTCTATATTTTTGTATTGTGTGTCATTCTCCAAAATAGAAATCTCTTTCCTTCTCTTCAAGGATTTCTTTAGTTCCTCTCTTGCTTCATTCAGTTGATGTAGTATGAGATGTATTTACATCTCCTGGTTATCAATAGTCTTTCCCAACTTGTAGACTTCCATTTCAAGATCTTTCCTCAAAGTTGTAAATATTATCTTTTAGAGAACAAGGCTTTGATACCAATTGTTGGAATTACAATAGGAAAGGTAAACTTTTAGGAGTGGTGAATCAATATTTTATATACTTGGACCCATAAAAATTTCACCGCACATCCATCTCATGCATTCAATGAGTAAATTGGAATAACATGTAAAGCATATACATCTAAATCAAGTAAACATGTAAGCATTCACACACATAACACCAGATATGATTATCCAGAAACCCTCCAAGTGAGAAGGTAAAACTAGTGTGGGGATGACACCCACAAATCTTCACTACTATAGTAATAAAGTGTATCCAATGAAGGTTACAATATTTTGACTATGAAACATGATCTACCCTATGAAAGGTCTACCCTGTCAAAAGGCTTACAAAGATGGTTAGGTCTCACCTTGTTAGAGGATTTCAACACCCTGTTAGAAGTGTGCCTTGTTAGAGGAATTCAACTTACAACTAAGTAAGCAGCCTGTTAAAGGATTTTATATAGTCTGTTAAGACTACTTTGTTAAGAGATTTGACTGAAATCACTTGTTAAAATGTCTCAGCATAGATCCTATAGTTGGCACTTGCTTGCCTGATAACATATCACCTCTAAATAATGTCTTATTGAACCTTCTCAATTAGATGTCTCAATTTTGTATCCTTTACTCTATCCTTTATTCTTCTCTAACTGATTCTACAATTCACTCTCAATTCTAAGTCATCATGAATGCTTTGCATGCGAACTATTTTCTTTGCTCCTTCAATTCTCATCTACCCATCCATCAAGATTTTAGGGCTTTGTCCTCCTTAAGAAGACTTTGGTGGCTTAGGGTTAGGTGCATGAATCTATGTATGAGATTCATCCATTTTTCTACTTAATCCTTCTCATTTTCTAATTGATTGCATGTAATTGCATAGGGAATCCAAATAAAGGTTTGTACTTATCTCCAAAATATTGAAATATAATCTTAAGTCAGCTTTAAAATGGTTTACATAGTTGTTTGTGCCATTACTAAAAAATATGTCAAAACTATCATATTCGACATCTGAAGTCTCTAATGCTCAGCATATACTATGACTCAGCACTTGTATTACTCGCCATCCATTGTTTACTCATCTCTTGAATCACTCAGCATGGTCTATCTACTCATCACTTGAGTGACTCAACACACATTGTAACTCAGCATGGTCTGATATTTACATGTTGTGCTCAACATGTATTACTAGTTCAACATGAACTAAGTAAATGGCTTAAGTGTGTTGACACTCACTTGTCAAAAACAATCTGAGATCAACAATAACCATAACTAGAAACATTGTGAATCTTCACATGCAAATCATAAAATTGAGCCCTAATAGTGATTGAAGAGAAACGAGTGCATTCCATAAAACCATCTAAGATTAGTATGCACATCCAATATCTATGATTTCTTCACTTAAAGTAAACTAATAAAAGTACATACTACTATGCCATAAAAGTGAAAACAAACATAGTTTATTTCCCACAATTTAAAACTTTAGAGGAAAGTGATTACATTTTATAGATCTAAGAAATTTAAGCAACATTACAACATACAAATTTACTAATTCAAAATCATGAAACTAAACAAATAAGACATAACATAAAACAAAAATATACATGTGGAAAGCTCTTTTAGGTAAAAAAACCTCACTCCAAAACATAAATCCAAGGTATTATTATTTTTTTTTTTTTTTTTTAATGCGCCTGGTAAACTTTTTAACGTGACCGGTAGCGCTGGCGCGACACGCCCACCGATACCACCAACGCTTTGACCTGGAGCTATGAACCAGTGAGGCCACAAACGGGGGACCTCATCCCCATGAGATTTGAACCTGGATGGCAAGGATAACAATGCAACAACTTAACCATCACAACATGCCACTATTGGCTAAATCCAAGGTATTATTGAACAATAACTTACAATTAGTTTTTCAGGCTCTAAGAATTTACATGGCAATTTGCATCTTATTCTACTGTGGATAATATTTGACAACATAACCTTGTGAAATTATCTCCTCTCTTCTCTCTTGTAAATCAACCAAGGCATCAGGCATCAACATATATCAAACTCAACACAAATAGGTAGGTGCTCATGGGTTCCAAATCATCTTAGACACCGAAGAGGTAATTTGAGTCATAATGTAAACAAATTTATAATTCCATGACACATTTCTCATAAAAAAATTACAAGAAAAAAATTGCACATCTTGCCCATAATAATTATCTTGCCAAATAAAGGAAAGTACACAAAATAAATTACCATTAGCAGTACTGGGCATCTTGCTTACCTCACACCACTTCTCAAAAGTGAACTCCACCACAAATTCTAATTTATAAAATAAAAATCCAATGCAAATTAGAAATTTCAAACCATGTCTCTTTAGTCAACATAGGAAATTGAAAAATCAATTTCTACTTCAAATTAGAAATATATGAAAATATCTTCCCAAAACATAGTATCTTCTATGTGGATGCAAACTTCCTACAAAATAATAAATATGAAAATCTCATTATCAACCATATAGGATTTCATGCCACCAAGAGGTCCCACAAAGTGAATCACGACTTAGGAAGTCGATATCATGCGTACCACTACTAATAAAACATAGGCCAATGAGTTGACTTAAAAAGCTACATAGTTGAATTCTAATAGAAATATCACCATTGTACTTGATGTGGAAAATATCCCCTACTTATCAAATCAGGATAAATTAATTAAATAAATAATTCATTATATTGGGAATCTAAGGTTGATACATCTTAATCCTAAAAATGTTTCCCTTAATTTCGCATTGAAATTCAAGGTGTTATGATGATTTGAAGTCTATGAAACCTAGAAGAAAGATTTATATGAATGGGGAAATCAAAAAGTTCAAGATATTTTTTTGGATATGAGTATGTAGTTTCAAAACCAATAGTGTAATATTTAGGTGAATTTTTTTTTTGATAGGTAACATTTATTTATATTAATTAAAACAATGATTCTTACAATAGTGTGTCATAGTATGAAGAGGACACTATAATAGTCCTCATATAACCCCCATTAAATAAAAAGTTAACGCATCCTAGTAACAAAAGGCATTAACACCTTCAAACTACACCTGACCCATTACATTAAATGAAAGAAAAAACTAGTAGAGCCACCAGACATCTAGAATGTACCATCTCAAACCTTGAACTAGGTTGCAACTTCCTCCTTGGTGAAATTTGGAATGGATCTATCATACTCCCCAAAGTGTCACTGCCTTCTAGAGCCACTTGTTTCTGCCTCCCCTTTCAAAGACACATCAACCCACATCCCTGCTTGCATGGACTTTTCCAGCAACCTCACATTTTGCCTTGCCTAGCTGGCACCTCAATGATTCTCCAGGTGGTCGCATCTTCTTCCTTAGAGTTGTCTTCATGAAACCCTTATTCCCCTCCTCCAACACCTAGACCTTTTCCTATAGACATTTGACCACTTCCCTCCATCCTTTGGCCGATTTTGGCATGTGCACCTCACAGGGGACAGTAGATGACCACACAACCAAAGGTTGTAATGATGAATCACCACCTCGAATACACCTCCATGATTCCTACCCCATTTCACACCCTTCCCCCAACTTAGCTCTTTCAATGACCTCATCAACTCCCAAAAGCCACTATGAGTTTATACACACTACGATGGCTCTTCAAATTTCCTCTTTTGTCTCTTCAAAGAGTAGTGCCAGAGCTACAAAGAGGGAAGCAATGTCCAAATTGCTCCTCCTTCTCCAATAGGAGTCCATATATTCTAGGCCAAAAATATCCATATCGACATTCATGAATTCTTGGTCTTCAATGAGAAAAATGTTTTTTAGTCGCCTCACTAAGATTTTCCCTTCATAAGCCTATGTTTGATTATCTAACTCCAATGCAAAGCTGGTCTCCATTTCTAAAATCTCCACTCAATTGCTTGCAAAAAAAGAGACTCCTCCCTACTTAAATCACTCCCACAAAGCATCTAGAAGCCCACATTTCAAAATCTTCATGAGTGTGAATCCTATCTCATGCACATAGGATTACCTATTCATGAGTGTCCTTGGTTATGGGGGTTAATAATTGTAAATCACTCTGATGAAGGGTGCTCCCCTTAATACCATAAACCATAAGAGAAACAAAGAAACAACAAATGCAAGAATAAAATATGGACTTCTTATTAGTGCTGCAAATATATAATTACATAATTCATAAGTACAATATGATAGCCCACATGGGTGCCTTCATTATAGTAATCTACAAGACTAACCTACGAACTACCACCCAAAGTTGTTATAGAAATGTTCAGGCCTTTCTTAGATAGACAATTTTATGTCACCCAGAAAGGTTCTAGATATTGAAACTTAATACCTAGGGCCGACAGACCCTAACAAAACATATAGAGTTGGCCAAATACATCTTTGATAAATATTTTAGAAATTTTGGGTAGCCCAACTTCAAAAGGCCATAACTCTCGAACCGTTGCTCTGATTGGCTATTATAACCACATTTCATAAATATCAGCTTCTAATCTACGGGCTTGAAATTGCACAAGTTCCCTTTCATTGAGTTTTCAAACCAAATCTAGGCACTATAAGGCCTACAACAGTGACCCTAAAGATTTTTCTATAATTTTTTTCATCGAAAATCCACAATAACTTCTTTGACACATAAGGTAGAGCAATGAGATTTTTATGGTAGGCTTATAACTCTAAAATGAACCTTCATGTAGAAAATGAGAATATTCTGAGCTCATATGAAAAACTTACTAAAAATAGAAAGTTCCCATAAATAGTAACCACCTTGTCTACTAGTCCTTATTAAAATAGAAAAGATTGAAAAAAAATTATTTTTTTAGTGATGCAAGATTGTCCTTACACTTAGGATGCTTCTACATTAGACACCCATGGTAATTTGAGAAGTGACTTCATCACGTCTCAAGTGTTCAGAGGAAAACAAAGATGGTTAACCTCCTCCCTTGCTAGTCATTATGAATCCTCTACTGGCCTCCCTTTCCATTTGACCAATTATTCCTCATAAGTTTTGTTCCTTGTACTTTTTTCAATATGACTATCTAGTATCTCCTCAATCTCCTTTGTAGTCAAACTAGCTGCTAGAATACTCCATTGCAGTTCTGCAACTTCATCATCACCTCCTTCATAATACTCTATCAAATCTAAAATATTAAATAGTGGTGAAATATTCAATTCAGCAGGAAACTCCACTTCATAAGCATTTCTAGAATCATGCCTTTTCACTATCTTGCATGGTCCAAACTTATTCATCTTCAACTTATTATATGTACCCATTGGACAATGCTCCTTTCACAAATGAACCATGACTTAATCTCCAATTTGAAATTCTTTATACCTCCTCTTCACATCTGCCTTAGCCTTATATTGTTTATTCATCTTTATGATGTGCTTCCTCACCTCCTCATGGATGTTCTTCAAATGTTTAGCAAATTATTTTGCTTCAACACTACTTATTTTTCTTTTATCCAACTGCCTCAATTTAGAAGAATTTATGGGACTACTCACATATATAATCCGGAATGGTGATTTACCAATACTCCTATTGACATAATTATTATATCCAAATTCTATCTATGGTAAAATCATATCCAATTCTTTTGGCTTGTCTCTAGCCAAACATCTCAGTAAATTTCCAAAACTCCTATTCACTACTTATATTTGTCCATCAGTCTATGGTGATATGATGAACTAAACTTCAAATCTATCTTCAACTTCTTCCACAATTTATGCCAGAAATACCTAACAAATTTGGTATCTCGATCTGAAGCTATACTCTTTGGCAGACCATGTAGTCTCACCACTTCTCTAAAAAATAACTTTGCTACATGAACAACATCACTAATCTTCTTGCAAGGAATAAAATGTACCATCTTTGAAAACTTGTCACCACCACAAAAATAGAATCATGTCCACGATGTTTCCTTGGTAATCCAAGAACAAAATACATGCTGACATCCTCCCATAGATTCTCTGGTATAGGTAATGGTTGATACAACCCTGTATTTTGCTTCACTCCTTTCACCATCTAACATACTCTGCAACTCTATAAAAACTTCTTCACATCTTGCTACAACTATGGTGAATAATAATTCTTAACAACCAAATCTATGGTTTTATCTCTACTAAAATGTCTAGCCAATCCTCCATCTCCTTGATGAGATTCTTTCTCATTGAAGTTTTAAGAATACACAACAGGCTTCCTCTGAACAATATACTATCTTGGATCATGAAATCCAACCATCTTGTCTTGTCAAGTGTAATAGGCTTTATACATGCCTTCCATGCTTCACCAAAATTAGGATCATCTAGATACAAAGTACTGAGTTCCTTGAACCCAACCACCTCTATCTACATTTCTATCAGCAAAATTTGTCTTCTACTAAGAGCATTTGCAATTTTGTTAGACTTTCCACTCCTGTGTTTCAAAACAAATGTATAACTTTGCAAAAAATCAACCCACTTCAAATGCCCTTGGTTTAATTTTCCTTGGCTATTTAAATATTGCAAAGCTTGATGATCAATATATAAAACAAAATCCATAGGAAGAAGATAGTGTCTCTGCTACTTTAATGCTTGAACTATAGTATAAACATAATATTTTCTTTTTGCATCATTCATCTTCTCACTAAAATAAGCAATAGATCTGCCTTCTTGGCTCAAAAAAACTCCTATTGCAATACCACTAGCATCACAATCTACTTGAATCAACTTGTTAAAACTAGGAAGTGCTAAAATAGGCTGCTCAGTAACTTTATGTTTCAATAGATTAAAACTCTTATCTGCTCCCATAGTCCACTTAAATTCTTTCCTATCCCCTCTCATTATTTCAGTCAGGGGTCCACAAATACTAATGACACCTCTTATGAACACTCTATAAAAACTAGCTAGTCCATGAAAAGATCTTACCTCTGTCAAAATTCTTGGAGTAGGCCATTCAAGGATAGCCTTCACTTTCTCTAGGTCCATTTTTAGACCTTCTGCTAAGACTACAAATCTCAAGTACACCAACTTCTTCTTTACAAAATTGCACTTCTTCAGGTTTATCAACAACATTTCTTCTCTCAACTTATCAAACACCTTGTGAATATGGATCAAATGCTCGTCTAATGTCTTACTAAAGATCAAAACATCATCTAGGTAAACAATGACAAACTTGCCCAAAAACTCCTTTTGTACCTCATTCATGAGCTACATGAAAGTGCTCAGTGCATTGGCTAGGCCAAAAGGCATTACTAACCACTCATACAGTCATTCCCTTGCCTTGAAAGTAGTCTTCCACTCATCACCTTCTCTAATATGAATCTGATAGTTCCCACTCTTTAGATTTATCTTTGTGAAATACTTAGCTCCACTCAAATAGTTCATAATATCATCCATATATCTATATTTGATTGTGATATTGTTGATAGCATGAGAATCTGTGCACATCCTCCATTCTCCATTCTTTTTTGGTGCTAAAATAGTTGGTACAACACATGGACTCAGACTCTTTCGAATCAACCCTTTTTGCAACAACTCATGAACTTGTTTGTTCGACTCTTCACTTTTTGTTGGTGTCCTATGTGTTGCCTTGTTTGGAAAACTAGCTCCTGAAAAAAAATCCATTTGGTGACTGATCTTCCTCATTGGGGGCAATCCATTAGGTACATTATCTAATACAATATCTAGAAAACTCTCCCAACATATCAATAACTTTTATAGGTACCTCCTCTATTTCTTCTTTACTATCTTTTGGAATTATAGAAAAACACGTATGCTCATGCTTCATATCTTTAAGAAACTCTTTTCCATCAAAAAAACATTTTCTAACAACACTACATACCTTTTCTTCTTTATCTTTCAACATCTTCAACTTACTCCATCCTTGGTCAGAGTGTAAATATTTTCTCACCCATCGTGTACAACATGCCTGTCAATTGCCATGACCTACTCAGCAACATATGACATATGTCCATAGGTATGATATCACATAGTACCTCATCCTAGTAGCTTCCAATCTTGAAATTTACTGAGCATTTCTCATTGACCATGACCTTTTGCTCATCTTGTACTCACGCAATACAGTATGGATACAAGAGATTTTGTCTCTTCAGATTCAATTTGGCAACCATCATATCTGACACCAGATTATCAGTACTTCCACCACCAATGATCACATCACAACACTTGTCTTCACATTTGCACCTTTTGCAAAACAAGCTCCTTCTTTGATCAGGTTCATTCTCACCACTCAATAGGACTCTTCTATTAACTAGGACTTCTCCTCTTTTAGCATCTTTAGAATGTGAGGATCTAGCATCTTCATCAACAAATGCAACTCTTGCCTAGCCTTCTATTCTTTGATCTATTCTTCCTTGGCACTAAGAACATTCAAATGCTCTATGCCCTTCTTCTTTATAGTGAAAATTATGTCTCTTCATATTCAACTTGGAAACCATCATATCTAACACCAAATTATTAGTACTTCCACCATCAATGATCACATCACAACACTTGTCTTCACATATGCACCTTTTGCAAAACAAACTCCTTCTTTGATCAGGTTCATTCTCACCACTCAGTAGGACTCTTCTTTTAATTAGGACTTCTCCTCTTTCAACATCTTTAGAATGTGAGGATCTAGCATCTTCATCAGCATATGCAACTCTTGCCTGGCCTTCTATTCTTTGATCTATTCTTCCTTGGCACTGAGAACATTCAAATGCTCTATGCCCTTCTTCTAGATCCTTTTCCTTTGCCCCTTCCTCTCTTATTTCCATTATTATGATCATGGAAACTTTTGGAATTGTTTCCCCTCTAGTTCTAACTACTACTTCCAACCTCATCCTTGTTCTTTTGATCATCATTACGACCTCCATAAGATTGTCCACCAGATCTTCCACCATGACCTCTTCCACTATTCTTGTTGTCAAACTTGTTGCTCAGTTTCTCCTCAAATCTTAGGCAAACTAGTATGCCTCCTCAATATTGTTCATTGAACTAGACTCAATTCATCTTGAATACTTGGCCTTAACCCATTAAGATAATGAGCCACTTTCTCCTTATCATCTTCTGCATGGTTGGTTCTAATAAGAACTCGAAAGAACTCTTTGGTATACTCTTGAACAGATATTTCCACTTGCTTCAACCCTTGTATCTTCTTCAACAGATCAAGCTCATAATCCACGAGAATGAATTATCACTTCAATTTAGCTATCATCTGATCCCATTTGGTTATTTTGTCTTTTCCCTTTCTATTTCACTCTAATCGAACCTTGTGTCACCAAATCTTTGCATGTCCCTTCAATTTTTCCTTTGCAAACTTGACCCTATCAAGATCCTTAATATCTTCATATTCAAAGTACTCTTCTAGTTCATTGAGCCAATTGATCAGCTCTTGTGGGTTAAGATTTCCCAAAAATGTGGGAACTTCAAACTTAGGTCTTTTTCCAATCTTGGACATGGCCCTAAAAAGCCTCTCTTCTTTTGGGTTTAGAACTGCCTCTGCTTCGACATTTTCTTCTACTTCATCTTCATCCTTGCTTTCATCTCTTCTGGGAAGATTTATTCCTCTTTGCATTTGTTATTCCAATGCTTGCATTTGTCTTTGGAGGGCTCTAAAACCCTCAGGTGTAACACCTACAGCTCTTGTGCCACACTCTCTTTGTAGAGGCATTTTTAGCACTTTCATTGAAACCCTAGTGCAAATTGGCTCACAATCGGCGATCTATCTATATGCTCAGCCCAAACCATGGTCCTAGTGTGAACTGCCTCATAGTTGGCAATCTATCCACATAGTCAAGAACTCTATTTCTTATACCACTTGAGGAAGGTTGCTCCCTTAATACCATAAACATAACAGAAACAAAGAAACAATAGCAAATACGAGAACAAAATATGAAATTCTTATTTGTGTCACAAATGTGGAATTGCATAATTTAGAAGTATAATATGCTAACCTACATGGTCACCTTCATTATAGTAATCTAAAAGACTAAGCTATGAACTACCACCCAAAGGTATTCTAGACAATGTTCAAGCCTTTCTTAACTAGGAAATTTTATGCCACCCGAGAAGGTTCTAGACATTGAAACTTAATACCTAGGGCCAACAAACCCTACCAAAACATATAGAGTCGGCCAAATACATCTTTGACAATTATTTTAGAAATTTTGAGTAGCCCAAATTTAGAAGGCCATGACTCTCGAACCGTTTCTCTGATTGGCTATTATAAACACTTTTTGGAAACACTAGCTCCTCATCTACAGGCTTGGAACCACACATGCACCCTTCTGTTGAGTTTTTGAATCTCATATGGGCACTCTAAGGCCTCCAATGGTGAGCCTAGAGAATTTTTTTGCAATTTTTTTTACCTAAAATCCAAAATAACTTCTCTAATACATAAGCTAGAGCAAAGAGATTTTTATGGTAGGCTTATAACTCTAAAATGAACCTTCATATAGAAAATGAGAACATTCCAAGCTTGTATGACAAAATTACTAAAACTAGCAAGTTCCCATAAATAGTAACCACCTTGTCTACTAGTCCTTATTAAAATAGAAAAGATTGAAAATAAAAACATTTTTGGGTGATACAAGATTGCTCTTACACCCAGGATGCTCCTGCATCAGACACCCGGGGTAATTTGAGAAGTGACTCTGTCACATCTCATGTGTTTAGAGGAAAACAAAGATGGTTAACCTCCTCCCTTGCTAGCCATGATGGATCCTCTACTGGCCTCCCTTTTCCTTTGGCCAATTATTCCTCATAAGTTTTGTTCCTTGTACTTTTGTCTATATGACTATTCAATATCTCCTCAATCTCCTTTGTAGTCGAACTAGCTGCTACAATACTCAACTATGCTTCTGCAACTTCATCATCACCTCCTTCATAATACTCTATCAAATCTGAAATATTAAATACTCATGAAATATTCAATTTATTAAGCAAATCCACTTCATAAGCATTTCCAAAATCATGTCTTTTCACTATCTTGCATGGTCCAAACTTCTTCATCTTTAGCTTATTATATGTACCTACAAGAAAACACTCTTTTCACAAATGAACCATGACTTCATCTCCAATCTATAAAAAATTATACCTCCTTTTCACATTGGCCTTAGCCTTATACTATGTATTCACCTTTATGATGTGCTTACTCACCTCCTCATGGATGTTCTTCAAATGTTTGGAAAAATCTTCTACTCCAGCACTACTTATCTCTCATTTATCTGACTGCCTCAATTCAAAAGCATTTCTAGGACTACTCCCATATACAATTTGGAATGGTGATTTACTAGTACTCCTACTGAAAAAATTATTATATGCAAATTCAGCCTATGGTAAAATCATATCGCATCCTTTTGTCTTGTCTCCAACCAAACATCTCAATAAATTTCCCAAACTCCTATTCACCACTTTTGTTTATCCATCAGATTGTGGATGATGCGATGAACTAAACTTCAAATTTGTCTTCAACTTCTTCCACAATGTACACCAAAAATACCTAACAAATTTGGTATCTTGATCTAAAACTATACTCTATGGTAGACCATGTAGTCTCACCACTTCTCTAAAAAATAACTCTGCTACATGAACATCATCACTAGTCTTTTTGCAAAGAATAAAATGTATCATCTTTGGAAACCTGTCAACCACCAAAAAAATAGAATCATGCCCATGCTATGTCATCAGTAATCCAAGAAAAAAATCCATGTTGGCATCCTCCATGGCTTCTGTGGTACAAGTAATGACTGATACAACCATTTATTCTACTTCACTCCTTTCACCATCTGACATACTCTGCAACTTTGTACAAACTTCTTCACATCTTGTTGTAGTTGTAGCTAGTAATAATTCTTAGCAACCAAAGCTATGATTTTATCTCTGCCAAAATGTCCAGCCAATCCTCCACTATACTTCTCCTTGATGAGATTCTCTCTCATTGAACTTCTAGGGATACACAACTGGCTTCCTTTGAATAACATACTATCTTGGATCATGAAATCCAACCACCTTGTCCTATCAAGTGTAATAGGTTTTTTGCACGTCTTCCACACTTCACCAAAGTCAAGATCATTTGTATAGAAAAGTATTGAGCTCCTTGAATCCAACCACCTCTATCTTCATTTATGTTAGCAAAAGTTGTATTCTACTAAGTGCATCTCCAACTTTGTTAGACTTCCCACTGGTGTTTCAAAACAAATGTATAACTCTACAAAAACTCAACCCACTTTAAATGCCTTTGGTTTAATTTTCCTTGGCTATTCAAATATTACAAAGCTTGATGATCAGTATACAAAACCAACTCCTTAGGAAGAAGACAGTGTCTCCACTTCTTCAATGCTTGAACTATAGCATAAAATTCCTGATAAAAAATAGAATATACCATAAACCATAATAGAAATAAAGAAACAACATAAAATATGAGAACAAAATATCAACTTCTTAATTTGCGCCATAAATGCAAAATTGTAGAATTCATAAGTACAATATGCGAACCCACATGGGCCCCTTCATTATAGTAATATGCAAGAATAAGTTGTGAACTACCACCCAGAGTTGTTCTAGACAATGTTCAGGTCTTTTTTAATAGGCAATTTTATGCTGCTCGAGAAGGTTCTAGACATTGAAACTTAATACCTAGGGCTGACAAACCCTAACAAAACATATAGAGTTAGCCAAATAGATCTTTGACAATTATTTTAGAAATTTCAGATAGCCCAACTTTGGAAGGCCATAACTCTCAAACCATTGCTCTGATTGGCTATTATAACCACTTTTCCAAAATGCCAACTCCTTATCTATACCCTTTGAACTATGTAAGCGCCATTCAATTGAGTTTTCAAACATCATCCAGGAATTCTAAGGCCTCCAACAGTGAGCCTTAAGATTTTTCTGCAAATTTTTCCACCAAAAATCTACAATAACTTCTCTGATACATAAGTTGGAGCAATGAGAATTTTATGGTATGCTTATAACTTTAAAATGAACCTTCATGTAGAAAAAGAGAACATTTTGAGCTTGTATGATAAACTTACTAAAAATAGAAAGTTCCCATAAAGAGTAACTACCCTATCTACTAGTCCTTATTAAAATAGAAAATATTGAAAACACAAATATTTCTAGGTGATGCAAAATTGCTCTTACACATAGGATGCTCTTGCATCAGACACCTGAAGTAATTTGAGTACTTTTTCATGTCTCAGGCATTCAAAGAAAAACCAAGATCTTTAACCTCCTCCCTTATTAGCCATGATGAATCTTCTATTGGCCTCTCTTTCCATTTGACTAGGTATTCCTCATTAGTTATGTTCCTTGTACATTTGTCAATATGATTGTCTGGTATCTCCTCAATCTTCTTTGTAGTCAAACTAGCTACTAGAATACTCCACTGTGCTTCTACAACTTCATCATCACCTCCTTCATAATACTTTGTCAAATCTAAAAAATTAAATAGTAGTGAAATACTCAATTCATCAGGAAACTCCACTTCATAAGTATTTCTAGAATCATGCCTTTTCACTATCTTACATAGTCCAAACTTCTTCATCTTCAGCTTATTATATGTACCCACTAGAAAATGCTCCTTGTGCAAATGAACCATGACTTCATCTCCAATCTGAAATTCCTTATACCTCCTGTTCACATCTGCCTTAGCCTTATACTATGTATTCATCTTTATGATGTACTTCCTCACCTCCTCATGGATGTTCTTCAAATGTTTAGCTAATTCTTCTACTTCAGCATTACTTATCTATCCTTTATCCAAATGCCTCAATTCAGAAGCATTTATGAGACTACTCCCATATACAATCTGGAATGGTGATTTACCAGTACTCCTATTAACAAAATTGTTATATGCAAATTTTTCCTATGGTACAACCATATCCCATCATTTTGGCTTGTCTCCAACCAAACATCTCAATAAATTTCCCAAACTCCTATTCACCACTTCTATTTGTCCATTAGTTTGTCGATGATGTGATGAACTCAACTTCAAATATGTCTTCAACTTCTTCCACAATGTACACTAGAAATACCCAACAAATTTGGTATCTTGATCTAAAACTATACTCTTTGGTAGACCATGTAGTCTCACCACTTCTTTGAAAAATAATTCTACTACATGAACATCATCACTAGTCTTCTTGTAAGGAATAAAATGTGTCATCTTTGAAAACCTATCAACCACCACAAAATCATGCCCATGTTGTATCTTTGGTAATCCAAGAATAAAATCCGTGCTAACATCCTCCCATGATTTATCTAGTATAGGTAATGGCTGACACAACCCTATATTTTACTTCACTCCTTTCACCATCTAACATACTTTGAAACTCTATACAAACTTCTTCACATCTTACTACAATTGTGGCTAGTAATAATTCCTAGCAACCAAAGCTATAGTTTTATCTCTACCAAAATGTCTAGCCAATCATCCACTATGCTTCTCCTTGATGAGATTCTCTCTCATTGAACTTCTAGGAATACACAACTAGATTCCTTTGAACAACATACTATCTTGGATCATAAAATCAAACCACCTTGTCATGTCAAGTGTAACAGGTTTTATACATGCCTTCCACACATCACCAAAATCAAGATCATCTAGATACAAATTATGAGTTCCTTGAACCCAACCACCTCTATCTGCATTTATGTCAACAAAAGTTGTCTTTTACTAAGAGCATCTGCAACTTTGTTAGACTTCCCACTCCTATGTTTCAAAATTGTAAGAATTTGCCTTGGGGAAAAATCACACCAAGATTAAGAAGCTCAAGCACTAGCACAATATGGACCAATAAAGTAAGATCAAAATAATAGTATGAAAATTATTTGATGTACATACACACTAGGAGCACCTGAATATAAAGGCCTCTAGAATGATTAGGAATCAACAAAGTGATAAGTCTCACAACTAAGCACATGTCCACCAAGAGTGGATTATCCTCCATTGAGCACAGAAGTTAGTGCATTAATGAGAAGATAAGCTTACATAGGTGTGTCACATAAAAAGATGTTTTAGACACCATGTGTTGAATTAGAGTTTTTAACTCTTGTGTTGTCAACAAGACAACTCATATGAGTATGCATACTCCTAGGTGTCTAATCTAATAAATAATAAAATAATGCATTAACCTAAGTAAGCTTAAGTAAAGTGTCATAATAAAAAATTATTTACACTAACCCTCCCCCGCCCCCCCAAGTGCAACTTAAGAGAATGCACTTAAGCTCACAAAAGCTATGATAAAAATGCATGATGGGTCTGAGCTACTAGGCCATGTTAGGTACCCATGTACAAATGCATGCAATCTCTCTAAAAATGGAGAAAGAGGGAAAACCTCACGGAAAAAACCCTCCCACAAAAAGAGAGATGAAAAAGAAGGATGCATGGATGGATGGAGTAATTAAGGCCCCCCCATTATGCCATACATCATGTATATACAATAGAGAAGTATGAGGAGGAAAAATCCCATAAGAGGAAAAAGTGACCCCCATTAGAGAGAAAAAGAAGAAGAAAAAAGAAGACAAGGTAGTCCCCCCCACCAATGTAGAATGTTGATCAATGATAGCTACTCAAAGATGAATGTAGAAGCTAATCCATGACTACTAAATAATGTTCCTCCCTTTAGGAAGAAACAATGTCATAGGTACATATGAGATGCTTCCCCAATTTGTAGAAAGAATCTTGAAGATGAGTGGTGTCTCTAAAACCTACTCAACTGGCCCTGTGTCAATACTGACGATCACCCCTTCCAACATTGTTGAAAAGAACAAGTATAGATCTAGCAAGGATGGATGTAGAACATATCCCAAATAATTTTCTTCTCAAATCATAAAGAGACCTCCTACAACTACTGTACATAAGGATCCACAATCATATCAACCTTGTAAGACTGATCATGTAGAGAATGGACAAGAGGGTCAGAGTGGGCCCTCACAACAATTGAAGAAGGATCTTCTTCATCAAAGACAAGATGTATATCATTAATGATATCTCCCAAATCTGCTATGTATGACTCCACAAAAAAACTTGAAATATCTATTATGTAGTCATCCCCTAATTTTGGAACTGGAAGACAAGGTGTACCCAACTGTATTGAATTACATGGACCTATCACAATAGCAATGTATGCATGTGGAATTTGCTGATGTTATGACCTCATTCTACATCTGTCAATAGGATCCCCCATATCTGAACTTGTTGAATCACTATCATTGTTGTCACTATCAGTTTCCATAATGTATGAAGTATGGAGAAGATTAGAGGATAAGCTAGGTGAACTTTCCTCAAAGTGAACATTCCTCTCTATGAATATCTCATGAGTCTCAAGATCCATAAGTCTATATGAATTAACACTTTTTTCATGTCCAATGAAAGTACAAGGCCTTGATGGTACCTCCTTACATTCCCTTAAAGATATGTGTGCCCATGCTAGACAACCAAAAACTCTGAAGTGTGTCACAACTGGTTTTCTTTTGCACCATGCCTCAGAAGGAGTCATTCCATCTAAGACATTATGAGGAGACCTATTAAGGATGTGATTGGCACTACTTATAGCTTTGACTTCAAGTGATGGATCAAGAGACTTAGTTTGAATCATGTAACTTGCCATTGACTTAAGAGTTCTAATCCTCATTGGTGCAACACTTGTCTTTTATGGTCTAAATGCTACATGATTTTGAAGATCAATACCCTCAAGTTCACAAAAGTCTCTAAGTCTTGAGTTTACATATCTAGTTTCATTGTCCATATGAATAAATTTGATGGCTTTCTTTGATTGCTTCTCAACATGAGTCTTGAAGGCTAGAAACTTATCAAACACTTCATTCTTGTGATTAATAAAGTAGACCCATGTGTAGCATGAAAATTCATCAATGAAAGTGAGGACATAGCAGCCTTTGCTAACTAATGTTACTGAAAAAGGGACTGCTAGAACTGTGTGAACCAACTCAAGAACAACTGATGCTCTCCAACACTTCCCTTTGTCAATATTTTCTTCTAGATGCATATCCATTGAACAAGTTGAACATTCACCTATAGAAAAGTTGATTGTAGGTAGACCTTTGACTATATTTTTTGAGCTAAGTTGATGAAGATAATAGAAGGCAAGATGTCCATACCACTCATGCCATAATTTACTTTTTGAATGTGATTGTGTCAATAAGGTATGTGAAGGAGACTTAGGCACAAAGTGGGAGAAAGAATAAAGCATTGTGCCATGATTGACTTTACCCACCACAACCAATGAATCATATTTAAGATTTCGCACCATTACTAAACTGAGAAGGAATTCAACTTTATTGCCACCTCCGTAGTGAGTGATTTTGTAAATTGAAAGGAGATTAGTGCTAAGGTTAGTAACATAGAGAACATATTTTAACTCTCCATTTTTCATCTTAACTTGACCTTCAACTTCCACTTGTGTATCATTCCCTACAAAGATGTGAGGTACCTTTGACTGCTTCAATGAAGAAAAGTGTCCTTTTGAAGAACCCATATGATATGAGGCACCCCAATCAAGAATCCATTCCACTAAAGAACTTAAACTTGCCATAAATGATTTCCCTTTTCCTTGTGAAGTGGATGGATTTGAATCCTTGGAAGCATGTGGCACATTGATTTTGTTCTTCCTAAGTAAGTTTTCCAACTCATCTATTCTCTTAGTCTTGCAATAATGCTCATCATGATTCGATTTCTTGCAATATGCACAAAATAGTTTATCCTTCTTGTTGTTGTTTCCCTTCTTGTTGGAAGAAAAATTGCCTTGTCGTAAGGAAGAAGATTGTTGTGTCTCTAATTGTGATTTTGGCTTCCACTACTTTTTCCTGTTGTTGGTAAAACTTTTTCCTCATTGATTTGATTGATTCTCATTACTAGCCACCAATGCAGTAGACTTGGATGACTTGAGAATTCCCATATTTATTAACTTGGATTGTTCCAACATCAACATTTCTACAAATACATCAAATGAAGGCCTAGTGAAGGCACTTCCCATGGTCAACTTGTGAGTGTTGTAACTTGAAACAAAAGATGCATACTCTGAAGGTAGCCTCTTCAAGATGTGATGAATCAATCTATCATCCTTCATGGGATCACCACAATCTTTAAGTAGTTCTCTCAATTCATTGGCTTTGTTGACATAGTCTTGAGTTGTATCAAAATTCTTAGGATCCAAGAGAAGTAGTGCATCCTCAATTTGGAATCTCTTTTCCTCATCCACCTTACCATACCACCCTTCAAGTTTCTCCCAAGCACCCTTGGCATCCTTAAAGTTGGAAATGTGGAAGAAGAGATCTCTATGAACACAACTCCTACTAATTCCTAAAGCCTGGTTGTCTTTAACTTGCCAATCAACTAGTGCAGTAGCATCAGTGAGTTTTACAATTGTATCATCAACATATAGATTTAAAACTTTTTCCATTAATCTACTCCATACAATATCTTTCTATGTAGTATAATTGTGTGAAGTTAGAAGTGAAGTTTTAGGAGAATCCATGATGAAATTTTAAAAGAGCACAAGAGAGAAAGAGGGACACAAGAACAAAAGACACCCCCACTATTCACTCAATCAAAGAACCCCCCCCCCCCCCCCCCAAAAAGTGATACTTTTAGAAACTTATATGTAGTGTGTTTACAATAGACCACTTGTTAAAATGGACAAAAGTGGGCTTCTGATTTTACTATTTACAACCTCTTTTTGGAGTTGAAATTTGGTACTAAGCAATGTAGCTCAGATATTCAACAATTTTGAAGTCTAATCAAAGCAATACAATGCAAAAAAGAACCTATTTCTGAAAGTGGTATTTCTATCCACACAAGCCTATAATCTAATTACAAATATGGAAAGTAGATGAAAAATTATCCACTTTAAAAAAAAAAGAACTTGAAAATGTGTCTAGATGAGCCCAAACTAAGCCTTTAAGGTTGAAAAAATTGGGATTTGCAATTTGTAGAAAAATTCAAGAATAAAAATCTCAAACATCCTACACTAATGTGTAGATCATGAAATTCTACCCCAAAACAAAAAAAATTGTTTGATAAAAGGAGTCTATATGAGGGAGATATCGTTGTTTGACGATCACCTCTGTAAATTTTTTTCCTGAATCGCCGTTGTTGCGCCTCCAAAAATCAAATGACTCTAGATTTCACCTCAAATGTCTAATTTTGGTGAAACAAAAATTGATTTGGGGGTTTTTTTGACCTTCTGAATATGATGCCAACATATGATTTGCACCAATAAGCTCCAATCTTGACCTACAAAAAATCTCTCCTACTAGCCTAAAAGGTCTTTTTTTTTGCAAAATTTCAGAAAATTGCAAATCCAAAAAAATTTGCAGATCCAAAAGCAGAAGCAAATGAAAAATGCAGATCTAAAAATTAATTACACAAATCTATAAGATCATACCGAATTTGCAAATCGGACCTTTGGGTGTTGGTTTACAAAAAAAAATTGCCTCAATTTTTACTATGGCCTTATGTAGGCAAATTTAAAGTCAAAATTCACCAAATCAATGCTCTAGACACAATGGTGAGTCCTCTTTGGCTCTAGATGCTCCCAATGACTGCGATACTCTAGATCTGAATTGAGGTCCTCCAAGAGGTGAAGGAAAAATGGTCTCTAATGGCTATGAGAGAGAAGCTCCCTTACCTTTGATACCATGTAAGAATTTTCCTTAGGGAAAAATTACACTAAGATCAAGAAGCTCAAGCACTAGCACATATGGATCAATAAAGTATGATCAGAATAACAATATGAGAATCAGTTGATGTACATACACACTAAGGGTGCCTGAATATAAAGGCCTCTAGAATGATTAGGAGTCAAGAAAGTGATAAGTCTCACAACTAAGCACATGTCCACCGAGAGTGGATTATCCTACATTGAGCACAGAAGTTAGTGTGATAATGAGAGGATAAGCTACATAGGTGTGTCACATAAAAGATGTTGTAGACACCATGTGCTTAATTAGAGTGCAACCAACTATGTTGTGTAAATGAAAACTTAGATAAATTTGCAAACTCATGTGTTTTAGACACCATGTGTTGAATTAGAGTTGCTAACTCTTGTGTTGTCAACAAGACAACTCATATGAGTATGCATACTCCTAGACATCTAATCTAATAAATAATAAAATAATGCATTAACCTAAGTAAGCTTAAGTAAAGTGTAATAATAATTAATTATTTACACTAACAAAAACAAAATGTATAACTCTACAAAAATCAACCAATTCAAATACCTTTGGTTTAACTTTCCTTGACTATTCAATATTGCAAAGCTTTATGATCAATATACAAAAAAAACTCCTTAGAAAGAAAATAGTGTCTTCACTTCTTCAATGCTTGAACTATAGCATAAAATGTATGATTATAAACAAATATACCATAAACCATAACAAAAACAAAGAAACAACAACAAATGCAAGAACAAAATATGGACTTCTTATTTGTGCCACAAACGTAGAATTACAAAATTCACAAGTACAATATGCTAACCCACATGGGTGCCTTCACTACAGTAATCTGCAAGACTAAGCTATGAACTACCACCTAGAGTTGTTATAGACAATGTTTAGGTCTTTCTTAAATAGGCAATTTTATGTTGTCCAAGAAGGTTCTAGGCACTAAAACTTAATAACTAGGGCCGATAGACCCTAACAAAACTTATAGAGTTGGTCGAACACATCTTTGACAATTATTTTAGAAATTTCATATAGCCCAACTTCAGAAGGCCATAACTCTTGAACAATTGCTTTGATTGGCTATTATAACCACTTTTTGAAAATGCTAGCTTGTGATCTATAGGCTTCAAATTGTGTAAGCGCTCTTCCATTGATTTTTCAGACCTCATCTAGGTACTCTAAGGCCTCCCACAGTGAGTCTAAAAATTTTTTTGCATTTTTTTCCACCAAAAATCTGCAATAACTTTTCTGATACATAAGTTGAAGCAATGAGATTTTTATGGTAGGCTTATAACTCTACAATGAACCTTCATGTAGAAAATGAGAACATTCTAAGCTCGTATGAAAAACTTACTAAAAATAGCAAGTTCCCATAATAGTAACCACCCTATCTACTAATCCTTATTAAAATAGAAAAGATTGAAAACAAAAAAAAAATTTGGGTGATGCAAGATTGCTCTTACACCCAGGATGCTCTTGCATTACACTCCTTCAAAAGGAGGCAAGAGGACATTATGCCTCTTATGACACACCAACCTTAGTCAAATTTAAGAAGCCCAAAGTCTTCAAATATGTTGTTATGGCTCCAAAAGATGGCATTCACTCCCAAGTTGCCCAATTTATCTACAACCTTGTTTACCTCCCTATAAATATGGGATACCCTGACGTCCTCAAAATCTATCAGGATGCATTTTATCTAGTTAATGTGCTTATCAAGATGTGATGACTCCAATTTTATTTTCTTTATCCCATTAATGATAATCTCTAAGTCTCCTTCTAGATGCACTCACCTGATACCCATCTTGACTCCTAACATTAGAGCCACTTTTGTTGCTTTGCATTCCACCACATTGTTGGTCCCATCCCTTATACTTTTAGCAACAAGAGCTATCAAGTTGCCTTCATGATCCCATGCTATACATCTACATCCAGAAACACCCAAATTTCCTCAAGAAACCCCATCAAAATTAATTTTGATCCATCCTTCCTCTAGTGGTTGCCAAAAACACCTTTATTTCCTATGTTGAGGATTAACCCTTGAAGGTCCATTAACAGGCTAATATTTAATAGTTGGAAACTTAGCCTACAAACGAGCATCAAAATTTGTAATAGATGGGTTATGCTCTCTTGATGATGATGCTACAAATGAATTCACTTCTGCTAAGGCTCTCTCTAGCCTCTATACAAAGATACTTATATTATCTTCCTTTTCTTGTAAAATTTTCTTGTTTCTTTCCTTCCACAAATCCCAAAGTGTTGTAGATGGGATTATGTTCCAAGAAGCTGCAAAAATATGTCATTTCTTCTTCTCTGACCAAGCTTCCAACCATCCTTTTAAAGTTTCTGTGAAAGGACACGCCCATCCCAGTTTGGATTTGACCATTGTCCACATCTCTTGGGAGAAACTACAATGGAGTAGGAGGTGATCAATAGTTTCTTCTGTATCCTTGCACAGAGGGCATCTAAAGGGTCCCTGAAAACCCATTCTCTTGAGTCTTTCACCTGTTAGGATTTTGCCATTGCCTGCTAGCCATGTAAAAGCTCCTACTTTTGGAAGACAATCCATGCCCCAGCATAGGTTATTGTGAATCCCTTCTAGTAGCTGATATCTAATCTTAACTGAATAAATTCCACTTTTGGAGCCACACCAAATAAGCTGGTCCTCCAAACTAGAGGTGACCAATTCCCGTTCTAACAAGATTTATTTCATTTGTTCCTTATCCTCATTGTTGAGCATAAGAGGAGATGGGTCTTTCCATTTCCTTAGGCAACCCATATCAGCAAACTGTGCATCTATGTAATCTTTGACTCAGGTACCCCAGAGTTGTTGCATCATATTAATCAATCTCCGTGGGACCCCCAAACTATCTAGCTTCTAGCCTTCATCCCAAGAATCATACTAGAAATTTTCCTTCTCTCTATTCCTGATCTTCCAAGCTAAGTGAATAGTAATTAGCTCTCTATAACTAAGAAGGAAATTCCAAATATTTAGCTCTTAAAATCTTGACCCAATGCTGATCTCCAACACTAAACATCTGTCAGAAAAGTTTAGCCCCTAAAGATGTAGTGAAAAGCATCTAGTCCCTCACCCCCACCCCTCCACCACCTTTTGGTCGACAAACCTGTGACCATGACATTAGAGGTACCTTATTACCTTCCTATGAACCATTCCATAAGAACTTTCACATGCACCACTGAATCGAAAAAATCTCTTTCCTATGAATGCTGAAGCAAGTCATAGAGTGTATTGGCATTGCCGAAATAACAACCCTAAGCATAGTGATCTTGCTAGCCAATGTAAGCCACTATCCTTTCCAACTATCCATTCTTTTCCTATACTCATCCACTAACTCTTTCTAGATTGGTCCTCTACCTACTATCCCTGTGAGTCTCCCAATCCTCACTCCAAATAAACCTACAACAAACCTCTGTGATCCCACTTCTATGTTGAAAAATAAAAATTCCTGACTTATCCTAGTTGATTGACTATACTGATGCCAAGTTGTAGTCATTGAGCATGTGTTTCATCACCTCAGCCTGTGCCATTGAAGCCATACCAAAGAAGTAGGTATCATCAACAATTTGAGAATGGGATGTGGAAGGGATCTCATTCACAATTTGAATGTCTTTCTAAGCTCCATCAATTCTCTTTTCCAAAATTAATTTATCTAGGACCTCTACCAAAATAATAAATAAAAAGTGTGAAATAGGATCACCCTATCTGATTCCCTAACTTGTACTAAAGAAACCTTGGGGGCTTCCATTAGTTAAAATCAAATTTCTAATGTCTAAAAACATGCTTTTAATCCATTTTAGCCAACTTTCCCCAAAACAAAATCTCCTCAACACCTCCAATAGAAAACCCCTATCAACTCTATCATAGGCTTTGCAGATATCTAATTTGAGCATCATTCTCCTTTCCTTTCTCTTACAGGAAGTCTAGATCACCTCATGAGCCACAAGATGCCATCAAAAATACTATTTTTGGGTGTAAAACTACTTTGTTTTGGCGATATAATAGAAGCTAAAAGATTTTTCATTGTATTTGTAGCAATCTTTGTGATAATTGTGTGCAATGTATTACAAAGAGAAATAGGCCTGAAATCATCATACCTTGAAGGTTGTCATTTCTTCAGGATGGGGGCAATCAAAGTGTTGTTGAAGTCTTCTAGGATGAAACCCTCTCTTCTCAACTCCTCCACAACAATCAACAACTCCCCTTTAAGCATTTCCCAAAACTTCTGGTAAAAAATGCCTGGATACCATCCGACCTTCGTGCCTTATCTCCACCTATGCCAAAAATTGTTGCTTTAAGTTCACTCGTCTTAATAGTCTCCATAAGCATCCTATTATCCTATTTTGACACAATGCGCAATAATACCCCCAAGACCTTATTCTATGCTTCTTTCCTATCCACTTGTTCCTCTTTCTAGAGCATTGAGAAAAAATCTACCACTTCCCTATTAATGATGTCTATATCCTCCAAAAGAACCCCATTCTTATCTTTAATAGAAAGAATACAATTTACACTATGCCTAACCTTCATAGAGTTGTGGAAAGTTTTTGTATTCCTATCCCCATCCCGCAACCAGTTCTCTCTAGATTTTGGCTTGAAAAATACCTCCTCCCTCTTCAAGGTTTTTGACTACTTGCCCATTAAATCTAGTTTGGTTTGAAAATCAACTTCATCCATCCCTTGCTCCAACACCTTATTGTTTAGAGTAGCTAAATCTGCCTCTATCTCTGCTCTTGTCTTAAAGATGTTACCAAAGTGGTGTTTATTCCACTCCTTCAATTTTTGCTTGAGATATCTCAATATAGAAAAAAATTTAAAGGAGACATTTCCTTTGAAACAAGGTGCATTGAGCCACCACTCAGCCACCAAATCCTGAAAACCTTCCACCCTAAACCACATCTTTTCAAATTTGAAAGGACACATGATCGAGATCACATCTTGTTAAATCACTAAAAATACTAGATAGCGGTCAGAGCCTAAAAACCCCATAATTCTACCTTTAAAAAAAAGGCAATGACTGTCATTTTCCTGCCAAAAAAATCATGTCCAACTTCTTAGCTATATGTGAAAAAACTTTCATCCTATTTGTCCACGTGAAGTAGACCCCCTTAGTAGGGACTTCCCAGAGTTGATTGTTTTGTACAAAGTTCTAAAAATCTACTTGGACTGAGCCTAAGGTACAAGCTCCGCATGTTTATCCACCAAGCTGAGAGTACTATTAAAATTGTAATGCCCCACCAAGGGATCCAAAAGAATTAAACTAAAGTTTTACTAAGTTTGGCAAACTTTTTTTTTTTTGAAGAATAACATACACATCAATCATAAAGTAGTGGAAGCAATAACATACAATCATACAGAAGAAAAAATAACAGATTACATTCCTTAAGGATCCCAAGACATTGAATCACATTTAGATTTAAATAATACTAAGTCTGATAAATACCACATCCACATGAAATAATAATTAAAAGTCCAAAGTCCATTTAAATAATAGACATTTGTTCTAAATGCCACTTGGCAATAAAATTCAAAATGCTTAATCATCCACTATACATGTCATAGGGTATGAAAGGCCAAAAGAATATACATTTATAAAAAATAGATTACATCATCCCTTTTTGGATTCATGATACAAAGTACAATACAATAAGTGAAATCAATCAACATAAAGATATAACTATCCATCATAAAGATACAACCATCCATCATAATGCACAAGGATAGAATGAAAGGAAATGTAGGCAAGGAAGCTCCAGCCATTGTATCAATAGACTGATCTCAATGGTAAGAGTAAAAAGCACTACCACTTGACCATGTGGTAACCCAAAGAGGTCCACTCCCACCACGCTAAGGAGATAGTCTCAAATCTCAAACAGCATATCAATCCAAATATCAAAAGTAATCTCTAAGTCCAGGAAACCCTACAAGTAATCTAACTCAAAGGTTCCAAGATAAATTGACATCTATACCTAGAGGCACACGAAGACACGTAGGGAATCTACTATGTAAGTGGGCAAGTGTCATCGTATAAATCAATGCTAGAGTTACCCTGGCAATCTCTCAGGACCCCGGCCCCCCAGTAACCCTATTCGGCACTAGTATCTTTTCATACTGACAAAGCATACTAACAATGCATGGTCACAACCAAGCATTCTATCTACTCCCATCCTAGTATGTACTAGCACTTGAGGCATGGGGCGAGAACATACAAAGACTCTTATTAGGTTCATTTTACTCTCATTTAGTGTAGTGTTTTCACTTATTAAACAACTTACAATGGGTTACCCTGGTAGCCACTTAGGGCCCCAACCTCCATTGCAAGCCACTTCCCGACATTACATATAGATAACCTACCCTAAGCTCATGAAATCACAAATCAAAGAATCATATAATATCACCTCGGTCCTATACAAGTGACTGGAAAGCATCAAAAGATAAATCACAATAACCCATTAGTTCTCTGCAAGCAACTAGAAAGTATCCCAAAAATATTGATCAAAGACTCAAAATGGTTAAGTCAAGTAGGTCATAACTTTCATCCCATAATAACATTGAAAACAATAACCAACAATACAAACAAACTCATCAAAGAGCATACCAACACATTACCATGGTTGAGATTGAAAGATCAAGATCAATTCGGCATAATACCACATTCACAAAACTCCCAAGCCTCTAGTAGATGTCCTAAAATTGGTCAATACTCTAGTCAACCCAAGCCCAAAACATAGATAACATACAGATAACATAGTGTAGGTTTCATAGCTTGGTTTGATTTTGAAAACATATTGTTGAGTTAAATGTAAGATTTTAGTTTTTGTTTCAATGTACGTTTTAAGTACCTACGATTTACAATTTAACCTTTTCAATTTACCCCATTTTTATATTCGAATAAAATACCTAATTACCCTAATTCAATTTTTAAGTTCATTGATCCAAATGACTAAGGGTAATTATTTATTTAAAATATTAAAATAATTCTCATTGATTTTAAATAAGATAATTTGCAATTTTATTAAAATTAGAATTATTAATAATTAAATAAATCTACATCTTTGTTTAAATAATTTCCATTATTTAAAAAAGTTAATTAAATCAAATTTAATAAATTTAATTAACAATTATTTATGAAATAACTATATTAATATCATTTAATTAATTATTAAAAATTAAAATAGTTAATAAAATTTACTCATAAATAATATTTAAAATTAATAATAAATAACTATTAAAATTTTAAATAAAAATTAAATTTAATATAAAATAAAAATTTAAAACTATTTTTTAACCCCCGACATTTATTTTAAAAGCCCGTCAGCTTTGTAATTCTTGTGATTGCCGCAAGTTCGTGGGCTTATGGCTGCAGCAATGATAGTGGTCGGCCATGCGGCCCATTAATGGCCACCGACAATACACTGTCGTGGTAGTGTATAAAACTGTGGGAGGTGGGGTTTGGTGGCCCGCCTCCCCACCAATATTAATATATATTTTATTTTTATTATTTTTTTATATTAAAAACTTTGTTTAAATAAACAAAAACAAAACAATTCAAATTCCCACAAAATATTTAATTTATATATTTTTTAATGACAATTCTAGCATTAATCTAATAGAGAAAATACAACCAACAAGTTGAATTTTCTCTTTAAATTTTTCCTTTTTTAATTGTCAAAACCCTTCCTCGTTTAAATCTAATTTGCAAATTACTGAATAGGGAAATTAAGATATTTTAATCTTTAGGTATGCAAAAGAAAACTACATGCATACCAATAATTTCAAATTGAAATATGCATCACAAAGAATTATTCAAATAATCATTTCATGGACATGAAGAAGATAGGAAAAGAAATAGTGTAATTAACTGTGTGAATTAATCACAAGAATCTACCTAGACTATGATGTTAAATCGCAACCCCCCAAAAAGATTTATGAGAGAAATTTCTCCTCTCAAAACCTTCTTTCTTCCAAAAATTCTTCTCCCAAATTCACGGTCATTCAAAAAGTGAACCCTCAATTGTTGATAAGGAGTTCTCTCTTGAATTCAGGGCACTAATTGTGCGATCACCCGAGAGGACTCCTTGCTTGCCAATCTTTAACTCTCTATTATCTTTCTTTTAATATTTTCATACACCTTTATTGCAATATAAAATATCTTAATTCAATTTTCCCTAACTTCTCTTTTTAATTAATTTATTAAATTTTAATCTCATGCACACTTTATGCAATCTTAAAACTTTTAATAAATTAATATCTTTTTTCACTTTTTAATTTATTTTTGAAATGTTAATTGATAAAATATTTATGAACTTAAATAATAATAGTATTTAGCATTTATTTAAAAATGAACTCTAAATATATTATTATTAAATTAAATAAATATTATCATGTTCTAAAATTAAACTTATAACTTTTATCTTTAATTCTTTTTATTTAATTAATTCTCCAAATTAATTAAATATAATTAAATATTAAAAAAACATAATAATTTTTCATTAAATTACATCATTAATTTAATCCTTTGATTTGACTTAATTAATAGAAAAATTGTCAAAGACTTATCAGACAAAATACGAAAACTTATCATAGAAAAACACATACAAGATCAAACTAAAACATTATAATCATGAACTTATGTCATATGACGCATTTGGAAGGTAATCAACTCATATACTCGTCCTAATTTTTTAGGACAAATGGGTTTAAAGGTTAGGATTTGGACTTAAGAATTTATCTCCCCTCTCTTACCATTGAGATAATGTGATAGGGTATGCTCATCCTGAAAATTCAAGGAAGTCGATACCTGATACCTGCAATCTACATAAAATAGGCTAAGCTAAATAGGCAATGACATGAAGTGGCACATTGTGTAGATCCTGACTAGCAGGTGACTACAACTCCCTTCCTTAAGCACATTAGAAATGCCATACATAAAAAAAATATAAACACACACCATACACATATAGTATGGGGTAAGTATCCATAAGAAAACACATGTGATAATCCATCTAACTAATCATCATCAATAACTAAAAATACTATAATAATCATCATGCATACATGAAGTATAGTGTACCGAGTAATCTCATCATAAAAACAACTAAATCTAAAATAATATTTGATAATCTCAAAGATAATGCTACTAATCATCAAGCATAAAACTGGCCTTAAAAAGTTTGGCAATGATAACAGAAAAGTAAACTAGGGGTAGGCACTACAGAAATCTCCTACAATCATTCAAAACTCATTCCCCAAAGTAGCTGCAAAAAGGCTAATTTTTTCCTAGACCGCCTTTTTCTCATCTAATTTGGTGGGTCCATAAACATTAGTCAAGACCCCCAAAAGTTTAACAGTAAAAGAAGAGAAACATAGGGCTTGCCAATTCCTCTTCTTGATAAGGGGCCCACCTTTAAAAAATCTTGGATTCCACAATATTCCCAAACCACCAGACACCCCCACAACCTCAAAAAAAAAACCTAATCACCACTGTCTAACTCCTAAAACCCTTGTTGCCTCCTCTACTTCCATTTTAGTTTCCTAAATACAAACTATATTTTCTTTCACCCGATCAAGAGCTCTCTTGATCAAACATCTTTTGTTAGGGGTATTAAAACCCTTGACGTTCCATGTAAGGAATTTTATTGTTGCCTAGGATGGACAATGTTCCTCTCGGATCTCAAGTAGGTTTGGCCCTTCATATTGCTAGCCTCCTCTAGCAACCTATGATTTGTTTTCCTACCTCTCTTCTACAAACTCCCTTGTGCCTTAATCTTCTTGGCTAGTGATTGAGAGATTATGTGCTGCTCTAAGAGCCCAATCTCATCCCTAACTACAATTTTCCTTCCTCTAGTAGCTCATCAATTTTTGTTAAATTCCCTAAGAAAGGTGCCAACATCCTTGAGGGAGAAGAAATAGGTTTTGGCCCCCTAGCCTCCTCTTCATGATGCTTATCCCACTCTGGGCCATCTATCACCAACATGGTTACATTCTCAATAGGCTTCATTTGAGAAATGTCCTCTGAAACTTGGAAAATATGTACCCTACCCTCCAACACCCTTTGAAAATATTCATCTACTACCAAAGCAACTGACCCCAAGTTTAGGTCCTGTTGCATTTCCTGGGGATGGTTCCTGTCAGGGGCCACAACATCATTTACTTTAGAACTAATTCCATCATTCCCCTAACACAACTTAGCCACATTTTTTAACTCAAAATCCATGCACCTCTCTTCATCCACTACTCCATTCATGGAATCCTCCCTTTCCCAAGTTTTAGAAGGTTTTGGATCCCTTGAGACTATAAATTTTTCTGGACTTCCTCTGCCTTCTCCTTGCCTTTTTTTTTACTAAACATGCCTCCGCCGCATGTCCCCATTCCTTACAACCACTACATCATCTGATTTCTTCCTCAACCTATATCTCTCACCACCAATATCCTTCAACCGTTTGAATCTCTATTGCATGTGGAAATAGTAGGTGTGGCTTCCACATAATGCATGTTCTTGCATATTGACTAAAATCTTTCTATTTGATTGCTTCATCAACTTTGATAAATTTCCCCAACTCATCTCTTATCATCTTGAAGGTCCCTAGGTTCCATTATTTGTGAGGGAGATTATACAATCTTATCTAGATGGGAATCTCTGCCACTTTTTCCTATTTAGGGTTAAATTTAGGGACCCAATCTTTGCTAAAGAAGCCTACTCCATCCATCAAGAAAGGCCCATTAAACATAACTCTTGTTTTGTCATGTTTTGAAGCCATGATAATTAGGAAGAAACCATTTGTCAAGGTTTTGATGATCACATCTGGCCCCCATATCTCATTAACCCAACTTCTTATTTTGATCAAAAGTGCTCATCCTCCTCCCCACTTCAAGAAGAAAACTCTATCCCTTAATGTATTCACTAATGACTTCAATTCATCTGTGTCTATTTGGATATATAATCGTCTTTTTGTCTAGTGTGGTTGGATATTTGGGTGATTTTTTATATCATAAAAGGGGTTGCCTTTATTTTCTTAAAAAGGTCATTTTTTCCAGCAAAAGTATTTAACTAAAACTGGTTCAAGAGCTCAACTGGGAAAGAACCAAAAAGAAAACCCAGCATCATTGCAATATGTACAAGTATTAAACATTGATATTTACAACATTTTATATTGATGAACATAATCAAAATTACACAGTGAAGGAATATTCCCATTAGAATTCAAAACTTGTCAAGTTATTACAAATTCAAAAACATTTCAACCAAATAAGCATGAAGGTCCCAAACTTCGACCAAAAAATACAAAATGATTAAAAACATGTCATTTGTCAAAAAATCCCCCAAAATAGAATACCTTAAAACCTTAAAAAATTGATTCCTCCATATCCTCACATGAAACACCAATTGCAGAAGTTGAGGTTGAACTAACTTGCAGAAAGTGTCCCCACCCAGAATCCAAACTTGTCACTAGAGCCACTTCCCAACCCAAGCCCAAACTAGTAGCAGCATCATCTGTAGTACCTATGATAGGAGGCTCCTCCATAGTAATGCATGCCTCCTCTCAAACATGTCCTAGTTCATGAAATCTAGTCTTAGACAAAGTACCAAGCCAATGCACCTGATTAGTAATCACTATGTCATTTTGCAAATCAAAGCCTAAATCTTGGAGTGCACCTAAAGGAGGCCCTTCGTGAATCTGGTAATCAAAGTTGGACAAGCTTAGCAAGTCCAATATAGCAAAACTAGTGTGCCTAACTCTATCTTCCAATTGGTGACCCAAAGCCCTTGCAATAGTTTGGAGAGCAGATTTCATGATCTAGGGATTCTATTTTTCAAAGGCTTTCTGAAGAGCATCAAACATAACCATGTATTCATGTCACCTCAATAACTGAGATCTTTGGAAGAGACCACCCACTAATGCATGCCCATACCAAAGATCATATTGTTGCATCACATTTGCAAGTTTATTTTCATTCCAAAATTGACAAAGAAGCACTTTCACCACCAAAATTTCAAGCAAATGAATTGACTGTAACAAGTCCATGGAATTTGAAAGAAAAATGGACACAATATTTGATGGGTATAGGAAATGTTTCACAGAAGGACATAAAATTGCTTCACCAATTACTTGCCAAAGATCCCAATGAATTGAAGGAGACTTGATGCAGAACATCATTTCCATGGCCCTATCATTAATACAGAGAGGCATAACAACTTCATTGACGTTGGGGTTAATCCATATATGATATTTTTTGGGCAATAGAGACTAGTGGAATTGATTCCAAGATTCATATTTGGCACATAGCTCCAAAGGCAAAGACATTCTCAAGCAGGTTATATCAAATATCGCTCAACTTTGTTGATATATGGAGTTAAATAAGCCTCTATCTCCTTTTATAAAAACCAAAACAAAAAATCTTCATAGTACCCATGCAGGATAATAAATATTCACCTGATGTGAATACAAACTGATTGAATAAAGGATTGAAAACCATGTGAACAAGTTGCAAAATCAATCTCTGTATTGATCTTGCCATGTGTAAAAACACCACACAGCCAAAGAGAAAAAAATCGTACCCAGGTGATGACATCTTACATGATGCTAGGAATGATTTGAGAATGGGGCAATAATTAATAATCAGTACTTAATTCTGACAAACCACAAATTCATTATTAATTAGAATTTTTGAATCTTTGCATTTCTCAATGATATCTAAAAATTACATTGTGAAATTTGTAAGTCCAGTGTGTCCTACGTTGGAAAATAATCTACAATTTTGCTCCCCTCTCTTTATGTGTGTAAAAATGTGACCACATGAAGCTGATCAATGGTGTCCCAAATTTTTGTTGTAGCATATAGTTAAATTGCCAAGTTAAGTCCAACTCAGTGACAACCACTTTCATGGTCAACATTGCCCCCTTGGTTATCACTGCCTCACTTGGTCAACACACCACCACTTGGTGCCCGACAAAAACTCGATCAACACACCATCTCTTGGTTCTTGGCAAACACTCAATCATCGCTAGCCCAAGTCACTTGGAAAAATACTATGATCAAACAACTCAGTCAACACTAGGCCCGAGTTCGCTTGATAAGCACTGTTGCCAAGTAACTTGGCAAGAACATTGCCCTACCTTACTCAACAAGCACTAAAACTTGACAAATACTAGATCTCAGCTAGTGCAGAATCTTGGTAGGAGGACTAGAGCTTGGCAAAGACTAAGCATTCACCACAATATCATCAATACAAATATGAGTAAAAAACCAATTACTGCTGACAATCCACTATCTCATTAAAAATCAATTTTTGCAAATCTTTGTAATGCTCAATGGATGTGGAAGGCTACAATATAAAAATTGTGATCCCATTACAACCTAAATTGGAAAGATAATCTACAACTCTATTCCCCTCTCTATATGTGTGTGATAATGTAACCTCATGAAGCTGATTAATTATATTCCAAATTTGTTGAAGCACGTACTTAAGTTACCAAGAAGACGATTTTCTCTTGATACAAGCTAATATTATAACTTGAGAACCTTCTATCTACACATGATGAAAATTCCCTTTCTCAGCAAGAATTAGTGTTGATATCAATGACTGAGCCTCAACTATATTATTAGTTCCTATGGGTAAGGGCGCCATTGTAATTGCAAGCACTTTACCAGTGCAATCTCTAATGCATGCTCCCAGTCCCTATTGGCATGGATACCCTCTAGATGCCCCATCAAAATTGAGCTTGACAAATCTAGGCATAGGAGGTTGCCACTTAACTGTAGACCTATCTATACTTGTTTGTAATCTTCTAGATGGACCAGAACCTAATGGAATAAATAATGATTTCCATTCCCAAAAGATACCTCCATCCCAAGAAGTGATATCTGGATTGAATTTACATCTATAAACACTTGCATTAGTAACTTCTGAGATCAAATTTTCAATGATTTGGAACACTCTATCTATAGACAATACTTTTTTTCTAAATATCCTTTTATTTCTTTCCCACCAAATTGCCCAAATTACTAATGCAGGAGCACATTTCTAGATCCCCACAAAAAAGGCATTAGGATAAAGAACTGGTCAAGCCTAAAAGATGTCCCAAATGTTATTTTGTAATGGAGTAGAGTAATTTAACTTGTTTAAAATAAATGTCCAACACTGATATGCAAACTGACATCTTACAAATAGATGATCAACTAATTTATACTCTTCTTCACATAAAACACATTTACAAGGAAGAGCAATACTTAATCTAAACAATCGATCACTTGTTAGAATCCTGTGTTTGATTGCTAGTCATGCAAAGCATCCAACCTTAGGTAACACTACCTTGTTCTAGCAGAACATGAAGGCTCAAGAAGGGGATTTTTTCGAATAAACTTGTTCGAGAAGTTTGTATCCTTCTTTAATTGAATAATTACCATTCTTTGGTAGAATCCACAATAATCGATCCTCATTCTTCGACACAAAAGCCTGTCTTTCTAAAAAGATAGATTTAAGCTATTGTTTACACTGAGTATCTAAAGGGAGTTGATCTGGATCTTTCCATATTACTTTCCTTGAAAAAATACATACTGCATCCATAAAGTGTATAACAAGCTTACCCCACTCTACTTTGTGACTAACACAATTTTTTGAACATTTGGCATTGCAATTAAAGGAGGTTGTCCATTCCAAGAATCACCCCAAAAAAATGATCTTATCACCATAATTTAATTCCCAGGAAATGTACTTAAAAACAATGTTTCTGGATGCAATCGTGAAATCCCAAATAGCAGACCCCTTAGGAGGATCCAACATGGAGAATTAGCTATGTGGCTCATTATTATCTAAATATTTATGTTGCATTATTTGACACTATGCTGACTACGATTTAGTATACATATGCCAAACCAACTTACCTCCAAATGCTTTATTCCTTGTTGTTAGGTCATGAAATCCAACCCCTCGTAAAGCAGGAATATGTGTCATTTCTTGGAGAGAAATAAGTGGCAGTTTCTTTTCATTTGTCGTATTTCCTACCCATAGAAAACTCCTAATAAGTTTTTGAATTTGTGAAATGATTGAGGACGGTGCCTACATGACTGCTAAATAGTAGTTTGGGATTGCAAAAAGAACTGATTTAATAAGCAAGATTATGCCTGATAATGAAAACCATCTTACTTTCTAGGAAACAATTTTACACTTAATTCTTTGGAGGATGCCATCCCAAAAGCTTTTCTTATTGGATCCCATAAAAAAGAGATCCTAGTAAGAAGTCTTTAGAAAACCCCAAAATATGCACTATCTTGTTTGATATAACTTTGTTTGTCTGATAATGGATAACAAAATGAGGAGATTCGATGTGTTTATATACTCAATCAATCATTTTGAGAGTTAAAACTTAGGCAAGTAGACCACAAGACCAAATCTCTTACTAATACCCTAACATAGGGCATTGAGCCAAATTTGGACCCAAACCCTTGGTGATAGAATAGCATTGGCATTATTTCCTTGAGATAGAGTACCAATGATATTATGTACCTAGGAAAATGAGCTAAAAATGGATAGGGTATCATGGAAATATGCTAGGTGTAAGATTCTTAAGTACCACTCAATCTATGGTCAAAATAGGCCACAAAGACCACAAATAGGGATGTAGGGGCTAGGTGATGAAATTAGTTATTTTATTGGAGGAAAATAAGAGGGTCTCACTTAGAAATAAGGTTTAACCTTGAGTTTTAAAGAAACTAAGTTAACAAAGGACTTATAATATTAATTTAAAGGTGCAATGAGCATTAATTAGGAGAACGTCAAATCAATATGGGAACTCATACATACAAACATGAGGGATAAAATGAGCAACTAATTAAGGGTTCTTACTTTTTAGGATGATATAATTCTAAACAAGTAGGGTTAATGCATAGAGTGAGTGAGTGAGCACAAAAGAGAGGTATGAAGGGATATAAATGATAATTATCCTGTGTACTAGCCTAACCACCTAAGAATGATTAACTGAAAAAGGGGCACAAGTATACTAAAATTCTAGCCTCTATAATAGCCAACACCCAATGTTCATGTTGAACAGATTTTGATCAACAATTGTAACCCACAAATCTCTTTCAAAAAGAAAATTCTCCATCTTGGACTTCCAAAGCACAAAGTTATTTTGTTAAATATCTTGACCTCTACAATATATGCACCTACCATATTTGTTCTAAGAAATAAAATCAAATTGTGAATCACCAACCTTAGAAAGGATTAACAATAACTCACTGTTTTCGTGAATCTAGTATTCTAATACATTTGATTCCAAAGAAAGTAAATGTAATGAATTCTTACTTAATCTAAAATATATATATAGAGTAATTTAAATATAGTGTAATGATGTAGGATAGAAAACTAAAGGAGAAATAAACATTGAATACAAGATATATGATAGAAAGAATCTCATAAGGAAAGAAGCCAACATGAAAAATACACCCAAAATGTTATAATCTTCAAAATGGGTTTTCTCACACTCTAAGTTGTTGTGCTTAATTTGATATCGACACTCTATAAATATAACTTTTTTGAGGTATATCTTTCCTAGAATACTTAAACTTTGTAACTTGAAATATACATCAATATTTAAAATTCATAAATTAAGGGACAATGATCAAAATATTATGTGATGCATATAAATCCATTGTAGAGTTTAACAAGACTAAATCAAAATAGTTTCAAAGGAAACTACTTATGAAGCTAAAAAATCCTTTATGCATCATATAGGAACAATTCAAAACGTTACAATAATAAAAAATAGAAATGAGTTGAGACAATCAAACACCATCACTCATTTGACAATAAACTATAAAGAGCCAATAGTACAAAAACTAATGTTTTAAGCCAAGCATATATTTTCACATAGTTTACAAGACCGGTATTGTTGCATGAAAACTGTAAAATATTACTACAAAATCATCTTCCAAGGTTTAATAAAAATTCATAAGGAGATAATTACTAATTCTTCTACCCCTTGATAGCATGCTTACAAAAAATATAAATACCAAGAAGAAATATATGTCATTGGAAAAAAAAAGAGAAGGGAATAAGTAAGATATGTAATCAAAGAAGTATATGGTGAGACATTTTGAAAGGAGAGTGATCTTTAGATGAACATTATCCTACATTTTTTCATTATTCAAGAGCACCACTATAGCATATATATTTATCTAATTTAAGATAAATAATAATAATTTTTGAATCTACATAGATTTTTATTAAACACCCACCAATGCATTAGTAGAAATCAAATAAAATATGTAATGAGAAGACCTATTAGAGAGAGAATCTTTAGGCGAAACATACCACCAAGCTACACAAATAAAAAGAGTTAGATTCTTAATATAAATTGTCAAACATTCCAACTATACAAATTAAGAGTTGAATAAAGAAGCAAGTTAGCCACCTAAAAAAAGTAGAAAATAACTACCTATTTTGAGGCTCATATGCTAACAATAGAGTACAATGAAAATAAAATCAAGATAATATGACAACAATTCATTTTCCAAAACCATTGACATTAAATATTTTAGTTTTCCAAACATTATTACCCTTACTAGGGAGCATATTAGTCACTCGAGGGAAGTTGGCACCTTGGTTGACATCATATCTCTTAGTTATATAGAGGAGATTGTTGTCACCAAGTTGCAAGAGTATAATTGTTGGCAAGTTCAATGATACCTTCACATGGAATGATACATAGATGTTGCATAAAATTTTGTATGTCTAGATGGAATTTATTCACATTGGAATCATCTATTTGTGAAAATAAGTTCCCTTTTCAAATCAACAAAATTACAATAAAAGCACAACTTTAGAACCAAGATATCATTTACAATTTAGATGATGGATTAATGATAGTCACCATAATAGAACCTTTTACATAAAGAACTCAAATAAACAATAACTAGATTCTATATAAGCCAAATACTTATCTCTCATGGATACCTTGCTTCATTATCTCCCTAAATTGTTTATGCCCTCATCATTTGACACAAATTCAACCAATTTCAAAGAGCTCGAGAAGTTGCATCAAAGGTCTATTTGAAACAATTCCATTAAGGAAAGGTTGATGAGTGCCATTCTCCTTGTCGTCGGTAGTCAAGAAAAGAAAACAACATGGATTGATGTTAGAAGCACCCATTACAACTAACAAACTAGGGACACCTTGGGAATCACTAAAACACCAACTCATAACAAATATGGGGGTAAGTGCACAAATTTGTGGTGCCAAAAGGGGGGTATAAGTGGACACCTTTTTCCTGAAATCAGCAAATTCTGGACTTCAACAAGAATTTGAAGATAGTTACGCTCAAAATTTTAAGATATGACAAAAACAAAAGTCATAGTCCTTTGAATCTAGTTTCTAAACTTCTAATTTTTTTTCAAAATGGTTTAGTTTTAGGTCCTCAAAAAAGGGGGCCACAGAAAGTGGTACTGTTTATTCCAAAAAAACATAACATAGTACAAAGTGTGGCCCCCCTAAAATTTTAACTTTTTTTTTGAAATTCTTTAATCGCTCTAGTCAAAAGTTACCTAACACTATGTAGTTTATCCCAGATTTTTCGAGTAATTTTATAATATGTATTTTTTTTTTAATAAATTTTTTAATTAGACCCATCCCAAAAATGTGAAATATCTGTGTGCTCCCCCTAGAAATGATTGAAAACTAATCTAAAATCAAAACTTCTTTTTTTCAAAGTGTGTAGAATGGAGTCTAGTTTCTAAAAAACTAAGTTGTTACAAGATTCGATGAATGAGCTAAAATCTATAGCCCAATTAGTACATGGTGGTTTTTGACAAAAAATGAACATACATTCAAAAGAAATTATAGATGAAAGACTTAAAATAGTTCAAATTAAAAATAAATTATATGGTTAGATAGCTAACACAGAGACCTATAATGTTATGTAACCTGATCTTATCGATACCCAATCACGAAGAATCTTGAAGGGGAGCACACAAGAAAAATAAATCATTTTTTGTATGTTTGCTGGAAAACACATCTCAGACCTGTTTATAAACTCCAAACCTTTGGGTTGGATCTCCAAGGCAAAACCAAGCCTTAGGCTTGGTTTTAATGCAAAGCTTTGAATAGCGCGTGCGCCCTATAGCGCGCACACCCTATTAAAACGCTATTGAATTTGAGGTAGTGCGCACACACTATTGAGACCTAAATTGCAAATCAAAACCAAGAGAGAGCTAGGGGGGGGTGGGGCAAGGGAATGGCTATTTGTGTGTGTGAGAGAGATAGAGAGAAAGTAGGGGATGGGAGAGGGGAGAGAGGAAGTGATAAAGAGTAGGGGTGGCAGAGAGAATATAGGATAGGAGATAGAGGAAATGTGAGAGAGTAGGGGTGGCAAAGAGAGTACAAGATGCAAGAGAGAGGAAGTGTGAGAGAGAGAGTGGAGGTGGCAAAGAGAGAGTATGGGATGGGGGAGAGAGATTGAAAGTAGGGGATGGGAGAGAGAGGAAGTGTGAGAGAGAGTACAAGTTGGGAGAGAGAGATTGAGAGTAGGGGATGGGGGAGAGAGAGAGTAGGTGGTGGGAGACGGAGTGGGAGAGGAAGAGCGAGAGAGAGGAGGATGGGAGTGCATGTGTGTGAAAGAGAGAGAGTAGGGAATGGGAGAGGGGGAAGATAGAGTAGCTTGAGAGAGAGTAGGGGATGGAAGAGAGAGTAGGCGATGGGAGAGGGAGTGGGAGAGGGAGAGAGAGAGGAGGGATGGAAATGTGTGTAAGAGAGAAAGAGAGAGAGTGTGAAAATGTGAGAGAGGGTAGGGGGTAGCAGAGAGAGATTAGAGAGGGAGAGAGAGTGAGAGAGAGAGTGAGAGTGAGAGAGAGTGAGAGTAGGCAGTGGGAGAGGGAGAGCGAGTGAGAGAAAAAGTAGAGGATGGGAGAGGAGAGAGGGGGGATGGGTGTGTGTGAAAGAGAGAGAGTAGGGAATGAGAGAGGGGAGAGAGAGATAGAGAGAGTAGGGGATGGGATAGAAAGAGAGTAGGTAATGGCAGAGGGAGTGGGAGAGGGAGAGAGAGGGTGGATGGAGGAGAAAGAGATTAGGCAATGGTAGAGGGAGTGGGAGAGGGAGAGAGAGGGGGGATGGAAGTGTGTGTAAGAGAGAAAGTAGGGGATGGGAGAGAGTGTGAGAGAGAGTAGGGGTGGAAAAGAGAGAGAGTGAGAGTAGGGGATGGGAGAGAGAGGGAGAGAGAGAGAGAGAGAGATAGTAGGCGATGGGAGAGGGAGTGGGAGGGAGAGGGAGAGGGGGAATGGAAGTGTGTAAGAGAGATAGAGTTGGGGATGGGAGAGAGTAGCCAATGGGAGAGGGAGTGAGAGAGAGAGAGGGGGGGGAATGGGAATGTGTATAAGAGAGATAGAGTAGGGGATGTGAGAGAGTGTGAGATTTTGAGAGAGAGTAGGGGGTGGTAGAGAGAGCTTGTACAGGATGGGGGTGAGAGAGAGAGAGAGTATGAGAGAGAGTAGGGGATGGAAGAGAGAGAGTGAGAGTAGGGGATGGGAGAGAGAAAGTAAAGAGGGAAAGAGAGTACTTGAGAGAGAGAGAGATAGTAGGTGGTGCAAGAGGGAGTGAGAGAGGGAGAGAGAGGGGGGATGGGAGTGTGTGTGACAAATCTAGAGAGTAGGGGATGGGAGAGGAGAGAGAGAGAGGGGGGGTGGGAGTGCGTGTCTATGAAAGAGAGAGAGTAGGGGATGGGAGAGGGGAGAGAGAGAGTAGGGGATGGGGGAAAGGGAGTGGGAGAGGGAGAGAGAGAGAGGGGGAATGGGAATGTGTGTAAGAGAGACAGAGTAGGGGATGGGAGAGAGTGTGAGAGTGTGAGAGAGAGCAGGTGGTGGCAGAGAGAGCTCTTATGGGATGGGAGAGAGAGAGTGAGATTAGGGGATGGGAGTGTGAGAGAGAGTAGGGGATGAGAGAGTGAGAGAGTGAGATTAAGGGATGGGATGGGAGAGAGAGAGAGAGAGTAGAGAGGGAGAGAGAGAACTTGAGAGAGAGAGATCTAGTAGGCGGTAGGAGAGGGAAAGGGAGAGAGATACGGGGATGGGAGTGTGCGTGACAGATGTAGAGAGTAGGGGATGGGAGAGAAGAGAGTGGGGGGATAAGAGTGTGTGTGTCTGTGAAAGAGAGAGAGTAGGGGATGGGAGAGAGTGTGAGAGTGTGAGAGAGAGTAGGGGGTGGCAGAGAGAGAGTACGAGATGGGAGAGACAAAGTGAAAGGATGGGAGAGATAGAGTGAAAGGATGGGAGAGAGTGAGAGAGAGAGTAGGGGGCGGCAGAGAGAGAGAAAGAGTATGGGATGGGAGAGATAGAGTGAAAGGATGGGAGAGAGTGTGAGAGAGAGTAGGGGATGGGAGAGAGTGTGAGAGAGAGTTGGGAATGGGAGAGAGAGAGAGAGTAAGAGTAGGGGATGGGAGAGAGAGAGTAGAGAGGGAGAGAGAGAAATAGTAGGTGACCTGGGAGAGGGAGTGGGAGAGGAGGAGAGAGAGGGATGGGAGTGCTATGACAAATCTAGAGAGTAGGGGATGGGAGAGAAGAGAGAGGGGGGATGGGAGTGTGAGTGTGTGTGTGTGTGTCTATGAAAGAGAGAGAGTAGGGGATAGGAGAGAGTGTGAGAGTGTGAGAGAGAGTAGGGGGTGGCAAAGAGAGAGTACGAGATGGGAGAGATAGAGTGAAAGGATGGGAGAGAGTGTGAGAGAGAGTAGGGGATGGGAGAGAGTGTGAGAGAGAGTTGGGAATGGGAGAGAGAGAGAGAGTAAGAGTAGGGGATGGGAGAGAGAGAGTAGAGAGGGAGAGAGAGAACTTGAGAGAGAGAAATAGTAGGTGACCTGGGAGAGGGAGTGGGAGAGGAGGAGAGAGAGGGATGGGAGTGCCTGTGACAAATCTAGAGAGTAGGGGATGGGAGAGAAGAGAGAGGGGGGATGGGAGTGTGAGTGTGTGTGTCTGTGTCTGTGAAAGAGAGAGAGTAGGGGATAGGAGAGAGTGTGAGAGTGTGAGAGAGTAGGGGGTGGCAAAGAGAGAGTACGAGATGGGAGAGACAGAGTGAAAGGATGGGAAAGAGTGTGAGAGAGAGTAGGAGGTGACAGAGAGAGAGAGAGAGTACGAGATGAGAGAGACAGAGTGAAAGGATGAGAGAGAGTAGGGGATGGGAGAGAGTGTGAGAGAGAGTTGGGGATTGGAGAGAGAGAGAGAGAGAGAGTAAGAGTAGGGGATGGGAGAGAGAGAGAGAGTAGAGAGGGAGAGAGAGAGAACTTGAGAGAGAGAGAGATAGTAGGCGGTGGGAGAGGGAGTGGGAGAGGAGGAGAGAGAGGGATGGGAGTGCATGTGAGCGATCTAGAGAGTAAGGGATGGGAGAGGGGAGAGAGAGAGGGGGATGGGAGTGTGTATCTGCAAAAGAGAGAGTTTAGGGGATAGGAGAGGGGAGAGAGAGTAGTGGATGGGAGTGTGTGTAAGAGAGAGTAGGGGATGGGAGAGAGTGTGAGAGAGAGTAGGAGGTGGCAGAGAGAGAGAGAGTAAGAAGTGGGAGAGGGAGGATGGGAGTGTGTGTGAGAGATCTAAAGAGTAAAGGATGGGAGAGGGGAGAGAGAGTAGGAAGAGAGAGAGAGTAGGGAGAGAGAGAGAGTAGGGAGGGTGGAGAGTGATGTATTCTAATATAGTACGTACGCGCTATAGCGCGTACGCACTATGTGAAACACCTAAAAATGGTCAAAAAGCAACTTTGGGGCCCGTTTCATTCATTCTCTGCTTTTGTTCTGTTCTGCACTCTGTTATCCCGACAGAAATTGCGGGTTTCAACACAGCAAACATTCTTTTAAAGTGGCAAACACTATTTCAAGCTAACAAACACTATTTCAAGGTGGAAAACACTTTTGGAAGCTAACAAACACCAAATTCAATCATTGGATACACGATTTGAAGACTTTTTGAATATTCCTTGTATAGAAAAGGTTAGTGCAATCTATTTTAAATATTGTTTGTTGATATATAGATACAAATTTGATTATAATTTGACATGTATTTGATATATATATATATATATATATATATATATATATATATATATATATATATATATATATATAGTGTATTCATTCAAATAATTATAATTTTTATATGTATTTGAATAATTTTTAATTTACACATTTTAAGTAATTCAAATGTTTTAATAATTTGACATGTAGAAATCATCATCATGCCAAGGAAGAAACCAAAAAATCAAACAAATGAAGATAGGGAGAGAGATTTGGCAATTAAAAGAGATAAAATGAAATTACTACGTGAGCAAAGAAAATTGCAAAGCAATAATGAAGAATTGACATTCGAAGAAGATCAAGAACCATCGGTACCAAGAAATAAAGAGGAAGAATTGGAAAGACAAAGAGAACGAATGAGACTGTTACGCTCAAGAAGACAATTGAATTCTGAAGCTACACCATCTTCTAATGTTGGAGTCATATCGTCCGCTACACCATCTTCCAATGTTGAAGTCATATTGTCCTCTCATGTTGAAGAGACATCGATTTGTAGATCCGACGATATACACACTCCATCATGTCATGTTGAAGGCACAACATCAACACATCAAGTAGGTGATATTCCATCTTTTGCATCTTATTGCCAAGGCACATCATCTTTGGTTCAAGGTACGCAATACACTCAACCTTATGTTGATGTTCAAAATGTTGAGAGAATTGAAGAGATTATAACACCTTCTAGAATTCATTTTAGAAGACCAAAATATTTGATTGATATTGATAGTAACATTTTGAAATCAATGCCTGACAAGATTAGCAAGCGTACTTGTCAAAGAAAAGTTAATCGTATGTGGAGATTATTTTTTGATGAATTAAATATTACAGGTCAATGCCAATTATTTGTTGAAATGATGAGGAATTTAAAATTTAGGCCTATCATGAAGATTCTTGGGCTAAGAACGATGGATGATTCAAATGAAAAAAACGTTGTAAAGAATCTAATGAATGCTTATGACAAAGTGGGTTCTAAATCACGCACCAAAGATAGTAATATCGCAAGACGAGTACTTACATCGACAATAGTAAGTAGCCAAATGAAGAAAGCTCGACTCATGAGAAAGACAAGCAAAACATTAAAAATTGGTAGAGGTACTCTAAGGAGAGCCATGCTAAGGCGTGAGAGATTGGAAGATCCAACAAAAAATGAGTTATGGACATTTAGCGGTAGACTACCACGAAAGGATAAAGAAATTAGTGAAGCCTTGAAATCATTGATCGAAGATTTTTGGAAAAATAACACACGTGTTTCTCCTAATCAAAGAGATGTTGTAAGAAGGAGGATTGGTAGCCAAAATCGCGAGCCACATGCAAAACATTTTTTGGACACAACTCAGACACAATTTTTTGCAAAATTTATTGGTATGTATCCTCAAATTTGAATAAGTCAAAGATTTTTTGAGATGGGTAAACCTTTTTATGTGAAGATAAATCACACACGCACAACTTGTTGTTGTAGGATACATATTGAATTTTCTAACCATTTTGATGTTTTTAGGCATATATGCATAATTATGCATTCTCAGTTTGTTTTGCAGGATTGTGACATAAATGAGCCACCAAGATCTTCAAAGGAATTCATATCCAACATTTTATGTGAAATAAGGGACGGCCAACAATTTTACAAGACATCATGCTTGGATGGTACGTGCTTATTTTGTGGTTCTTTGCAACTTTTATCAACTTGTCAACATATGGATAGTACACATGCAATTGGAAATGAAATAGTAGATTATGGAAAATTTAAGACAGTGACATATGCTCTAAAAGATGGGAAACATGGTAAAAGATGTGATTTAGTCATTGAAAAGATTCCAGTGTATGAGTTCATGAAGATTTTTCGTGAAAACATTATTTACGAGTATGCAAGGCATACCCATAGAGCTTGATGGCTGGATTTGCAATTCAAGTTGTGCAAGGATACGTTTCCACTAGATACCATTATTTCGGTTGTAGATTTCGCAGAGAACTACACACTACAACCACAAAATGAGGTGCAAGCAAAGTATTATACTTCTCAACAGGTTTCCATATTTGTTCACATAACATTCATGCATTCACCTACAAGTACAGAGGATGAGAGGAAGATTTTGAGGGAGTACCATTTTTACATCAGCGATGATCGATCACATTCTACAGAGTTCGTACATGGTTGTTTTCAACTATTTTATGGAGATTTTGCTAACAGGGGCATCGCATATCGTCAGCACATTATTTGGTCAGACAATTGTGCAACTCAATTCAAGAATGCACGGATGTTCTATTGGTTGAGTAGGATGCACAAGTTGTGTAGAATTCAATACATGTGGAATTTCATAGAGGCTAGTCATGGAAAGGGAGAGCACGATGGTGCAGGCAGATGCATCAAAAGAGCCTTAGTTCGTGAAGAACTAAAGTACAAAGATGGAGCAATATTGACAGATGCAAAATCGATCGTCCAGTGGTGTAACACTACAATGGGTCCAGGTAAGGAAGGTGAGTCTACGGTTCGTAGATTTTTTTGGTTGATAGATAATACTAACATTGCACCATATCAGGATTGTTGCACACTAACAGGATCCAGTGAGTTGCACTCTTTTAGAAGCTCTGATGCAGGTTCATGGAGTATCCACACACGAAAAATGGCATGCTATTGTCCATCATGTGCAGAGGAAAATTGGGATGACTGTGAGTCGACTGAATGGGTGGACAAATGGGATATACGGGTTTTGGACCCAATTGACACCTATCGTCCCCCACAAGCACTAGAAATGGTACAGATGGAATCGTCTATTGACTTTGACTGCTTGTCTGATCTAGTGCAACCTGGTAATATATATATTTATATATCTTTGTAATTTCAATATGTAACTTTATAACTTTTACGCAAGTATTTTTTGAATTAATGACCGCATTTTGTGCATTTGTCACTGTAGGCCATGTTTTTGTTGTTATTGCACCTGAAGACAATGAAGAAGGGACAGATTATTATTTGTGTCATTGTGTTCAAGCCAAACAAAAATTGGATCACTCGGTTATAGATGGTGAAAGTTTAGAGTACCATGTCGGTGCGGTGGTTGTAACCGGCACATGGCTTAGACGATATTCTATGAAGAACCCTAACTTGTGGTTATTCGAGGATTGGCAAACAGAGAGGAAGATTCTTCATTATTCAAATCTTGTTGTCGCATCAAATGTCCACTTGATAAAATATGGTGGAAAATCACATAATAAGAATCTTTGGAGAGTTCGCGAGTCAGACCACGAGGCAATACTTGAGACATTAAAATGTCAAGCAGATCCAGTTGGCTCATTAGATTGAATACAAAGAGAGGGAGAGAGAGAAAAAGTGATCAACTGGATCCAAATACATTGTTGCAACCTCTTCCCCAAGACTGTCCACATGAATAAGGTGGACCGTATTGTTATGATGCGTAAGTGATGAGATTTAGTTTAAATCATAGATTTTATGTTTTGATTTGTTTAGAATCTAGATTTTATGTTTTGATGTCTCCAATTTTTTTAAAGCTAGAACAATATTTTTCATATTTTCTTATTGTGATGATATTTTTCTTTCATTGCATGTTCTCTTGGATGACAGGAGGGAGAGAAGAAAAATAAGTAGATTTCCAAACAACCAGCCACCCTTCTTCATGTAATTTATTCATTTAAGGTAAATGTCCCATTTCCTTTGTTTGGCTTTGGTATTTGGTTATTTAAAGTCATTATTCTAGTTAGACCTTCGTATGTTTGAATTTGGGATTGTTTAGTGTCTATTTTTTATGATAAACATTTTGTTGAAGGTGCACCTCCAATATTTGGTCTATATCTCTTTCAAACATTTAGATTATCCTCTCTTTCTTTCCTCTTCTATTCCTTTAGTGCAACCTTCTCCGCAACTCATTTTCCCCTCTCTATAGCATATAAGATCTCATTTCTTGCAATCTTTTCCTCTCTCCCATCTTTCCTATCCCTGATCTTCTCCTTCATGTAAAGTGCATTAGCCTCAAATAACTTCTTAGTCTCTCTTGTTCCTTAGAATTTTGTATCCTTTTCTTTGGTAGCTATAGGAATCTACTGGGTAAACCACTATGTTGTTTTCTGTCTAGTGGCATGTAACGTATAAAATCATCATCTCCATCATAGTCATTTTGGGCCTGGGTATCAAAAAATTGTTAACTATTTATTTCATCATGGTTGCCACCATTTTCAAAGCATTAGATGACGTCCTTGGGGTCAACATGTGGTGGGGATGGAATTAAAAGGGAAACATTTTCATCCCCACTAGTATTTGGTTACCCAAGGTTTGTGACAACCTCCTACAACCAATCTGGTTGTGAATCTTGCATTAGCAAGCTTAATCTAATATCAATGTTTGTTGTATGCTCAAGGTTTTATCTCCTATAATAGTCCACTGGCTGGTTCAAGTTTTCTAGTTGGGTATTTTTAGGTGCAATTGTACCTAGTCCCTTCATATTTTGTCCATAACTCCTCAACAAAGTGTTAATTGGTTCATCTAATAAGCCATTGATTTTTAGGAAGGATTCAATAGTGATTTCCTCCCCCTCGCTTTACAACTCGTCAATATTTGCATCATCTACAGTAGTTGTTTCTTGCAACTCATCTCTTACACTTTCTCAATTTTGCCTCTTCTAGGCTTGTTCCAACTAGCCCTTGTCAGTCCTAAACTATTGGGTGATTAAAATACCCTTTTCCTCACTCTAAAATATACTCCAAAACCAACTACACTTGTTTTGTAAAATATCACTCAAAACTGGCTATTTCAGTCTGCCAACTAGGCCTAGTTTGAGGCCATTTACAAAGCAACTCACAATCCCTTGACTTTTGGAACTCCCATGACCCAAAAAAGTCTTAAGAAATGACTCAAATGCAAGGATTCTTTTTTTTTTTTGGTCTCATGATCAACTTTACAATGGTTTTTACAAAACCCTCCTTTCTAGCCCCTTTACCCTAGGGCTTTCTAGAACTCTTACTTTGCAACGTCTCTAGAACCCCAAAATTGTTCAACCACCTTCACTTTGGTTATATTAGATGACTTCAAACATAAAATGCAACTCTTGTTTGGAGAAAACACTAAATCCACCTTGGGAGCAATCACATACCCCTTTTTATGCACTCAAATTTTAGGGAAAACTATGCAAATACTTCTTAAATGGTTTCAACACTTGAATTTTTAGATGGAAATGGTTATTATAGACTCAAACCAACAAGAAAAATCCCAAACTTGAGGTTTCTCAACACTCAACAATCAAATTTCAAAACTATTACCAGCACTTACTACTAGGACAATTTCTAGTTTTAATGGTCAAACTCCCAAACCATACAAAGGACCCCCCACTGTTTTTGCATTTTTAAACACTCTTTTTGGATACCTACAATAACCTCTCTCACTTTTTGGAGATCACACTCCGTTTTCATTTTACGACGCCATCTCGGGTGATGCTGAAACTTGCAATGTCGGCTAGTACAAAGTTGCCAACTGCCAAATCTCTCTCACCTTTCCTCATGGGATCGAACTGTCTACTCCGTTAGCTCCGTGTGGTCGGGTAAACCCTATCCCCAACCTCGTCCTATCCCCTTCAGTGCTCAAACGTTCTCAGGCACGCCAATCCAGAATGTTCCCAAGGGTCACTAAATGCCATAGGGCTGCGATCTTTGACGAGGCATATCTCGGAGCTCGTGCAAGGTATGGATGCGATTCTAGTTCCTACAGGACTGTGTTGCGAATACCTACAATAACCTCTCTCACTTTTTGGAGATCGCACTCCATTTTTGTTTTACAACGCCATCTTGGGTGATGCTGAAACTTGCAGTGTGGGCCAGTTCAAAGTTGCCAACTGCCAAATCTCTCTCACCTTTCGTCGTGGGATCGAACTGTCTGCTCTGGGTGGCCGATTAAACCCTATCCCCAACCTCTTCATATCCCCTTCAGTGCTCGAACGTTCTTAGGCACGCCAATCCAAAATGTCCCCAAGGGTCACTAAATGCCATAGGGCTGCGATCTTTGACGGGGCATATCTCGGAGCTTGTGCGAGGTATGGATGCGATTCTAGTTCCTACAGGACCGTGTTGCAGAGACCTACAATAACCTCTCTCACTTTTTGGAGATCACATTCTGTTTTCATTTTACAACACCATCTCGGGTGATGTTGAAACTTGTAGTGTTGGCCAGTTCAAAGTTGCCAACTGCCAAATCTCTCTCACCTTTCATCGTGGGATCAAACTGTCTGCTCCGTTAGCTCTGGGTGGCCGGGTAAACCCTATCCCCAACCTCATCCTATCCCCTTTAGTGCTCGAACGTTCTCAGGCACGCCAATCCAGAATGTCCCCAAGGGTCACTAAATGCCACAGGGCTGCGATCTTTGACGAGACATATCTCGGAGCTCGTGCGAGGTATGGATGCAATTCTAGTTCCTACAGGACCGTGTTGTGGAGACCTACAATAACCTCTCTCACTTTTTGGAGATCACATTCTGTTTTCATTTTACAACACCGTCTCGGGTGATGCTGAAACTTGTAGTGTTGGCTAGTACAAAGTTGCCAACTGCCAAATCTCTCTCATCTTTCGTCGTGGGATCAAACTGTCTGCTCCATTAGCTCCGGGTGGCCGGGTAAAACCTATCCCCAACCTTGTCTTGTCCCCTTCAATGCTTGAATGTTCTCAGGCACGCCGAACCAGAATGTCCCTAAGGGTCACTAAATGCCACAGGGTTGCAATCTTTGACGGGGCATATCTCGGAGCTCGTGCAAGATATGGATGAGATTCCAATTCCTACAGGACTGTGTTGCAAATACATACAATAACCTCTCTCGCTTTTTGGAGATCACATTCCATTTTCATTCTACAATTCCATCTCGGGTGATGCTGAAACTTGTAGTGTTGGCCAGTACAAAGTTGCCAACTGCCAAATCTCTCTCATCTTTCGTCGTGGGATCAAACTGTCTGCTCCATTAGCTCCGAGTGGCCGAGTAAACCTTATCCCCAACCTCTTCCTGTCCCCTTCAGTGCTCAAACGTTCTCAGGCATGCTGAACCAGAATGTCCCTAAGGGTCACTAAATGCCACAGGGCTGCGATCTTTGACGGGGCATATCTCGAAGCTTGTGGAAGGTATGGATGCGATTCTAGTTCCTACAGGACCATGTTGTGGAGACCTACAATAACCTCTCTCACTTTTTGGAGATCACACTTCATTTTTTTTTTACAATGCCATCTCGGGTGATGTTGAAACTTGCAGTGTGGGCCAGTACAAAGTTGCCAACTACCAAATCTCTCTCACCTTTCGTCGTGGGATCGAACTGTCTACTCCGTTAGCTCCAAGTGGCCGGGTAAACCCTATCCCCAACCTCATCCTATCCCCTTTAGTGCTCGAATGTTCTCAGGCACGCCAATCCGGAATGTCCCCAAGGGTCACTAAATGCCATAGGGCTGCGATCTTTGACGGGGCATATCTCAGAGCTTGTGCGAGGTATGGATGTGATTCTAGTTCCTACAGGACCGTGTTGTAGAGACCTACAATAACCTCTCTTGCTTTTTGGAGATCACATTCTGTTTTCATTTTACAACGCCATCTCAGGTGATGCTGAAACTTGCAGTGTGGGCCAGTTCAAAGTTGCCAACTGCCAAATCTCTCTCACCTTTCATCGTGGGATCAAACTGTCTGCTCCATTAGCTCCAAGTGGCCAGGTAAAACCTATCCCCAACCTTGTCTTGTCCCCTTCAGTGCTTGAATGTTCTCAGGCACGCCAATTCGGAATGTCCCCAAGGGTCACTAAATGCCATAGGGTTGCGATCTTTGACGGGGCATATCTCGGAGCTTGTGCGAGGTATGGATGCGATTCTAGTTCCTACAGGACCATGTTGTGGAGACCTACAATAAACTCTCTCTCTTTTTGGAGATCACATTCTGTTTTCATTTTACAACACCATCTCGGGTGATGCTGAAACTTGTAGTGTGGGCCAGTTCAAAGTTACCAACTGCCAAATCTCTCTCACCTTTCATCGTGGGATCGAACTGTCTGCTCTGTTAGCTCCGAGTGGCTAGGTAAACCCTATCCCCAACCTCGTCCTATCCCCTTTAGTGCTCGAACGTTCTCAGGCACGCCAATCCAAAATGTCCCCAAGGGTCACTAAATGCCACAGGGATGCAATCTTTGACAAGACATATCTCGGAGCTTGTGTGAGGTATGGATGCGATTCTAGTTCCTACAGGATCGTGTTGCGGAGACCTACAATAACCTCTCTCGCTTTTTGGAGATCACATTCTGTTTTCATTTTACAACACCATCTCGGGTGATGCTGAAACTTGTAGTGTTGGCCAGTACAAAGTTGCCAACTGCCAAATCTCTCTCATCTTTCGTCGTGGGATCAAACTGTCTGCTCCATTAGCTCCGGGTGGTCGAGTAAAACCTATCCCCAACCTTGTCTTGTCCCCTTCAATGCTTGAATGTTCTCAGGCACGCCGAACCAGAATGTCCCTAAGGGTCACCAAATGCCACAGGGCTACGATCTTTGACGGGGCATATCTCAGAGCTCGTGCTAGATATGGATGAGATTCCAATTCCTACAGGACTGTGTTATAGAGACATACAATAACCTCTCTCTCTTTTTGGAGATCACATTCTGTTTTCATTCTACAATGCCATCTCGGGTGATGCTGAAACTTGTAGTGTTGGCCAGTACAAAGTTGCCAACTACCAAATCTCTCTCATCTTTCGTCGTGGGATCAAACTGTCTGCTCCATTAGCTCCGAGTGGCCGAGTAAACCTTATCCCCAACCTCTTCCTGTCCCCTTCAGTGCTCGAACGTTCTCAGGCACGCTGAACCAGAATGTCCCTAAGGGTCACTAAATGCCACAGGGTTGCGATCTTTGACGGGGCATATCTCGAAGCTTGTACGAGGTATGGATGCGATTCCAGTTCCTACAGGACTGTGTTGTGGAGACCTACAATAACCTCTCTCACTTTTTGGAGATCACACTTCATTTTTTTTTTACAATGCCATCTCGGGTGATGTTGAAACTTGCAGTGTGGGCCAGTACAAAGTTGCCAACTGCCAAATCTCTCTCACCTTTCGTCGTGGGATCGAACTGTCTGCTCTGTTAGCTCCGAGTGGCCGGGTAAACCCTATCCCCAGCCTCATCCTATCCCCTTCAGTACTCGAACGTTCTCAGGCACGCCAATCCGAAATGTCCCCAAGGTTCACTAAATGCCATAGGGCTGCGATCTTTGACGGGGCATATCTCGGAGCTTGTGTGAGGTATGGATGCGATTCTAGTTCCTATAGGACTATGTTGCGGAGACCTACAATAACCTCTCTCGCTTTTTGGAGATCACATTCTGTTTTCATTTTACAACGCCATCTCGGGTGATGCTGAAACTTGCAGTGTGGGCCAGTTCAAAGTTGCCAACTGCCAAATCTCTCTCACCTTTCGTCGTGGGATCAAACTGTCTGCTCTATTAGCTCTAGGTGGCCGGGTAAACCCTATCCCCAACCTCGTCCTATCCCCTTTAGTGCTCAAATGTTCTCAGGCACGCCAATCCGAAATGTCCCCAAGGGTCACTAAATGCCATAGGGCTGCGATCTTTGACGGGGCATATCTCAGAGCTCGTGCGAGGTATGGATGGGATTCCAGTTCCTACAGGATTGTGTTGTAGATACCTACAATAACCTCTCTCACTTTTTGGAGATCACATTCCATTTTCATTCTACAATGCCATCTCGGGTGATGCTGAAACTTGTAGTGTTGGCTAGTACAAAGTTGCCAACTGCCAAATCTCTCTCATCTTTCGTCATGGGATCAAACTGTCTGCTCCATTAGCTCTGGGTGGCTGGGTAAACCCTATCCCCAACCTCTTCCTATCCCCTTCAGTGCTCGAACGTTCTCAGGCACGCTGAACCAGAATGTCCCTAAGGGTCACTAAATGCCACAGGGCTGCGATCTTTGACAGGGCATATCTATGGGCTATCAATACTTCGACTATACTTTAAGTCAACGATTATCAATATGTGAAAAAATGGAACTCGTTGTATTTTGAAGTACTGAGAAGATGGCCTTGCCCTTCCCCAGGAGTTTCAGAAATGGGAGACATTAGATAAGAGAGTGAAAATGTTACTATCACTTAAACGCACATAACGCAATTGGAAATGCAAATTTTGATGGTAATCATTTTGTGATAAGGGAGAGACTAGGGATGATCATTGTTACTATCTCTTTAGTAGTGGAATTTTGTTTTCTCTTGAATTTGGTGGTGGGGGATCAATGGTAAGACTCCTTGGATATTCCTTCTTATGATGTTAGTGACAAGTGTTGCTCTTTGAAAACACTTGTACAATCTTTTTTAAATTATTAGATAAAAACAGAGAATTGTAAGTATTAAACATGATTATCCTTTAGTTCCTAGAAGATCTTTATTTCCCCATCAATGCATTTAGAAAGTTAAGTTTGAAGAAGATCATAAATAGAAAAAATTAGAGAAGCGATTTAAACATTTATATTGATTGGAAACATGTGAGTCTTGAGTTTCCTCTACCTTTTAAAGAACGTTCCTTAGCTAGCAGACCTAATTCCACATTCCATAAGACTGTCATTGCGCTAAAGATTTAGGAAACCAACTGCTCTAAGATAAAGCTTCCCGGTCAATAATAATCTAGCCTATTGAGGTACATAATACTTCTCAATTAAACTTGTGTTAATTCAGTATTAATTTTGTAATTAACTACAATTTCAGTATCTGTGTATAGGGGGTGACTGAGAAAACTATTTGAGGTCCAATTTGAAAATATATTTGTAAGGATCTCGACCAAGGTTCACAACTTTGATGATTAATACATTCATTCAGGCCAGAACCTCACTACAAAAAAATAATATATAAAAAAGGTAGTGAATAACATCATGTCTAGACCCAAATCAACCAATGAAAGTCAAATTAGCATAATGTGGAACAAAAATATATGCATTGAGTGGGTTGTCATAAAAAAGCTTCATAATAAAATTCATGTCTAGAATTAAAAGACCTTAAAGAACATTTATGCTTGTAACACAAATGGCCATTCAAAACTGAATATGATTACAATATGTGAAATAGCATTACAAGAACTTGTAATGCTCTTGTGAACATCGTGTTAATTCTTGTAAGAATCCCTAAGATGCTTGTTATACTCAAAATTTTGTTGAAATTGAATTAATTTTTATCCTGTCGATTAATTGGCTTAGGGTGATATATGCTTCTTGGATGGAATAATGAGTTCATGATTAACTCTGTATTAAGATTCATAGCATCTTCTAGTTATTTGCAAAGGAAATTTATAAATTACTTGCTAATGTCATATGGCTTGCTTGAGAAAGATGTTTGTGTTCTTATTGATGGGTACTAATGACTATCCACATTTAGTTCTTTAATATCCTATTTGACAAGCTTTCCATAGACATTTCTTTGCAATACTAAGTATTTTTGAAAACATATTTGAGTAGGACTATAGTAGATACTACCAGAAACAGCTTCTTTGCAGTTTTTGAGAAATACTAATAAAGCAAAAAAGAACATCTACTAGTTGGTAGACATAATGGCAACTCTCTAGCAATTGAATTTAATTTCATACATGCACATATCTAATTTAATGTCATACACGAACATATCTAATTTAACGTCATACATGAACAAACATATAATATAAAATGATAACCAATAATGTCATATACATTAACAAACACATAATATATTATGATAACCAATAATGTCGTATATGAACAAACATATCATATATTAACCAATAATGTCATACATCAAATATGTCATACATCAAATATAGAATGTCATATGTACATCAAATGTGTATCGAATATGTCTCTCAGATGCTTATATATATACATGGGGAAGGAAACAAGTCTCTCTATATATATGTATCAAATATCTCAACTACATCTTTTCCTTCCCACGAGGGGAAGGAAACAAGTCTCTCGACGTCCTCTACTGTCGTGTGGAGGGAGACAGTGGAGATGACGGGGCCTTCCTGACATGCTCACTTGACCTCTTGTTGAGGCTCTTCTCCAGGTCCAACTAATACAAAGAAAGTAGATATGAATCAATATTTATTATACGTTGAAATCAAATATATATACTCATAAAATCAATTATTTTCTTACCGCCAACAAATAGTCACTCTGTAAGTCCACCTCAAATGCTCATGGACGATCAGGCGTGACAAGACCCTACAAAAATTCAATAAATATAATCACTTATAAATAACATTAGAAATTTTGAGATTAACTATTATAAACAACAACTAAAACGAAGAAAAATCTTTCATACCTCCGTCAGTGGCTGTGAGCTAGCCACAGCTGCGGCCACTCCACTATCAACAGATTGTTGCAGATGAGGAGGTGTGTCCGACATCATGAGCTGCACGTCATACAATACACGTTATATCTAACATGAAACATGGAATAAATATAATCAAATGAATTAAATTAACATGAAACAACTGTACCTGTGTGAAGCTTGTATGATGTCTCTGCTCTACATCTGTGGTAAAGGTTGAGGGTCCTGTGGAGAACTGATGCACATGCATATTTTTTTTGGTCAATCCTTAATATGATTACGTAATAAATATATGTATTAATTAAAATGATTAAATTGATACATACCTCAGGACTCGTCGAAGGGACAAAAAATGGGCCTGGAGGATCACTGCTAGGCCCAGGAACACTTTGACCCTAAATTTTGAACAATGTCAATAAATCCTAATTAATTAATCATTCACTATACGTATGAAATGTGATCAAATTAGTAATTTACTTGTGTGTCAATGCCAAATGTCTCATTCAGGAACTGATCGGTGACAAGCCCATCATCTGCACCATCTCTGACATGAGTGCCAAATGTGCATAGGGATCCACATGAAGTGCACATGTGACCACGACGTATAGAAGGCTCCCCCTCAACTAATGGGCTCGTGGAATGGATGAGGGTCTGTGTCAAAGCATTAATGGTCCCTAGAGTGCTGGCCTCTACATGTTCCTTCACAACTGAAGGAATAATCACATGCTCACGCTGTGGATGGACCACGGGTGCCCTAACTACATTAGGGTCACGACGTGCTCTGGGCCTCTCAAATGATGACCCCCCACCTCTACCCTGGGAGTCTAACATATCAAAATAATTGGGGATCTCCCCAAGGACAAACTCACAATATAATTTCTTCAAAAAATACATGGGGACCTCGTGATTGTTGCAAGGAGGGGCATCAAAAACCATCCACCATCTATCCCAAAAATTATTTCTAATAGCATCATGTATGCACCAATGGATGGGGAATCGTTTAGTACCCTCTCTAACAGTATTTTGCTCACCGGGTTTTCTAAATAATGCACATATACTACTTTTTGGTATTTCCTTTTTTTTAACATCTTCATATGACAATTTATTTGCATAAAATCTTTTTTGTTCATCCCTCTTAGCCCGCCAAATATCTAACTGACCACTAATTGAGGCTATCTGAGTGTTAATGGATTCGAGGGATGATGCCAATTGAGCCCTCATTGGATTGGTTTGTCCGAATTCTTTCAATCGAGCAATGATTCCTTCTAATTCAGTTTTGCCTCTCTCTATTTCATTTCTTAGATTTTCTTGTGTGCCTGGTGGAGGTCTTGCAATTGGTTCGGGTTGTGGAATTTGTTCTTCTTGAGGAGGGTTTTGGTTTTGGGGTTCTTGAGGGTTTTGATGTTCTTGTGGATTTTCTGGTTGATTATGAACATTTCCTGATAAAAAATCAATTGAAATTCAAATAAATAAACAAATCTAAATGAAATTAGTAAAAACCCTACAAAAGAATATAAAAAACTTACAAAACAATATGAAAAATATATCAAACAATGCAAAGTTAGGTTTATATCACTTACGGCGTCGTCGTGGGTGCGCTTGTGGTCTTGGATTTCGTCGACGAGGAGGCATTTTGGCAAATAGTGGTGCAAATGTTGAGTCTTCAACTTGCGTACGCACTGCTCGCTGTAGGAGTAAAAGAAAATGGTAATGAAAATGATGGGCTGTGGGTTTGCAACCCATCATACATACTTTTTATTTTTTTAAAAATGAGTACGCGCTGTTTAAAATAGGAAAAAAAAAATTTGTTGTCACCTTTTTGGCACCACAACTCGGTGCATATGCCCATGGCTAAAACAAGACAAGACATGATGAAATAGTTATTCCCATGAGTTGTCAACTACCAACATTAATAAATTTACTTACAATAAACCATAGTCAACTATAGAAAATACTCAACTATATACAACTATAATGTGAATGCATGTGAAATCTAACTAAAATGCCCTGAGAAGTTTAACCTAAATGATGCATTCAAAAAAATGGTTTATAGATTACAATATTTTCTTGAGAAGAATAATTGGGTCTAGATTACTTCGTACAATTGCATCATTAGACAAGTAATAAGTTAGAAGGTCAATCTCAACCCCATGTTTGTTAAAAAGATCCATTGCTTGACTACCCTTAAAAAATGGCAGATAAATGAACCCTCTTTAAAAATCTAGCCCTAGTTAAAACAACCTCTCCTTACCAACTTTTGTAAGAACTTATATTCAAATCCTAAATGAAAACAAATCATCTAACTTAAAATATTTTTGCATGAGATATGTTTAAAGTTTCCACAAATGCCATAGACACTTCATAATCTTTTTAATTCCAAGAAAGAAAAACACACTTATTATTAGAACAGTCCTATAATCATCTCTTGTGATAAGTACTACACCCACTTTACCTACATTATATTCAAAAGCTACCACTAACATTGAAGTTTAAGAAACTAGAGGGGTCCAACACAAATGTTCTTAAAAATTTACAAGACAATTTTCTTCTATTTATATTTTACTTCGATATCGATAATTATAAATAAAATTAATAGAAATCTAATTTCTTTCACACAAGATTTTTTTATTATTTACTATATTATAATAATAATAAGCACTACACCCACTTTATATGCATTCCATTTACAATGAACTTCAAGAAACAAGAGGGGTCCAACACACATGTTCTTAAATATTCCCATATTCCACTTTTTTAAAATTATACTAACAAACAAAATGAGTGGAAACCTAGTTCCTTTCACATGAGTCGCATCTGCATGATATAACTTACAAAGAAGAGGAAGCTAAGGAAATTGTGCACAAAACTAATATCCTTATTGTGCCTGGCTTGACACTCAAAGAATTATTCATGTTAGACTAGGAGAGGAAATAAGAAGATGCAACATTTTCTACTGAAATTGAGACATTGGAAAAGATAGAGGGATCTTGGTTTGATCCAAAAATAGAGACTTTGGCTACATGGGTCACATTCAAAGGCGATAAACCCAACTTGATTTATATCTCTAGAGGGACACAAGGAATAACAATGGTTAAAATAATATATAACACTAACCCTCCAACTTTTGCTATTGAGCTCATGCACATAGCAATATTTAGTAGGGCTCAGATGAAACATATGAAGGAGAGGATTGAAGAGTTGTAGATAAGGGAGATGGATATGAATTTGGCAATAAATAAAATGCATACAAATATTAGGAGGTTAGAAAGTGCGCTCCATAGTCTAAAAGCCCTTCGCACATCAGGTGCCATTGTTGTTAATTAGGCAACCCCTGCTATTATAGTCCAGGAAAAGCAACCCAAATAGGTCAAGGAAGAAAACATACATTAAGAATGTACCTATAAAAAACTTTAGGATATCCTAGCATTTAGGATGAAGATTATTGTGGCAAAGTGAAATGAAGTACATGAAGGATTTCATAATGTAAGTAACATGCTTAATTTCTTCAATAAAAATAAAACTATATTGCTGGAATTAGAGAGAAAATGGAAGTCCTCCCAATTTGAATTGGGTCAGCTTTATGAGATAACCAAAAGAGACCCTAGTGCTCCTCGACAGATTAAATAAACATTGATATGCTGGAAGCTATATAAAAAAACTTGGCATATATGGAGCAAGATTGAGCAAAAGATATTGCTTATCATTTTTATTGAACATTGTGTCACACCTGCTTTGAAGGACAATGATGAAAAAACTAGGAACTTGGAGGAATGGAGAAACGAAAAGATGACATTACCTCAGAGAGCTATGACTTGTTTCAAGGAAAATAAGAGATTTCAGATAAATGATTTTCATATCTTATTAGATAAAATCATTATTTTGGAAAGCAAGTTTGTCAAATTCCAAAATGATGTACAAGTTACTACAAGGAAGAAGTGGCAAGATATACAAAGGTTCATTCTCAAGAGCATCAATTAGTGAAATTTGCAAAAGTGATATTAAGCAGTTTTTATAAGGTATACCCACCTAGGTTAGCAGAGCCTAAAGAGAAGATGATTTGATCATTGAGTATCAGTCCTAGTCGTTGGTTGAATTGTATTGGATTACCTAGCATTAAGTAAGCAAGGCTCATAGGTTTTCCAACCAATAATTTGAGGAACCAACAGGTCACAAGGTCAATCTTAGCCCCATGATTGCCTAAAAGATCCTTTGCTTAACTCTCCTTTACAAAATAATAGAATAGTGAATACTCTTTGAATACTATCCTTAGTTAAAACAACCTCTCTTTACCAACTTCAATAACTATATTCAAACCCTAAATGAAAACGAATAACTTGACTACAATCTTTTTGCATGAGTTATGTTTCACGTTTCCACAAATACCATAGACACTTAATAATCTTTTTAATTCCAATAAAGCAAAACATAATTATTATTAGAATATTCTTACAATCATCTCTCATGATAAGTACTACACCCACTTTACCTACATTATATTCAAAAGCTACTATTGACATTGAAGTTTAAGAAACAAGAGGGAGTCCAACCCAAAGAATATTTACAAGACAATTTTCTTCTATTTATATTTTACTTTAATATTTATAATTACAAATAAAATTAATCAAAATCTAATTTCTTTCCCATGGTATTTTTTTTATTAATTACTATGTTATAATAATAAGCACTACACCCACTTTATTATATTCATTTTATTCACATTGGGCTTCAAGAAACAAGAGGGCTCCAATACACATGTTCTTAAATATTCCCATATTCTTCCACTTTTATTTTTATTATAGTAAAAAACAAAATGAGTGGAAACCTAGTTCTTTACACATGACGTTATGTTCTCTCTTAGTGACACTTTTTGTTTGGTCTCTCTCCTCGCCCTTACCCCACACAAATCCTTGTAGATGAAGCTCGAGGAACATGAGGGATTGATTAGACAAGTGAAAACTCGGTCGCATGATTGCTAGATGAGCAAGGGAGGAAATCCAAATGAGACGTTCCCATGGGCCATGATTGAAGCAAAGACAAAATGACAAAGAGAGGAGTAATTAATCAATTTGACTTAGTAAAGGCATCCAAGTCAGGGTCTTAAAAGTGTTCCTTGGAGCTGATCTCTCAATAATTGCATTGGAAAGGAGGAAAATAACTTGCCATCTCATTCATCATTTGGGCCTTCAATCATTGAGTTTCCAAAGTCTACTAGAAAGCCTGCCTCGCCAGAGTTACGCGGGGCGGTCGGCAAAACATTACGACTTTGCACACGTCACCGTCGTGGGCCCCGTGCCACGCAAGCAGAGAATGCATGTCGACGTGTCATCATTTATTAGTAGGTATCTGTTTTATGTGAAATTAATTGGGCTTGTCGTTTAGTACAACCCCTGCATGTGGCCACTTGGAATTCGTGTTCAACTCTGGAAACTAAACTAAACTAAAACTCTGCGTTTATGCGAACCGCAGAGTCCGCACAAGAGGATAATTCCTCCGCGGTAAATCTCGGAAAAATTGAAAGAAAAACGAGAAAAAGCCCAAAAATATAGCGAAATAAAAAGAGGAGGCTTGGATTTGGGCTGGAAGGAAGGTGTGGTGTGCATTATTCGCAGGCAATTTGGAGGGATAATATTTATGCGGAACAATAGGCGGTGCTCTGTTTAGCTCTCGTGAATCTTGACAACTCCTCTGCTTTGCTTTCTGTTTGCCGTCACAGGCGCCGCTTGCAGAGCTCTGGTTGATTTTCAGCGGTTGATTTGGCTGAAGAGGGAGTGTATTTGTTGTGCTTTGGCAGCGGGAGCTCTTTCCCCTGTCGCGAATGAAGAACTCGGAGTATATTACTTGAGTGATTGAGGGAGCTGACAGGGGAGGTAATTGATGTCGCTGGAGCACGAGGAATGCCCCACAGATGGCTGTGATGAAAATTTGGAGGAGAAGAGCTTTTCTTTGCAGAAATTCAAGCTTTATGAAACTCGATCGGTACGTAGATTTATCTCCCAGATTTTGATGCTCTCGGAGTACAGATCAGGCTTTTGTTATCAGTATGGAGCGTCTGAGATTCGTACATCATTTTTTTCAACTTTGCATTTCCTGCACGATTTATTTGGATCGGGATGATGTGATGAGCGCGTTTTTTGAAAATAATCTGTTCTCGAGTAAAGACAAGACTTAATTCTATGCCTGAGAGACAAAATGAATGATATATTTGAATGAGAGTTAGGTAACTCATAAAAGGCCATGCTTTTTATTTATTTTTGTATAAAATTTACATGTAAAACGATCTGCATCGTGCATGAGGTTTGTCACCTTATTCTTCTTCTTTTTGGTCAATTTCTATATGCCTTGTCCCATAATTTCCCAGAACTGAAATGTTGGGCTAACCTTTTGGCTAAGGTGCGAATATGTTCAGTAATCGTGCTATATTCCTTCGTGAATTGAGTAAATTGCATTTGGTCAATCCGTATCTTTGGTTGCATGTGCACTTCTAGTTGAGCCTTTCTTTGAGATTTGTAAGGGCTAAGCGGTTGCTCAAAAATTTGTCAGAACTGGTATTTGACAAAACAATTATGCGTTGATTACTGCGGTGAGATATGCAGTCACTGGTGTTTTGTTTCTCATACAAATTGTGTCGATCAAAAATCATCATCTAGCTCTTTTCGTGGTCTGTCTCTCGTTTCGTTTTGTTGGAAATTAGAAAAGAATTTTAATAAAATGATTGTAGTTGACCTGCTTGGCTAATGTGCTGAGATGTACACTAATCCGTGTTATATCTGATGCTCAAGTTGTATACTTTAGATTTTCATCATTCTGATCTGTTTTTTTCCCCTTGTTATTTGTTTCACATTATTAGTTCAATTTCATAAACATTTGTCCAAATTTGTTGATTTCTATAAATAATAAAATATGTTCTTATGTCACCATTGGAACTGAAAAGCAAAAGAAATTCAGCTGGCTGGTAAGCTAATGTGCCGAGATATCCTCTATATTGTTCATTTCACAATAAAAAGGCTCAATTTGGCTTTTCTTTTTTTATTTACTATTTGTTTTTTAAGATGTAATTAATGTGGGATGTTATGAAAGCTACCCATTTATCTCCTGGTTTCCAAGGCATTTTGTTCACAGATTACAACAGGGCTTTAGTTTTGACCTAAATATTGATTTTCAGGCTTTTTTCATATGGATACAAGATATCCTGTTGTAAGATTAGGCTAACTTCTTAGAATGTCCTTGAATATTTTGCCTTTCGACGAAAGAAATAGCAACAATTTATTAGAATTGATTTCAGTCAAGAGTAGCATGGCACATTGAAACACTCCTTACAAGTGTTGGATGCGATAAATTTGATTTCAAACAGGCTTTTATTAAGCCACTGCGGTAGGGTTGAAACTTGACTATTTTCAGCCAGTTTCTAAGCAGTTTCTTACTGCCTCTTATGTGAAAGAGAGATCTGTTAAGCTGGGGAGCTAGTTATGACCATTCTTAACAGTTTTAATTAGTTGTTAAAGTAGCTTAAAACATTCTTGTAGAATCTAAGGAAACAATATCGTGTCAAATTATTTGGATTGATTATAGTATTTTGTCTTCTTTACTTTGAGGAAATCAAACTATTTTCCTAGGGATTCACGAGAGCAGTCAATTGGTGCAAATGGCTTTTGATTAAGAACTACTTGGAATAGGGACATGAATTAAGACGAGTTTTTGATGTAATTATCTTTTTTTATAGACAAGATTCTCTTAGAAATATCGTCTTGGTTGATTTTCTGCATATTTGAGCATATTCTTGAGTAGCTTTGTACTTATAAGAATTTATATCTCTATAAATAATTATGTGAAAACTATATTTGTTGTCGAATTTCTCCACATTTACATTTTATTCTGTCCCTTTTGAGTGAAAGCTTAAGCTAGTCCTCTCTTTTGCTCTTTTGGTGGCTAAAATTTGTTCGATTGCCTCAGTTCTACAGTGGATATTTGGGAGCTTTGACAACTTGAACAAATTCTCCTATTTCTCTATACATTCCTAGAGCTTGAGTGCCATTCTTTTGTTGCTGGGTATAGTTTACCATGAGTGCAACACATTTATATGCAGGAAATTTATACACCTTTTAACTCTGTTTTTGGGCATATTGTATATGGTTCCAGTGATTGATGTCAAGGATTAAATGAAAGCAGTTTCTTCAGTAAATCTATGCATATTGTTTTTAGAATATGTGGCTCCTTTAGAGTGTGTTTATGGAGGGAAAACGTAAGGAGCTCAGTGGATACAGTAGAAAACATGTTTAGAAAGATAACTGAAGCAGACTGGAAACCTTCTTGCATATTTGTATTTTTAATGGAGGCATGAAAATTTGGAATTTGCAAGGGATGTATATCAAGTGGGTCTCTCTCAAGGGTCATATTATGAGTCTTAGAGGCAGAGAGAATCTAGGTAGGATGCAAAGTTTCAGGGAGCAAAGGTGTGAAATTAATTATAGAAGTAGCCAAACAAGATGGTGGGAGAGAACTAGATGATTGTTAAGCCATAATTCTAACCTACTAAGCCTATCAAATATGGACATTTTTCTTGGCTATGGTCACTCTGGGATGATGGCAATGTCCTTATCATCAATTTAATTTTCTGTTACCTTGCAGGGAAGTTAGCCTAAGAAAACCCTTTACTGAATGTCCAAGTAATGCATTGTCAAATTCCTATGCTTCATTGTCTTTAGACTTTATTTGTCTTCAGCTGCAATAGACTCAAGATTGGCTATATGCAGACACTTATGTTTTATAATAACTTGTGAATTTTATTTACAGATTTTCCAAACTCTTCCATTCCTTTGGTCGCATGAGTATAACCGTAGCAGTTCTCAAGCAAATAAGAGCTAACTGAATGACTGATTACAAAGCTCACAAATATTTTGGGAAGATTTTGAACCCAGCTGCATAGTCAACAAGTGACAAAAATAATCCAACTGAATGCCATGTTGGACAAATGACATTGGGATTTGAAGGGATGTAGTCTCGAGTGGGTGACTTGGAAAGTTCATCTCTCAGCCTAGTACACAAGCACCTCTATTGATTGGTGAATAATCATCATTTGGCATCGAGTTATTTCTGCATTTGGTGCCATTAATATCCATGATGAAAACCCAACAAAAACAAAAACAAGCAATTCTTATTTCATATGTCCCCCTAGTAAGTGAGAGCTTGCAGTTAAAATCTACTATGCACTCGATAGTGCAGAAGATGAATTTATTCCCCATGGTGTTTCCACATCTCTGGTGAGGTGACTTTATACCAAAGAATTTTTGAGGCGATATGTACCAAGAGGCATGTGGGTTAGCATATGGTTGCTTTGGAAAAAAAAGTGAATGCTTCACACTAAGGTCCATCTTGGTTTTGAGCATTATGAAATCCACGAGTATTCATGGGGCTATGCAATATCTGATTAATTATAGAGTAAATAGCTCTTTCTCTCTACGTGGGGACCCCACATTAGACCATGTGAAATGCTTGTGTCGTGGAGAAAGAGACAAGTAGTCAGAAGGTAAATAAACATATATTTCTTACAATTCCAAACAATTGAAATTTCATCACCTCCAAACAACAATTTACACAAATACACTGCAAAGCTGCAACTACAAAATTCTTAGCTTCAATAATTTAATAGGTAATTTTAGGGATTGGGACAGGTTGTTTGAGAGCTTGTGGCTATGAAGCACATTCACAATACTCTGTTTCAAAGCTTTCCTTTGGGTGCAGGTAGGTGACAAAGGATGCTGGTGTCATTGATGGGTTAAATGTGATGAGAATCATCAATGAACAAACTGCTGCTGCCATTGCCTATGGTCTTGACAAAAAGGTTACCGCTGTTGGTGAGAAGAATGTTTTGATTTTTGATGTTGGGGCTTGTGTGTGTGTGTATCAGAGAGATGCAAACAACCGAAACAAAATAGAGAAATACAAACCAAAACTGAAACTATTTTAGGTGGTGCCAATTGCTTGTTCACCTGTGTGCTCCTGCACCTTTGAAGCCCATCATTGAGCTTGTTGCTCAACTCAGCCGTGCTTTTTCATCCTCTTCTTTGAATTGTATCTTTTCAGTTTGTTTTTTGTTTCTGCAATCATGAATTGATGAAGTAAATAATCATATTGATATATTGGATCAAGGGATTGCTATTACGGATTAGCATTCTGTATTTGTTCTATAAGATCTAACCTGTTTCTGGTTCGCTTAAGTTATTTTAAGATTCACTTTATGTTAATACTCAAATATTGATTTTGATATATTACTATGGTCACCGTTCCTTGAAATCCCCAAAATTCGCTTCTTCTGCCATCCCTGAAACTCACAGAAACAATTTTACATTAAAATCTGATAGTATATGTATAGGTGTTTTTCCTTTTAATCATTTTCTTTTTGGTCTGTAAAATAAGTATTTATTTTTATAAGATAAAAATGTTTACAAGAAATTAGTGTCAAAATGATTCATCATGTCCAATCAGAAAAAAAGGACCCAATTGGCTAGGTGTGCAACTCCCCTGCCCCCACCCGTAAAGATCATTCTCCATATGATGGCTCGCACTGCATCTATCCAACAGAGAATTACATCATTCGTATTGAGATGTGCATTTACAAATTCATCCAAAAAAGTATGGAGAAGATACAAAATCATCAAAAAACAAGTATGGGAAATAGGGGCACAACTCATGCATGTCCTCTGTGATGTCCTAAACTACCTCTTCCTCGTGGATCACAAACGCTCGCCTCATTCTGATAGTCTCCCTCCAGCAATCCGCTCATTGAAACTTCTTTTTTTGCTTCTCCATCTTTTTTTTTCGGACACTTGACACCAGAGCCACCTCCAAATCCTGCACACAGTGTTTTATGAAGCCCTAGGTCTGTGCCATTTCACTTCTATGAGAGGGTTTGTCCTCCAGTGCACACCCTAGAATGAAGGGATGCACAGAGGTGGAGAGTCAGGCATATTCACCCAGTGAACCTCATTTGAAACAAAACCACACCATGGTTCAGCGATTGCAAGCATGACATCAAAGCCTTGGCGCCACTGTGGCCGAACACACTGAAGCATCACCCTTGTCACTTCTTTCTCACCGAATTCCAAATGGCAGACACAAGACATGGGTGCAACATTAGTATTTGTGCAATATTTTTTTTTCATCAGCATGAAACCATCCCCAACCAGAGAATGAACAAGCATAAGGTAGAAAGGATTGTCTATTGTGAAGATATTCCTCAATCTGTCCTCTATTATCCTCCCCCAAAATGACATTTTGTGCTTGGTGACTTTCAGACTGAAATTTGCTTCCATTGAGTTTAGTTCTTTACTGCAAATCAAAAGATGAAGGAATGTCTTCCGAAATGTGAATGCAAATCAATTTACTGCTCATGCACATGTTGTCCACCCTGAAGCCTCATAAATGAGATGTCCTCCCCCAGCTACCGACACACCTCACCATCACTTGGGTGTCACATCAACCGTTCTCAAATCTTCAAACAAAACACCGCAAAAGTTGGCACAAAGAGAGTTTACTGCTCTAGAGAAGGTACTGATAACTTTATTTACCCTTTTCAAGTTTATGTAAAACTTTGAAATTATTAAAATTGCCAACTTCATTCGAATGATATGTATCTCTTCTTGATCTTTCATGAGTACACATTACCATTTACAATTGCGTTTGCAATTATCTGTGAGTCTACTTCAAGATGAAGCTGATCGACAAGAATTTTATTGACTGAGTCCACAACCACTAATGCGGCCTTCATTTCTTCTTCATTATTGGCCCCATCCTCTAACTTTTAGGCTTCCATAGCTAATATATTGCACCCTGCATCCCAAGCAGCACACCCAACACACGAAGGCCCCGAGTTCCTTTTTGAGGGTCCATCAAAAGTGACCTTAACCCACCCTATATCCGGGCATTTCCACTTCAACTTAGATCTATCACAAGGATCATGTTGAATACTAGTTTTCCCATTAGCAAACCTTTTTCTTTTTAATAATAATTATTAAAGGGAAACAATCAAGTGGAACGAGTAGGAAGTATTTTTGTAATGTCTCAATTTATGAAATTAAATATTGTGATTCAACTGCATTGAATGATCTATATTTCATGAGAAGGGTTTTTCATAAACCTATTTCTTATGAGAATCAATGATCTACTTAACACTCATTGTTGGATACAATTGATTAATTGTGTGTTGTCTTTGATGTTACACAAATGTCATATCAGTTGATAGTCAGTGCATACTGAGCTCACTTGGTTAGTGAAGACAGTTTTTCTTGTCTACCGAGCGTTCCCGAGTTTACTCTGTGCAAAGACAATGTCTATCGAGCTCACTCGAGCATCGTAGGAATTTATGCAGAAAAGAGTGTTAACCAAGCTCACTCAGTCAATGAAGGAAAGTTGAACAGAGTTAGTGTTAACCGAGTTCACTCGGTTACCAAAGAATCAATTGAGTTCACTCGATTACCAAAGAATCTTCGCAAGTTCGCAATGTTAACCAAGCTTCTGTTGGTCAACACAGGAAATTGCTTCAGAGTTAGTTTCTACCAAGCTGGGTCGGCTAACGAAGGATTTTCTTTTTTAGCATGTGAAGCCTAATTATTTTACCTATTGATTCTAGCCGACTATGGTAATGAATATTGGTTATTCTAATTTGTATTTGAGCCAACTTAACAATCTGGAAGGTATAAGTAAAAGGTCAATTTGTGATTTTAAAGTATGCATGAGGTGTTGAATGAATTGCAAGAGATAAAAGGAGGAAGTCAACTTGAAGGATAAGAAAGTATCCTTGTGGAGCAGAAAAGTGATATTTGATCAGGAAGGATCGAGTATAAACCAGAACAAAGATCCGTAATCAGCAATTCAGTTGCATCTTAATCAGGTTATTTCGTTGTTACTCTCTAACCATTGTAGCAGTGATCTAAAAATCTCTTAACAGAGTTGGTTTAACAGCCATTTGTAAATCCTCTAACAAGGTGGCAATTCCATTGAATTGTTTCAAGACCTCTAACAAGGCCACTTCTAATAAAGTGATTGGGTCACACTTGACAGTGTGTTTTGTAACCTTTAATAGGGTTGGCTCCTAACAGGGCTCACTTCAGAAGAGTGAAAAACAATAACTAGTTACATTCGTGGTTTTCCCAAATTGGGTTTCCACGTTAAATCCTGGTGTCATATGTGTTCATGTTATTGTTTTCATGCTTGAAATTAAGATTAAGTAATCACTGACAATATCTTAAATTCTGCGAACATAACACATTCTGCATTTACCGAGTTACCGTATTTTATGTATGTTTACCGAGCATCAGCAGTATACAGTTATCAGATTATATTTTGTATTGACATCTAAGGGATCTAGGATTTATTTTAGTAGTAACTGATTCACCCCTCCCCTCTTAGTTACTCCTCTTATATTTCCAACACTCATTGCATCTTGGTGATGCTCATAGAGGTGAAGCGTTGAGATTTCTTAATAGGTCATCCATCCTAGTGCTATTTTGACTCAAGTATGCTTAGCCATGGACTTTTACTAGAGATCAAGCCCACGTAGCTTTCTACATCATTTCCAAAACCTTCAACAAGTTTTGTGTCTTACGAACCATTCATCACGGAGCCTTATGTTAATTTATATGTTTTATAAGATTGTGTTTTCTATAATTGTATAAAATATTATTTCTAAACTGATCATCTCATAAGGTGAATCTTATCTATATTTTTCATTCTTTCGCTAGATGTGATTACTGGGTTGAGGAGCTAATGCTATAATAAGAATAGTCCGGCTTGCATCATGCACCTTGAGTGTTCAAATTAGATAGTAGAATTCTCAATTCTATTTATGTGTAATTTCTTTTGATAACACAATGTCTGCCTTTGTGGAGAACTATTAGTGTTTGCAAGGCTAAATTTGTCTTTAGCAGTTCCATTGTCCATTTCTATGCAGGACAATGATGAGCTCCCCCAATTTTTCAACAGCTCCCTTGCTGAAAAGACTATAAATCAGTTGTCAAGACAATAACATAATTTCTCTTGATGGTGCTGTAATCATCACAATCCAAGAGGAAGCATCTTTTAGAATCAATTGCCCTAGAAGTGCAAAGAACACACACTCTTTCTTCCCAAGTTCCTTTCAGCTGTTTCTGCCACCCAATTTCACACTGAAGTTGATGAGAGTTAGCTCTTGATTGAGCAAAAAGAATTTTGGCTTTCCATGGGATACACGCCTTTATGCATCCTTTTCGAAAAAGATCACAAGTAGGATTGAATTCAACATGGTATTTTAATTTCTCCCAAGCACTTTACCCCAAGTATGCTTGCTAAATTTATCTTAAAAAAGATTTTATCAATTTCTTGCCCTTGGGCAAGCATTTAAATATATATTCCATTTACTCATTCATTTGCTGTTTTGTCTCATCCAAGTCTTCTTTCTTTTGCTCAAACTATCACCAAAAGCAATGTTTGGCCAACTATTTGTTTCCATGTTTTCAATTCTTTTCAAATAACCTACAAGACACATCATAGCAAGAACTTTAATAGGGCCTGTGTCTGCTTAACAAAATATCTTTTTTAACCAAACTTTTAAATTTTGAACTTTTCTATTCTCTCAACTTGTTTCCACTTTGAAATAGAAGTGCTGTTAGCCCACAATTCACATCCATAAAGCACAGCTGGGAGCACTAAAAGCCCAAAAAGAACTTGCATAGTTTTCCAATTCCAAAATTTGGCCGTCCTGCACCTAATTTGAAGAGTATACAATGCTTTCCATCCACCTGAAGTTTTATTTCCACAGCCCTCCCAAATTAATTTTTTGAAGTTGAAACCAAGATATTAATGCTTGTTAACTTCTTCAAGAGTGTTGCCGTAAAGTGAAAGTTATGCCAATTTTGGTTTATTTTGTTAGAAAAAATCAATTTCGTCAGCCTCTGTGTACTGGTGGAGCATTAAACATAGAGACATGCCTATTCTGCATAAAATAAAGAATAGAAAAGGTTTTTGTCACTCAACCACATTTGTGAATTTCACCACTCCCTTTTTATGTTTATTGTGAGGTCAAACTAACTGAAGAAACTATAATACTTATCTCGGAAATAATTATACCAAGAGGTGTTCGGCAATGACAGCAGGCCATAAAGCCTCATTTTATGACCATGTACATAAAAACCAAAGCAGAGGCAGTATCTATTTAAAAGAAACTAAATTTATACAATAAAAAATATAGCTAACAAAAAATAAAAAATAGAAATAAAACAAATGAATGTTTTTATTTTTATTTGTCGACAATAAGGAATAAATGTATATAGTATAAAGTAATTAGTTTATGATTAGTAATAATGTTATTTTTATTTGAATTATTAAGGCATCAAAATTTCAAAATATATATTAATGCCTACAACTAAAACTAATAAAAAGTAACATATAAGGATATAATATTTAATACACTTCTAAAAGTAGAAATAAAACAAAAGAATTCTTGATATAATGGCTGGTGGCTTTTACAAAAGTAAAAATAGAAGTTATCTAAAAACTAAAAGAGCTTTTGGCTTTTTAGATAAGAATAAACTGAACGTTGTAGATAAAATGATATAATTCTCAAATAAAATACTAAATATTAATTTTTTATTTGTCCATGTATGTATGTAGTAAATAAAATAGGTCTAAACTCTCAAGTAAAGTAACTCTGGAGCTTATAAAACAGCTCAAAACTAATATTTCTGGGCTCTTTTAGTTAGACATTCAAGATTTTACTCGTATAAAGTAACAGTGTCATTGTAAAGTGATTACGATATTCAGTTAGACATTTATTTGAATGATGACCATGAATTTATTCTGATGCACCTCTTAATGGCATATGCATTTTTTTTAATAACTAACATTGTTCTGATTCTCTTGAAATTTTCCATCTAAAATGCTTTTATGAATGTGCCAACAAATTGATCTTGAATCTCAGAATAGATCATTTCAATTTCCTTCTTGTGAAAATGTTTTCAGGTGTATTAATGAATTTCTGAATGTCACGCTCTGGCAGAATTTGATTCCTTGACCATATTCATTATTGATTGTCACAAAACATGCAATTTTAACCATTCTATTATACATCAAGATACTTGAGAGCCTATTAGAGGCAAACTATACATGCTGCCAATATAATCTAGTTATTACGACTATATCAAAATATTAAATATAACCTTATTTTCAATTTTTTAATTACAAATAGTTTTCTTTTTAATGTTCCATGAGACAATTTCTGAGCCAAGATGAGAAGGTTGTATTTTGTCTTACTAGCTTTGAGTACACTGAGATTGGCTATATCTCTAACATATCTAGTGGCTCAATTTATTACAGAACTTCTATATGCTAGGAAGGGACAAAAGAAGAGCACATTGGAGAGTCCTGAAGATAGATAGGTTAGATCCCTCTGAATTAATAATTCGTGAGGATCCTACCATTTATACGAAAGATGAGTGTCAAGAACTATTGCAGAGGATAGATGAAGGAAACAAGTCAACAGGAGGCCTTAATTTTGTCACCAAGTGCTATGGAATTGTTGGTATGTGCTTGCTGAGTACAACAATGGATCTTACATGTTTGTATTATGAAACAATTTCCCTTCGTAGAATTTATTCTTCTGAGTCTAAATAAGGGGATGTGCTGTACTCACTAGAAGTGATGCATATTACAAGATAATAATTAAAAAATAATAATTGTTTTTGCCATTTGTCATTTTTGCAAGTTAGAATTGCATCTCTTAGCTAATGGTAATACTTTCTATAGAGTTACATTTTCTAAAATGGCTGCCAATTTTTTTTTCATAATATGCTATAAAAATTAGGGTTCCTTTCATTGATTTTGAAATATTTTTATCATAATGTTATTATCATTGAACTGAATCATAATGATCTTCATTCCTGGTTCTTTGTTTAAAATAATAAATTTTTGCCATATGATTTTGTCTTTGCTCTTTGTTTTCTTTTTATCATTAGTATGTGGGAGATACTTTGGGTGTGATTTTGAGGTACACAATGAGAATGTTAAAGGGCAAGGTGCTTGTGTGGCGATGCATTTCTCTCACTCACTCTGTACAATGTTAGATGTAGCGTGAATATAATCTAGTTATTAACCACTCTATTCTGAAGGTTCATGTTCCCTCTTGTAATACCTGTCTTAAGCAGTATGTTCTTATTCAGTATTTTGCAATCAATAAGTACAACATAATCTTTAAAATATTTTAGGTGAGTTAAGTTCTATTAGGAAATGTTTCAATAGGGTGTTATTTAAAGGAATACAATGTTTGACATTCATTTGTTATCATCTTTCTTAGTTTAATTTCTTTTTGAGTTCTTTATGAAGATTCTTAAGGGGACTGTTATTTTCTATGTTCCTTTCTTTTCTTTTCTATGTCCATCTCTGTTAGTTATTTCACTCAGTTTTCTTTCTACATATCTTTTATAAATTGAATTCATTGTGATATACCTTTTTCTATGCTTGCTCCATTTTAAGAGCTGTTGGATCCTTGATATGATGGCACATAACTGGAAATTGACAACACTCAAAGAATTGCGTTTCAACTAGACTGCTGAATAACTGTCACCTGCATTTTCTGTAGTCAAGCATTACATTGCAATAGCTTTTCATGTCCATGAAGAAACATAAGTGTGCTGAACATCCTTTGGCTGAATGAATAGCCAATCATTCAAAACCAGGGCCACTGCTGTACCAAAAGAATGTGGAGAATGTAGCTATGTTATAATGAAAAACATGCCATTTTTGTGAGATAGATTGTAATTTTCTCTGGTGTAGTTCACTACCCTGGTAGCATGGGGTAGCTTAAATCAATTCAAAGTACTTACTATTGGTAGCTTGACAATCTGGATCAGCACTCAATACAATGTTACTCAATAGAAAAAGTTTGAAATTGCCATTCAAATGTCTGATCAATCTTTGAATCTGCATTACTTTTTGCATGTGTTGGGAATTAAAAAACCATCCGCAGTCTCTGATTAAACTGGATCCATGAAGAAACTGAACTTGGTTGTAGCAGATTGCATTAATGGTTTATGGCTGTGCAAATTCTGTGAAATAAATTGTTGTTAATACTGATGTGTACATACTTCAAAGGGCACCAATTGGAAGCTATTGCAATTTTGGATAAGATGAAAAACAATAACTTAACAAGTACTTTTTAGGACCAACCATTGTTAACACCAGCTTGCTCAAAAAAAGAAGGCAATGTGATACTAGAAAATAATTGGAATGTAGTTCAAAACAACACTGAGAACAAATTTGCTATGAGTTGCCAATTTTGGAACAATGAAAGGGGGCTAACAAAAAGCTATAGTTGCTGAATGCGGATTGCATGGATTCTTGAAAATACTTTGGAGATGAACTGAAACAATGATAATTGATTTCTGGATTAGAAAATTCCTTCAAGAAGAGCTTGGGAACCTATTGATGCGAGTTTCGTTCCACTACAACAAACAAAATCGAATACTTAGCATTTCAGGATGAAACACCAAATCTCCAACTCTCTCTTGATTAAGGATGCTCATATGCCAAACAGGACAACCTCAAGGTTCCTTCTTGTTGTTTTCAGAGTGTATATATGTATACATATTCTTTTTTATTCATTACCAAGAGGAAGATTTGATCTTCCTATATATATGTTGCTAGTGCATCTTCACCAAGGGTCACCACTCTTGGCTCAATTATTTAATTCAATTAATCCTATTATATTATTATATAATATAATTATTTTATCTTAATAATAATATAATAATTATTCATCATTAATTATTAGTATAATTATTATATCGTAATAATTATATTATCACAACCTTTATGTTATCTATGTCGGTCTGAAGGAATCTGACCATAGCTGCAATTCCCTTAGTGGATTGTTTCATTGGCAAATGGAGGAATATGAGGTGATCCAGCTGAGGAAATTGCCAAAATAGAGGAGAAGGAGACGAAAATAAAGCCCAAGTACAAGGAGGAAGGTTGAAGGGAACCCCAAAAGACAACACCAGTGGAGTCAATGAGACATAAAAAGGTACGAGAGATATAATTTTCCTTAAAAAAATCATTAAGGAAGAAGGCCAACCCTAAAGGCGAGCTCATGATTATAAAATGAAGAGGCCACTTGAAGACTCCACATAACATAAACATAACTTTGGGAAAAGGAAACATGAAGTTCGCACGAGGTGTTGTAAAGGCAATAAACAATCACTATAGAAGCTTCATGCTCATAGGGAAGGGGGAATCACGTACGCAACGTACGTCCAAAGTTTTGTGGGATCTCATATGCGGAGGGGAGAGCTTCATCTGTGGTGTACGATAGGAGCCTTGTACGCAAGGAGCCAAGGCCACGTACACAAGAGAAGGAGAAGGCACCATGTACATAGGAGGTAGAGCCACGTACTCAGAAGGTAGTGTCACGTACGCTCAAGGAGGAGGTAGTGCCATGTATGCAAGAAAAGGAGGAATTGCACATAGGATGGAGAAAAGATGACACGTGGGTGGCTATTTATAGCCTTAGTCGTGTGGCATACATTTAAAGAATCATATAAAGGAGTAACACAAAGACTCAACAAACCTAAAGTGACCATTATAAAAGAAAAGGATAAAGAGACAAGGGGAAGAGAGAAGAAGGCCAAAACAAGAAACAACATGGCCACAACAAGTAAAAGCCACAAGAATAGAGGGAAAATGGAAGATGTATCTACTACAAACATCAATTTCGAAGGAGTTACAGGAACCGAAGTAGGAATTGGTGGCAAGGGAAAAATGATCAGCATCCATTGAAGGCCATGTTGACGAAAGTGGAGGTAGATAAGATTATATTCATGCCTATTTTTGATCTCAAGGAGTTTGAACCGGTAATGCAAATCCTAGTACATGACTACAACAAGAAACACCATAAGTCCAGTATCAAATACTTGCAACTAAATGTGATAGTCTCTAATGCACCCCAGAACTCCACAAAAGTATTTGGAGTACCTAGCAGAGGGCAACAAGCGACCAAAGCTCCAAAAATGACGGTGGAAGAAAGAACACAATTAGTAGAATTAGCATGCAAGGAAAATCTGCCACAAAAATAGTGGGATGACATTTGGAACAACAGTAGAGGTATCAAGAAGACCTTTTTCAGGAATGCAGAATGGCGTTGTATAGTGGACTTGATCCAAAGTAAACTAACAAAAGGGAGCTGACCATCGGATATTGCCATTTCCATGCTTTTATAGGTGAAAGGGGTATATGAGGGTAAGGTTTATAACTGGGCACAACTACTTTTAGATAGGATAAAGGAATTTTTCTTGTTCAAACACAAGACTTTTTATAAGCCTCATCATGCCATAACACCATTTCTAGAGGCTCTATGTACATAGGTTGTCCCTGAATATTGGGGAAGTTTTGTTCCAGCAAATAGGGTTGAGCTGTACAGGCCTGCCATGTTTTACTAATTGCATATGGACACTATAGTGGGAGGAGGAAGTATCGAAGCTATTGAACCATGCAAGAAGGCAAGACAGGGTGAACCCAACACAAATAACTCAAGCATGGAGAGAAGCCCCAGAGAAGAGGAAGAAACATCATCAAAAGAGGAGGAATCTAGCTGGCAGGAAGAAGAAGAGTGTCAAACTTCACGAACAACTGCGATAGATACATTGGAAGATATTGATATGGTGGAAGTCATAGAAGGACCACTCCCAACACCAACAGGCAATGTGCAGAAGAAGAAGGCTAAGGATGGTGTTTGTATGCATACAACCTCCAAGGAAAGCACAGGTTGTATGGATGCCAACCGTATGGGCCAGGAAGGTCATACGGACATCAGCCATATGGGTTAGGAAGGTCGTACAAACATCATCCATACGAGCTAGGAGGGCCGTATGAACATCACTCACATGAGCTAGGAAGGTTGTACAAACATCAGGTGTACAGGCATGGAAGGCATAAGCAAGAAAGAGATAGGGGGCACGTGCGAGGAAGGAACATTGAGTTGACTGACTTCGACAGATTGGGGTGCCAAGCAGATAAATTTTGCACCCTCCTAGCTTTCACAAATGACTCATCTTGTTCCTATAGACATGATATCAGGTACTAAAATAGTGGATTTGAGATGTACTAAAGTGGGAAGTCATACAATAAGGATCCCTACGACTCAAGGGATCTTGGTGTCACCCAGGACAGTACCACCAAACAAAGAAATAGCGGCACCCACTCTAACCGTCTATCACTACTACTGTGGCCTCACAAATGATAAGTAGGCCACATAATCAAGAGCACAAGTAGTGTGATGGAGAGACCATGGAGCAACAAGATAAAGAGGTTGATACCTTGTTGGCACAATTTCAGTTGGGAGTGGAAAATATAGCATCGCCATCCCTGCATTTTCTAGGAGAGCAAACACTACTTGTACTTTTGGTAGGACCCCTACAACCACACAAGGAGACTAGAGTCATTCAGGTAGAGATGACATGTTTAGAGGAAGAGAGCTAGCCCGATGCAAGAGAAAGCATATCCCCACCTAGTGACGAACACACTCAAAGGATTTTGGCTGAGTTGGAAATCATAACTAAGGCAACACAAGAAATTAGGCAGCAAGCCAAGGAGGCAGATATGACTACCATAGTCTCTCAAGATGAATCCTTTTTACACTTTATGAGGATAGGATGCCACGAAGACTTTAAGAGGACATTTGTAGACCAAGGTTGGCCTATTGAGGAGATGGAAGTATAGTCTCAACAATGTCAAGCGTCACAAATAGTATAGTCAGGTGAGCCATTGGCTCCGGTTTTATTTGAAATGGAAGGAACATTTCACGCTGTATTTTTTGACTCAGAAAAAATCCATTGGGAATTGGCAAAAACCAAGGGTGATCAGGTAATTCTGACAGAGCAAGTCGAGAGTTTGGAAGCCAAACTTAAGGAAGAACAAACTACACATACAGAACAATTGAGCAGCGGTAGAGAAAGACAGAATGAATGCACTAAGGCTTCTACAAGGTGCGCATACTAAAAAACTTGCAGCAGAACGGGATGTGCAGCTACTCAAGCAACAATTAACATGTCTCACAGCCTTGGCACTCTAATTGCAACTTCAATTTTAGCTTCAGCTCTATGGACATACTCTCATCCCTCTTCCTGAGCTTGTTAGTCGTATGGAAATGACTTCTTTTTTGGGGGGGTGGGGGAGGATAATGTAGAGGGCAATCTCATAATAAAATAATAAAATAGTTGTTAGGAGAAGTTTGTACCAAAGGTCACTTTGGTTGGTATTAGTAATGAACCCAAGCACCATATGTAGTACGCAAATAGAATAGACTAGCATGGTAATTTTGGATATCATTGGTACTAGCATGTAACTTGATAGGTACAATTAATAAAGAGATAATTTCCCATTTCTTGTGCATTGCTCATTCAAGTAATGCGATAGTATTATAATGTTTGTAGATCATAATTGATATCAATGTCCTTATGAATAGTCCATTATATATTGTACTTGGAATTGGCCCGCCATAGTGGCAATAACAAAAATCAACACTTCCACCTAGCTAGAGCAAAATCTTTCTTGATAACTTCTGGTTTGTCCTCCCAACATTAACATCCACTCCCTCTTAGCCAGGGAGGATCTTCTCAGATATTTGAGTTATAATGTCCGCCATGACTACTCCCAAACAGTGGCTCCATCATGGCTACTCGCATGAATGAAAAATGCAAACAAACACAAGTGTTCGTCACGGAATTGCTCTCGTGATATCGTCATCTCATGATGATGGTCACCATAGCTACTCCTAGAGGGTGACGCCACAAGTATTAGTCACGGAGTCGCTCACATGACGACCATGGCTACTCCTAGAGGATGCTTCCATGAATGGAAATGCAAGCAAACACAAGTGTTCATCACGGAATACTCATGTGATGTCATCATCTCACAGTGATAGTCACCATAGCTACTCCTAAAGGGTGACTCAACACAAGTGTTTTAGTCACGCACTCACTCACATGACCTCCACCATGGATCCTCCCAAAGGGTTGGTCCATAATGACTATTCCCATGAATGGAAATATAAATGAGCACGAGTGCCCATCACGGAATAACTCAACATGATGTTGTCATCATGACATTGACCATAACTACTCCTAGAGGGTGAATCAACACAAGTCCTAAGTCATGAATTATCTCACATGACATCCACCATGGCTACTCCTAGAGGGTGGAACAAGGGCTTTCAACTCAAACTTCTCTCTCTCACAGAGAAAATTGCATTACAAGGGTTGACACCTCAAATTTCTCCATCTTAGAGAGAAATGCTACAAGGGCTTTCACCTCAAATTTCTCCGTCTTAGAGAAAAATGCATTAAAGTATATCTCAAGAAATCATTGATGTCAAGATTCCCTCTCAGCAAGGGCTTCATTCTCCACAATTCCAAGCTTGTAAAATGCACAACCTTCACTTTGGCAAGAGGCTTGGTGAGAATATCAGCTGTCTGTTCTTCAGTGCTAATGTACCTTGATTGTATAGTGTTCCTTTGCACCATATCTCAAATACAATTGTACTTGATCTCCACATGCTTTGAGTCTTGACCTGTCATAAGGTTGGATTCTGCATCACTCTTGGTGAATCCCAAGCTCACCAATTATCCATCTATCCAGGAATATCGTGACTTGGGTGTCCGCATAAAGGCCTTTCAACCTACAGACATGGAACTCCATCCCATGAATCATAGTTCTTTGATTCCTACAGTTTCCTGATCACTAGAGAGATCATCTCGCTGCTCCCTCTGGACCAATATGACCAAGATTCTTGGTAGTCAATAAAAGCATATCCTCTAGCTGCTCCCTCTGACATGTAAATATACCCTTCTCACATGGTCTGAATTATGGAAGATATCTTGCTTCAACAATGCGGTCAGGTCTGAATTGTCTCCTATGACTGGAGAATCAGCCTGATTTGCTGCTGTTGCTGCTGAAAGTTCACGACTTTCCTTCTGCAACAACTCTTCACTTTGGACGAGCAATTCTACTGCAGGATGCATTAGAGCTGAATCTTCTGTAATAGGTCTCCTCATCACAGGGACATGATTATTGACCAGCTGTGGAAGTCACTGGTTTCGATGACAGTGACCAACCAGTATACCTCAGAATAGATATAATCGCAGCTAGGAGGAAGGACATAGATGTTGTTGATGGTCTCACAGTCACAAAACAATTCATAGCCTACATCCTCCTTGATTTATATAAATATTGTTGTTTCTATTAAATGACAGCTCCAAACAAGTCCACCTTTGAAAATGATACTGCCCCTTTTCTTTATCGAAACCGAGGATAATTGCTCAATATCCCTATGATGAAGCATGTTACCTTTATATTATATTGATGTGGTCACCAAGGTTCAGAACTTATGTTAAATTAGCTGCTCTTTATTAAATATCCGCTTCTCTATCTAGCATGGATAATCATCCAAGAGACATTGCTGCAAATAAAACTTGATATCTTGTATTAAATGTTTTCACCACTTATATATAATGATGCCTTTATATTATAGCCTTTGTATATTGCTGTTGATGGAAACTGATGCACAATATAAATGCCATCAAGGCTATATTGCAGCAGATAATACTGGCTTCTTATTGGAGAAATTGCACCTCTTTGCATATGTTGATGTTGCTGGAGGAAATCAATGCCACATAAGTCATATATATAACTTCTTGTGTATATCAATATCTCTGCTTTTAATATCAGCCTTATGATATTAAAAATACTGTTCCTTACAAAATTGAGTCTAATAGCATGTTGCCACCTTTGCACCTTACACAGCTACTCATTAGATGAGATATCGATGCTTACTATTTAATAAAATGCAAGTATTGATTAGAAAGGGGAGGCTTGATGTGGTTAAGTGCTGCCAATATATCCCTTCTTCAATAGTGATATCTCTCCTCTCTTATTATCCACTCCCTTAATAAGGTTTCCTTATGTAATTTCTGCTAATGAATGATGATAATATGGATGTGAAAGAGTTGGTTTCTTGGGTGATCAAGGTTTGGTTAAGTGCTGCCAATATATCCCTTCTTCAATAGTGATATCTCACCTCTCTAATTATCCACTCCCTTAACAAGGTTTCCTTATGTAATCTCTGCTAATGAATGATGATAATATGGATGTGAAAGAGTTGGTTGCTTGGGTGATCAAGGTTAATGATGTCACTGCCTTAATTTATTGCCGCCGGTTCTGTTTACTGGAGAGGAAAGGTCAAAGATATAACTGTCTTGCTGTATATATCTATGAACTTCTTGCGTAAACAATCATTCCATTATTCTATATCTGGTTTATTATTATTTCCTTATTTATTTTGGTTTCTATCATTTTGTAAATCATTTGCATTGCATCGCAAGTTGGCCAACAGTATTTTATGGATCACCATCTTTTATAAATTTTTCTTTGCCAATCTTATTCGATGATTGCTGCTATATATTATGAATCACTAGACCTGTAGAGAAATATTTGTGTAGAAATTTCCTCCTTTTCTCCTTTTCTCTTTTTAAATTCAATATCTCTTCTTATGATCCATGAAATATGGTAGCTTGGAAGCATATCCTCGCCAATAGGTTAGTTTATGCCACGTGACCTAGATGTTTCATTGAGATTGACGAAGGAGACACAGTTTCTCCCAAAAATCTAATAAATTCATTGCAACACATTGTGTGGACTTGCATTGAGTCGAGAATTTTTATTCAACTGCTCAATATTTGTAGAAGGTAAGGATGGAGGGATCAAAGAAATGCCCCCATCTTATGATTGTCTTAGACCTCGACAATACCATGGGAGAATTCTTTAAGATCTTTAGTGAGAATATCGACTTTAGCAGGTAAGTATCATAGCCACTATTAACTCTTCTTATGCCTATGTTACAATCTTCAGGAATAGAGTCGAATTCCATGTACAAGTGCCAATGGAGATGGTAAGAGCTGCAACACATTCACCACAAGAAGGCTACTGAAACCATAGATAAATGCCTCTTGCAAATATTGAAGGTAAACCAAGTCTGGACAATACTATTTGTATACCATCAATATTGGTGTCAATAGATCTTTCAAGCAATTCATTCACCCATTGAACTAGGCCAGGAGAGTCATACTGGCAAAATGGAGACCTTAGCAACTTCCTGAGGACTTCATTGATCAAATCAGCTTTTCTAAAAATTAGCAAAACTTAGATTTGTTCTTTCAACTCCATGACCATGCGCATAAATATACTCCTTATTCTTGTAGAGTAGTTCAATCAATTTGTTCTTTTCTTGCTATAGGAAGGGAATCGATCCCGCTTTGATACCATGTTTTTTTTTTGCGAAAGTGGCAAAGCCACTATATATATATATATATTAATAAACGCTGGTTCAAGGGCTCATGAAGGGAAGAACACAAGAAGAAACCCTACAATCGTTAGCCAATACGAAGAGAACATATACAATAAATCCATAACAAAAACACTCCCAAAAGCAAGTTCCCACTAACTAATCATCTCTCTAAAAACTACAAGAACTTTAACAATTACAAATACGAAAGACCTGAAGACAAAAAGGCCATAACAACAAATGTGTTTTTATCAAGGAAGACCACATAACAATGCTCCAAAAATGAATGTAAATACCAACATAGCAATAAAGGAGAGACCCAAATATCATTGGATAGAAATTAGATCGAGATTATACAAAATCAGCTCTCCCTTAATCATCCTACTAGCAACTATTTATGACATCTATCTTGCATATTTACTGAAGCCATAACATATGCCAATACAATAACCCTCGAACAGTTGGAACCCGTACTCCACCAATGTCCACGTTGGCCAAGAAAAGAGAATGAATGAACTATCTTCCATGTCCATCTCCTAGATCTTTCCCCTGAGCATCAAAGAAGAACATAAAACAGGGGGATCTTGTAAACTTGGATACTTGTAGCCTCCACCCCATTACAACTTGAATAGAACATACCAGATCATATACTTTGAAATATGGGCATGTAGATCAAAATCTGCTTCCGGAATCCAAAAATTTTTACCCAAAAATGCAACCCACAAAATAATAGGTTCATCTCCCATAGGATTAGTACATATATATATTTCTTTCTTTTTTCTTTACCAAGAGGAAGATTTGATCTTCCTATATATATGTTAATGGTGCCCCTTTACCAAGGGTTACCACTCTTGGCTCAATTAATTTTTTCAAATAATTATATCATTATATTGTTATAATTATGTCACAGTAATATTATCATATAATTATATTTTGAATATAATTATTATATCATAACAATTATACTATCACAACCTTTATGTTTTCTATGTTGGCCTGAAAGAATCCAACCATAGCTACAATAACATCAACGCTTCTTATTTTATGTTGGTTATCACAAAGGGACTTACACTATTCATTCAATGGATATCAACTTGACTTTTACAACTTCAATCACTTCCAACCAAATAACTTGCTATCTAACTCTATAAATGTAAGATAATATTGATGTTGGGGTGATCTTCCAACCAATCTTTGCTTTGCTGTGTCAACTAGGCACAGGAGGCTTCTATCTTCTATGTATACAAGAAGGCTTATCACATTGACAATATTTATTCAAATGCCGTATGAAGGAACAATCTAAATGACCATCTCTAGTACAAGTTAAACACTTGCAATTTAGGTCCAAATTAACCTTACTATATTTTTTACAATTAACAAGTACCAAAAGGTATGAACACTAGCTTCACCATTAATTACCATTCAACAATATTTTCCATTCATCTTATTCTACTTCTGCTTAACATGAAATGAAATCTAACATAAGTAAGGAATTGAAGAAACCATGCAATACTTCAAAGCAACATTAAGTAACTCACCATGAAGACTGACAATGAATCATGAATTACTTTGATCTAATATAAGTGAGGAATTGAAGAAACCATGCAATACTTCAAAGCAACATTAAGTAACTCACCATGAAGACTGACAATGAATCATGAATTACTTTGATCTAATATAAGTGAGGAATTGAAGAAACCATGCAATACTTAAAAGCAACATTAAGTAACTCACCATGAAGACTGACAACGAATCATGAATTACTTTGATAGCATTATGGCAAAATTTCAAACAAGTCTTCTACTCTACTTCTACTAGCTGTCTCTCTAGTGAATCTAAAATTGAACCCTTTACAAATTTTAGGCATTGGCTTTTTATAGTTGTTCAATTACAATGAAGGGCCAAGATCAGTTCAAGATCAAGAACCATGACCAACCCACCACATACCCTAATTAGGGTTTTATACTATCATCCAATTATATGAAGGCAACACCATGTGGGCCAATAAAAAAATTATAATACTTTTGAGAGCCAATGAGAAAATTGTACACTTGGCATAATATGACTGAATGTTGGAATTTCTAAATGGTAGAAGAAAAGTAGGCACCACCTCAACGTCCTTATCTTGTAGACGTGATCAATCCTTTGGTAATGAGAAGTTATCTCCTGATACTCAACATTAACAAGTCTTCAATTGTGATAGCATATTTGAAAATTGCCTCATCTTCTCAAATTGTCTTTATCTTCGTTCTTGGAGATTTTCTCATTGCCATGATTTGAACTGGTTTGCACTTGTAATCTTAATGTCTCTTTCGATACCTTGTCTTTGATTTTCTTATAGTGATGAAGTCTTCATGCACTTGGATCCTTCAAAATAAACTTGAATTTCCTCCGGAAATTCAAGTTTTGGCAATTTTTTTTTTCCACTTGTAGATTTGCTTTCTTGAATTCCATTTGGGTCTTGCCTTGAATTTGTACTTTGATAATCTGATTTGAACCTCCTTCCCATTTGAAGTTTTGAGCTTGACTTTGTCTCCATCCTTTCTCTTTCCTCGAAGTCTTGAATTTACCCTTGCCATCATCTCCTTGCTTTTCAATCTTCTCCCTTTTCAAAGTTTACCTTGCAAATCTATGAGAGAAAAATTGCATGAAATGGTGAAACGAAGGAAACATGAAAGCTTCATGAAAAAAATCGACATCAAAACAAGGGGGCAAAATGAATTTTATTAAGTTCAAGATCATTTTTCTCTCTTCTTGTAAACTTTGAACTGAAATTATGTTAAAATTTGGAAAACAAATGAGTTTTGCAACATAGCACGCCCAAATTTTATTTTCTCACCACCCTTAATCTCAGATTTTGAGAATAAATCTGCTCTTATTTGTCTAAAATCATTGCTCTTCAAGAGATTTCTTTTGCCCCATAGAGTAACTTATTTAATGCACACAAGAATGATAGAAAATGTAATAGAACATAGTATATCAAAAAACTCACAATTGCTTGTTCATTAATCCCATCAAATGCTTTTTGAACAACAATACGACAATGCCAATAACCATAATGATATCCCTCGAAAGAAAGTACATGACATATATTTGTGTTGAAGGGGTGTGAGTGCCAACCGTCATGACCATTCTCAAATACCTACCCTTCGACCAACTAACAAGTACTAGCAACACTTAATTACCCAACAACATCATCCCCCCTCCCCCCCCGAACAGAACGTCATCTTCAGGTGATGTACACCAAAGTGGGAATGAAATAATTATACAACTCTACAAAAAAGGAAAATCAAGACTGAGATGGGGGTTGAGAGTGAGACAACATCCCTAATGAGGAAGGCAGCAATGGTGGTGTAGAGGATGCTAGTCGAGCTCACAACTCATGAAGCTACTTTGTTCCATGGTGTAGATCTCTCTTTGCAAGCATTTGTCACTCCCAAGCGCCCTTCATGAAAACGGCCTCCAAAATCCCCTTACTCTTTTTACCTACCTCCTCCAGAGCTGTCATATGGTGACACTATAGAGTTGCTACTTGCTCTTGGTGCTACACCTCCAAAGCAGTCACTGCATCACTATACTGTGACTCTAGAGCCACCATTTGATCCTGCTGTTGTGCTAACACAACTTTCATCTATGCTAGTTCTTCCTCCACGACTTGTATCCAAGTGCCTAACTCCTCCTGAGCTGCTACAATGGCGACCTGCTCAGCCTCAACCCTTGCCTATAGGTGCTTAACTCTCCTCAGCTCATAGTACACCTGTCAAAAGCTCTGATCCACTTGCTAGAGTAAAGTATGGGTCTGACTCTCCCCCTTGGATATTTCACTTCTGTATTCCACAGAGCGCTGCTCTTTTATAAAGTGTTTGCTGCCTTTTTGAGGATAATTCACTGTCTCAATGAAGAAATCACTGCCTTAGCAGCAAAAGTAAATCTGTTTTGATTTGATGCTTGAAATGAATGCTCATCACCCTCCTTAAATAGGTGATTGTCAACTCGAAAGAGTATGCCTTATTTAAAGGCCGACTTGGTCTTTTTAATTTAATTAGCTAATTTAATCACTTTTCTTTCTCCCTAATACAGGGGGACATGCTAAGAGAGCAACAAATGCAAGTTATAATTATCAACTATCAATCACATTGCAACCTTATCATATCCATTCTATTGTTTCATGTTGCCTATCACATTATAAATTTTGAAGATCCAATCCTTATGAGGACAAGGTGGAAATAATGAGAGGTTGGGGATTTTCACCTTCTCAAATTCACATGACATCATGCGAATTGAGTTTAATCCTTTGTCATTTTCACTTAGTCCTATGTTGAACTCACACTTGGAGGCTAAAGATTGGCCTTATAACATCCATAATGCTAGGCAGAATTTACGCACCCTAGAGGATAATTTATCTTGATTCCACAATCCCTCAAGGAATTTCCTTGACTTACCTATCTTCAAACTCCAATTTTAAAATCATATTTCTCATCGCCTTGCTTTCACCATTCTTGTGTTGAGGCAAAATTTGAGGGAAAGAGAGGTTTTAATCTTTGGTTTCAAACTTCGAATTTTCCCATCCTCTTTTTGCTTCGAATTTTCCATTGCCTCTCCTTTGGTTGATCTCGTGTTTGATTAGGATTGAGTCTTCTTTGTGTTTGTTCAAATCAAGCCATGGAATTGCCTCCACTTGAAGCGGGGAATTGGATGCCTCCAAGGATTTTTAAAATCACCTTTATGAAGAAAAGGCTGGATTGAAGGGCCTTTGAGGATTTTCAATCCTTCCTCTCACTTTCTCTAGTTCGGCCTCAATCCTTCAATTCCTCACCCCTTTCTCCTTTGTTGTCTATAATGTAAATTTGGAGGGACCTGATTTATGTTTTGTCCACTTCCTTTCAATGCGGAAATTGGAGGTATGAGAGGATTGATAATTCTTGGAGGGTGGCAAAATCCACCATGTCCAAAAGAATTTTTCTTTAATTCATGCTCATTCCCTCTAACTCAGTTTTCATCCCTGCTTTGTTCATTTTACTCTTCATCTTACAAACACATGCTTTCTTGTCCTCATGTCTAAGCGGAAATGTGGCTTCTTAGAGGATTTTTATGACCACTTTAACTGATTTCAAGTCAGTCCATGTCCTAAACTTGTCTTGCTCTCCTCAACGTTTCCTTTGAATTGATTTGTTTTACACTCCATGACCTCATGTTGATCATTTTGTTCAAACTTATCCCCCTTTCACACCATCAAATCATGTTTTATGTTGTCTTCCTCTAGATGGCAGAAATCATATTTTTTAGTGGATTTAGGAATCCTAGAGGGGCAATGGATTCCATCCCCCTCATGAGGGTTTTTATCCTTTACCTTTTTTCATTCTCAAATCACTATTTCCCCTTCAAATAATACATAATGCTTTCTATCAAATTGCAAGGTTATTTGTATAGTCTTCTCAATCTGCATTGGATGTTTAAGTTTGATTTCTAATGTATATCTCCACCTTTCTCTGTGATCTTGACCTCCAAACTATACCAAAATCACCCCTATTCACCTTTCGGATTTGCCCACAGACGAAATTGGGAGTTCAGCTAGGATTTTGAGTAATCGAGAATAAGGTGAAAATTTGGTGTGTTAGAGGATAATTAATCCTCATGGGATGATGGAATCTTCTGTCCCTCAAGAAATTTCATCATCATTTAATCAAAATCTATCCAACTCTCATGTCAATCTCTTATTGCATTCGGCCTATATTAGTCTTAAAGGTCACCTCCATGCCTTTGGTCTCTAGTCTCCTTTCATCTGGTCACTTCAATTATGGGCAAAAATTCTATACATTAGAGGATTTGGGAATTTTAGGAGGTAGGTAGATTCCACCACTTCCTAGGGATTTTTCTTCTATTCACAACTTCATCTCAAAAAATAAGCCTTTTTGCATTTCTTTCACTTTTTTAAAACAATTTGCACTTGGAACTTGACTTCGCAAGGGGGCAGCATTGTGGGGTGTCAGAGGATTGGAATCATAGGACATGGTCGGATTTCGACCTAGTGCCAAGATTTTTCATTTGCAAGTTAACACCTAAGTTCTGGAAGTCAGTTTCTTCAGCTCAAAGGGTGGGAGGATTTATATAAAATATAATACTTAAGTATACAAAATTTCCTTTCTTATACTTAAGTTATATTTAATATAAATATTGTCAAGATGTTTGAGATAGCTTTTAGATTCATAGGAGTTATAATAAAGACTCTAGATTTCAAGAGTTTCCAAAAAAAATCAAATTTAGTGTAATGTTCCCTTTCAGGATCACCTTGTACTTTGCATTTGCTTTGAAAATTTGAATAATAATCTTTTGTTGCTGCTCCTCCTTTTTGGCCTGGTATGAAATCTCCTTAATACTTAATTGAAAAGGCCACTACCTTTCATTAGAATTGAATCACCACTTTTCATTGTTTCCTTTGAGAGTAATATGTTTTTCCCCAAATTTCTCTCCCTTCCTTGTCCCTCAAATGAAACATCCTCCATTTATTCTTCCAATGTGGAGAAGAGTTACACCTCTTCATCATATCTGCCCTTTACAATGGTTGCAACCTTTGTACTTACTACTCTTTTGAAGAGTTACAAGACTTCATCATTGTTACTGTTTAGAAGAGTCACAATGAAACATCCTCCATTTATTCTTCCAATGTGGAGAAGAGTTACACCTCTTCATCATGTCTGCCCTTTACAATGGTCACAACCTTTGTACTTACTACTCTTTTTCATTGTTATTCTATAGAAGAGTCACAATCTTTAATAATTACTACCCTTTAATTGTGTCACAACCCTTCATCATTGTTTCCATTTGGAGGAGTCACAACATTTGATCATTGCTGCCCCTTTGGAAGAGTCACAACCTTTTGAAATAATCAGCTTTTAAAAGAGTCACAACCCTTCATCATGGTTGCCCTTCGGAAGAGCCGCAACCTTTCAGATTTACTACCCTTTGAAAGAGACAAACTTTCAGAATTACTCCTCTTCTCTTAAAAGAGTTGCACACTTAATTAATTCCTATGCTCTTTTATTCTTTTCTTCTCACCCTCCAAATGAAGTTCGCTTCGCCTTTTTTATAGCTCATGTTTAAGGGAATCACAACTTTTCCTTCCATGCCTTTTGGCCCTTCATTTTAAAGTTTCTGCAAATTCTAAATGATCAGATCTGAAATAATACCTTTAATATTCTTGCTGTTCTGATTTTCTTTTCTGTCTGACCTTGAAATGAGGTCACAATATTAATTGTCCTTATTAAATATATATTTATTACAACAGGTATCAATTTGTGGCAGAGTCGTTTATAGGAGCAGAGTTGGTGTTCAATTATGTGTCCTTTAACTACAACTTCACCCCCCTTATATACCATAACCAAAGGGTATGTCCCTTAAAGGGACATGACCCTATCTAAGTCAGCCCAAAATACCTTCTCATAATCGGCACCTAGAAAGAAGAAGTTAATCTTGACTAACATATCTAGTTAATGTTAAAGCTAACAAACAGTCATTACCAAGGATTGCTGATGATAAAGGTGCAAGGTATTAATAACCAACAAAACAGTATTCCATAAGAAGAAGAGGATTGTGTGATCTACACAGTCAGACCAGTATGAGGATCCAAGTTATAGTTTTAACACTCCCTCTTAACTTGATAATCATATTGACATATAACATATCTAGCATCAAAAATTATGATGAATAAGCATAGAATGATACTCTATATCTATTTGAATCTTCTGAGCATGTGGTACCATTGAACACGTGATACTATGTCATATTACCAAACTTGTGATATGACATATCATTGATACTAGTGATAACAATATTGGAAAGAATACAATATACAAGATAAATCTGGAGAATAATTAAATTCTTCATTTATCCAAGTTGTGACTCGTAGGTATTGGTGTTCCTATATCACACCGTGATGCTGAGTTAAGATCTACCAGGACACAGGATAAACTCTAGAGAATAATAAAATTCTTCCTTTATCCAAATTGTGACATATAGACATAGCAATTTCTACATTACAATGTGATCTTGAACTCATCTAGATCTTACAGTAGAACTCTACTGTTTAGCACAATATCAAAGAGATCGTCATCTCTCATAATGTCATTCATACAAGTGTTCATTATCTTAGAGATTGTCACCTCTAAAATAATGAATACAAATGGTGGAGCCCATAACAGTCAATAGCTTGACAAAAAAATTATTTTATTAAATAATTTAAAGAATACAAATGAATTACAATTCAACCATACCAAATCTTTTTCTAAAGTGATCTATCTTCACTCGAGAGAGAGGTTTGGTGAGAATGGTTGCTGTTTGATTTGCAGTGCAAATGCATTCTAATTTTACAATATTTTTGTCTACCGTATCTCTTACATAATGGTAAGGTATTTCGATATGCTTGGACCTTTCATGAAAAACTGGATTCACAGAAAGCTTTATAGAACTCTGATTATTACAATGAATAATCGTAGGATTCATGGCTTGACCAAATAATCCCACAAGTAACTTTCTAATCCAAACTGCTTCCCGAGAGGTCATTGTTGTTGCAATGTATTTGGCTTCTGTGGAACTTTGTGCTATTGAAGACTATATTTTGCATATCCATGATATCATTGCTGATCCTAAACTGAAATAGCTTCCTGAAGTACTTTTTCTATCATTAACACTTCCATCCCAATCTGAGTCTGTGAATCCATGTAAATCCAAGTCAATTTTCTCATATTTAAGCCCAAGGTTAAGAGTGCCTTGTATCTCATAATGGATTTGACTGCAACTAGGTGAATCTCCTTTGGCTCACACATAAACTAACTTAAGGTGTTAACAGCATAGCAAATATTAGGTCTTTTATTTACCAAGTACATAAGGGACCCAATCATCTGTCTGTAGAGAGTAGAATCTATGGAAGGTGATTTTGTTGTTGCTTCTTTAAGTTTATGTAGATTAGTCTCCATTGGAGAAGGCATAGACCTGCAGTTCCACATTCCAAATCTCTTCAAGATATCTAATGTATACTTCCTTTGATTAAGTATAATGCTTTTAGAATTTTTCTGTACTTCTAGTCCTAGGAAGTAATGGAGTCCCAAATCTTTCATCTCAAATTCTCTAATTAGATCTTTCTTGCATTGATCTATGAGATGATCATCACCTGTTATTAATAAATCATCAACATAAAATATCAAAATTACCATATCATCTTTATCCCTTTTATAATATAGATTTGGATCAACTTCATTTTTGGAGAATCCTAAGCCGGTGAGATACTTATCAATTCTTTCATACCAAGCCCTTGGAGCTTGTTTAAGCCCATAGAGAGCTTTCTTGAGCTTGCAAACAAAAACTTTAGGATCATGAGTTTCAAATCCTTTAGGTTGCTCCAAATATACCTCTTCTATAATCTTTCCATTCAGAAATGTTGTTTTTACACCCATCTGATGTACTCTCCATCCCTTTGATGCTGCAATAGCTAGGACTGCTCTTACAGAGGTGTATCTGGCAACATGAGCAAAGGTTTCTTCATAATCAATCCCTTCTTTCTGAGAGAATCCCCTGGCTACAAATATGGCTTTATATTTTTGAATGCTACCATCAACAACATGCTTAATTTTAAATATCTACTTGGAAGAAACAACAGATTTTTCTTCAGGTCTAGGAACAATTTCGCAAACATCATTCTTCATAATGGATTTGTATTCTTCCGTCATAGCATCCTTCCAACCTGTATGTTTAATAGCATTTGAAACATTGGTTGGTTCTGATTTAGACAAATCATTCATGTTTGCTGTATAACTAGAAAATCTTTTGGGTCTTTTGCTTTCTTTGATTGTTCCGGATGGTGTAGCGAAGTCTTGTGCTTCCTCTACTATCTTAATGGCCCAAAGTGGTCTTTTCTTAGAGTTTTGAGTTTCTTTAAGATTGAGATTTTGAATTTCATCTTCAATTTCTTTAATGTTCTCCCTTTGAGACTCAGATTCAGTATTTCCTTCAGAACTAGGTAAGGGAGAGGGATCTTCAGAATTTAGGGCTCTTTTGAATGCTAAATCTTCTTCAAAAATTACATTCCTACTAAGTTCAATATTTTTCTGACCAGGTATGAAAATCTTATACACTTTAGATGTTTCACTATACCCTACAAAAATACTTTTCCTCTCGGAGGGTTTTAACTTAGTGCTCTTTTCTTTTGGAACATGTATATATACTGGGCACCCAAAATTTTAAGATGACTTATTGGGTTTAACCTTGGTAAATATTTCTTCAGGAGTTTTATCTCTAAGGTAGGAGTGAGGGCTTCTGTTTTGAATATAGACAATAGTACAAAAGGCTTCTGCCCAAAGATAATATTCTAGATTTTGATCAATATCATAGCTTTAGCAACTTCTATAATTGTTCTATTCTTCCTTTCTGCTACCTTATTTTGTTGCGGGTTATAAGGAACAATATACCCCCTCTTAATTCTAGTTTCTTTACAAAACTCTTTAAACAAATCTGAGATATATTCCCCTCTATTATTAGTCCTAAGAGTTATAATATTATGTCCTGATAAGTTTTCAGTTAAGGTTTTAAATTTTTTAAATCTCTTTAGGATTTCTTCTGATTCTTTGCATTTTAAGAAGTAAATCCAAGTTTTCCTAGAGAAGTCATCTATAAAAAGTATATAGTATCAGAATCCTCCAAGAGAAGGAATAGACATAGGTCCACATAAATCTGAGTGGATTAATTCCAAAACATTGTTAGCTTTTCTAGTGCTATCATGAAATGGACATTTGGTGTTCTTACCCAGAGCGCATCCTTTGCATATGCTTGAGTGATCTTTATTCAGTTTAGGTAAACCAATAACCATCTTCTCCATAGTTGATAAAGTTTTGCAATTTAGATGTCCTAACCTTCTGTGCCATATTTCATTTATATCAACAACTTCATGAATTAAGGCTTGAATAGGTTGACTAGGTTTTGAGTTTAATTCATACAAATACCCTTTTCTTTGACCAATCGATTTTTCTTTCTTAAACGAGGAGTTCTTAGCTCAGGTTATGACTTTACCATCTATGAATGCAACATTATGTCCATCATCTTCAAGTGTTGTAACCGAGATTAGATTCCTTTTTATTCCTGGTACATAGAGTATTCCTTTGAGAAGAAGAGAACTACCTAACTTTAGTTTCAAGGTGCAATTTCCAATTCCTTTGACGGAATGTGCTAAATTATCACCAATGGTGACTTCGCCATTAACCTTTTCTGATTTAGAGTCTAGTGCTTCTTTGTATCCTATAATATGTTGAGATGATCCACTATCAATCACCCATGCCTTACTTGAGACTTTATTTGATAGTGCCGAATACAATGCACGATTCTCAGGATCATAGTTATCTTCTTCCCTAGTAATGTTTGTACAATTCACTTGTTGTTTAGAATTCTTAGGGTAATTAGGTCTGTAGTGTCCAAACTTTTCGCATATGAAGCATTTTATTTTGGATAGATCTTTCTTAGGTTTGTCATTCTTTAGATTACCCTTTTTCTTCTCGAAGTGCTTCTTCTTACCTTTATAGGAATTTGTATTAAGAATATGAAGTTCTTCATCTTCAGTTTTCAATTTTCCCCCTTCCTTAAGTTTTCTGGATTCTTCCTGAAGACAATCTCCCTTAAGTCTATTGATGTCAGGAAGATTATCTCTGGCACTTACTCCTTGTGCGAATGTTTCCTATGAATCTGATAATCCATCTATAGCCATCTGTGTGAGTTCCATGTCATTAATGATGGTTCCTATACTTGCAAGTTCATCACTTAGACTGACAACCCATAGGAAGTAAGAATTCATCGATTCTCCCTTCTTTATTTGTATATGATTTAGTTGCCTTTTAGTGTGAGAACTCTAGTTGCATTGTTAGCCTCATATGCATTTAGTAATGCACTTATCATATCAAATGCTATTTGATATTTTGTTAGCATGGGTACTATATCATTTTGCACTCCATCTAATGTGAAGTTCCGTGTCATTAATGATGGTTCCTATACTTGCAAGTTCATCTCTTAGACTGACAACCCTTAGGAAGTAAGAATTCATTGATTCTCCCTTCTTTATTTGTATATGATTTAGTTGGCTTTTTAATGTGAGAACTCTGGTTGCATTGTTAACCTCATGCATTTAGTAATACACTCATCATATCAAATGTTGTTTGATGTTTTGTTAGCATGGGTACTATATCATTTTGCACTCCATCTAATATGATCTGTATGGCTTTCCTGTTTCCTTTACTCTAGATAGTTTTATGAGGTTCAACAGTAGGTTGTTTGGATGCTGAATCAACAAATTGTTTTACATCATTTTCTTCAAGAATCATCACGATTGTGAATTTCGAAGCATCAAAGTGTTCTTTCCCATCAAACCTGTCCTCGGGTTTGATTGTGTATGCCATTGAAGATAGGAGAATGATGCTAGATATATATCAAGTCTGATTATTTAATTTGTAGAGCCTAGGTTCGACTACCAAAGCTCTGACACCATGTAAAGTTTCTGCAAATTCTAAATGATCAGATCTGAAATAATACCTTTAATATTCTTGCTGTTCTGATCTTCTTTTCTGTCTGACCTTGAAATGAGATGACAATATTAATTGTCCTTCTTAAATATATATTTATTACAGCAGGTATCAATTTGTGGTAGAGTTGTTTATAGGACCAGACTTGGTGTTCAATTGTCTATTCTTTAACTACAAATTCACCCCCCCTATATACCATAACCAAAGGGCATGTCCCTTAAAGGGACATGACCCTATCTAGGTTGGCCCAAAATACCTTCTCATAATCAGCGCCTAGAAAGGAGAAGTTAATATTAACTAACATAACTAATCTAGTTAATGTTAAAGCTAACAAACAGTCATTACCAAGGATTGCCGATTATGCCTAATAAAGGTGCAAGGTATTAATAACCAATAAAACGGTATTCCATAAGAGGAAGAGGATGGTGCGATCTACACATTCAGACCAGTATGAGGATCCAAGTTATAGTTTTAACATTCATTAACTTAAGTTGAGCTACGTTATATTCTAATTTTATTATTATTTTATATTTTAATTTTAATTTTTTATATTTTATATTTCTTATTATATCAATCATATATAATATTATTATATTAATGATATTCTATATTATTATATTAATGATATACTTCATTATTATATTAATAATATATCATATTATTATATTATATTATTTATTCATTTATTTTAATTTTATTATTATTTATTTATATTGTAGTTTTCTTATATTGTTATTTATCTATTTATTAATTTATATTTAATATTATCATCTATTTATTAAATCTTCTTTTGAATAGGGGGCATCACAGTAACCCTTCCCAAAATTGCTTGTCCTCAAGCAATTCAAGCCTTCAAAGTGAGTTATGTCTGCTATGCAACTTTGATATCCAATCCGACGACTTTGAAATGGTACTTCTAACTTGAGTTTAGAACCACAATATATTTACAAACATAAACTTATCAAAACAAAAAACATTACAATATTCAATTTAAAATTCTTAGAAAAGTTCCAAAGATAAGATTTATCTTGATTTATGGTAGCAGTTCCTTTTCTTGTTTTATGTGTTGTTTTGCTCTTGGATAAGTAAACCTTCAAAGATATAGAAACTTTTCCTTAATCCTTTATAGGAATTACAACATTTGTTAAGAATGTTCTCTTGGTTTCAACACTCACTAAGAATGCTCTTGATCCAATCTTGACACCCATATAGAATGTCCTCAATCTTGACATTCACTAAGAACGTCCTTGATTGTCAACACTCACTAAGAATGTCCTTGATTCTCCACACTCGCTAAGAATGTCCTTGATCCTTGACACTAGCTAAGGATGTCCTTGACTCTTGGCACTCACTAACAATGCCCTTGATCTTGACACTTAGTAAGAATGTCTTGATCTTGATACTATGTAAGAATGTCTTTGATTTTTTGCACTTACTAAGAGCACCCTGAGCTTGACACTCAATATGAATGTCTTGATCTGGTTTGGCACTCACCAAGAATGTCCTTGACTCTTGACACTCACTAAGAATGTCCTTTGTACTTAATAAGAATGTCTTTGGTCCTTGACACTTACTAAGAATGTCCTTGACATTCGCTAAGAATTCCTTCACTAAGAATTCCTTTGGCTCGTGACACTCACTAAGAATGTCCTCGATGCTTACTTAGAATGCCTTCAATTCTTGACTTTTACTATGAATGCCTTAATCTTTGCTCCGATTTTGACTTGTTTCTTTTCTCAAGTTCTTCTTAGGTGCATTCCGACAAAACAACTAAAGAGATTTGGGGACCCTCGAAGCTTCTCTATGAGATGATCATGATGGATGAGAAGATGTCTCTCTAGGTACATCTTACAAAGATCAAGGACATCTGTAACCATATCAAGGCTATTGGCTGCAAAATGGAAGAAGATATGGTAGTGATCACACTGAAAAGCCTACTTTTATCCTATGATCATTTCATTGAGATGCTCAATATCACTTTTACTAGTGATGATCTAATTTTTTTCGATCTCTGCAACATGCTATTGCAGTAGGATAGATGGAAGCGATAATTTGTTTACAATGCTAGTTTGTGCTCTTCCGAATCGGACCTTGACAACCAACGCCTCAAACAAGAACAAAGGTAAACCTTAGTCTTCCTAGTAAAAAGCACCAGGTAACCTCTGACATCTACAAAGGAGAGTGTTCAGTGCAATTATTGTCGCAATTTTGATCACAAGATTGATTGCAAGAAATGGTTGGCCATCACACAATCTTCACAGGGAGGGTCTTAGTAGAAGGCCCGTGTTACTACACGTATTGATCAAAAGGTGTTTTCCTTGATGTGTTCATGGTCACATTCCGATTAGATTATAAGACATTGTCTGCTTGGTACATTGATTTGGTGCATCTCGACATTTCATACATCAATGGGATTGGTTCATAGAGTTCATGCCTTACACCAATGCAATGATCTTTGGAGGAGGTGAGAAGCATGTAGTTGTTAGCAAAGGCAATGTTAATATTTCACTTGGTGGGAGGGATTTGATCATTCTCAATGTATATATTGTCCTAGGTTTGAAGCTCAATCTATTGGTAGTTAGTCAAATTATGCTTCATTCTCCACAATTGGATGTTGTCTTCAGTTCGCACAAGTGCGACATTGTTGATAGGGAGTCTCATGCTATAGTTGCAGTTGGTCTTGAGGATTGTGGTCTTTATAGACTCCTTAATATAGGTGATTCTCAAGAGTAGGCCATGGTAGCCAAAAGTACTTCCATCAACAATCTTTGGAAACATCCCTCGAGGTCATCTGTCCTAGTAGTACTCTTAACTCAAGCCCATTTGCAAAAGCTATTCATAATTCAGTCATTTGGTTACAATCATACTATGTGAAGCAGCATTGCTATAAGCATTTAAATTTAATAAATCTAGAGATGGCATACTACAATGGTCATTTTACTAGATTCAACTTCCTTATGAAAGGTGTTTAAAGAGTTCTATGTTTTGTAAACCATCTTCCCTTGTTTACTACTTGCCTATGGTTTGTCTTGTACTAGCATTTATCGTATGCTTAATTTTTTTATAATTTATCACTATGGTTGGGTTTTCATCTTTCCCATAAGTTGGTTTTGACAATCTTTGTTATTATATATGGGTATATTGCTATAGTGGAAGTGGTTTGTGTATAAGAGAGACATAAGAACTAATTACAAACTATTGTGTATTGCAAATAGAACACCACCATGAAATTACAAAGCATAAACAAAAATATATAAAGACTACACACATTTTATTTATTTATATAATTCATTTTTTGTATGTAGGGTTTATCAAGTTTTTGGAGCCGTACTATATGATACTCATTAAAAAGCGAAGACAAATTGGAGATATATGTGGGCATGCCATATATGGAATCACTGAGAGCCAGATAATTTTGGTTCCTCATCCTACTGTACGAACAAACTTGGCATATTGCAAAGATGAACAAAGGTATATATATTGTGGTCTTCTATTATGACATCTAATGGTAATTTGTTGCACTTTTAATATCAAGTTTAAATTTTGTGTGGTTGGATGTGTTATTCAACAAAGCATAAGGTCCTCATTGAATAATGCCTTCAAAGTTGAAGGATTGTGCTTCTGTCTTTAATTTTAGAGCTGTAACAATTTATTGAGTTCTTACAAATAGGTAATTTAGTTGCTGAAACTTTTGATTTTTGAAGTACACAAAATTGGTGTGTCAATTTTGTTGAGGCTGCATTAAATTTTAATTTTCATTGTGTCTGCCAACGTAGATTTCTTCTTGACCTTAATTATATTCTTTGGCATTTCCTTAGATTTAATATAATTCTAGTTACAAAAAAATTGTTTACCGGAAATGCACTATTGCTATTGCTAAACTAAATGGTGAGACAAGTGCATAAACTATAAGAAACGCTGACAATTGTAAGGAAAATATTTTTGTTCTATGTGTAGGTTTGTCTTAATGCAAGTGCTAGTCAAAACCATATTTGCAGTGATTTGGATCCTAGTGATTGATCCAATATAGCTTATAGTTTCTTTTGTGAGTATGCCTTGATTAGATAAGATAAGGAAGAAAGTTTCTTTCTGTTCTATGGGTAACTATTAATTAATTATAGTCATTATGCAATGGGTTATGATTTAGCACATGCTAAATATTACGCGTGGGAACATTTTTCTAGGGCAGTGGGAAGACAAGTTATATAGTGTCTTCCTTAATTTAATGCTTTAATTGACCATCTAAATTTGGAGGTTACTACATATGCATATGCTGTACCAACTGTAATATCTAAGGTCAGATGAATGAGGTTTAACTTTGCACATGAACACTTGAATACCCAAAGAGATATCGCTAGTGGATGTCTGTGCTTATCTAAATATGGACATATAAAACTCTAAAAAACTGATTTGATGGTGTTACCAATACACCAAATATATAGAGTAAAAAGCGTTGACAAAAAAGAAAAATTATCTAAATCAAGATGATGACTAAAAGTAGAACTGATCAAGACAATTCAAACATAGAGCCTTAATGAGTGTTAAACTGAGATTCTAAATACCAGATACATTCTAATATCCTCAATGGTCATTCTATCAACTATTCAATTGACATAATAAAATCTGCTTATCAAAATGCATGGTAGGTTGACTTTTCTTTTGACCGCTCTACTATAGGAGTTTGCTCTTGAAACTCTCCCTGGTTGACCTTCTAATCAGCCAACCGCTTCCTGCAGAACTCCTGGATATAACCAAGCCTCCCAAAATAGTGACGTGATTTTCTTCTTGGAACCTTCCTTGGTTGTGTATTGTCCTTTCTGTTGAGTGGACACCCCTTTACCTTTATCTATGGTAGTAAGTGCTTGTTCTGTACTGACCATGTCACAGTTGCTACCAAATTGTTGTCTTCACCTATTATGCTACAAAAATTTATTGCACAACTCATCAAATTTCAAATCAACATTAGTCGGGGTAATGTTGAGTGTCTTTATAAAGTGTTTGTAGGAGCTTGGTAAACTCTTCAACACAATCTCCACCATGACCTCTTCTATATTGTGACCAGTGGCCTCCAATTGATCACATATATTCTTGATCTTCATAAGATACTCTTGTAGAGTCATCTTCTCATCCATCATAAGGGAAAACAACATGCTCTTTAGAAAGAATGCTCACCTCTTGTCAGACTTCTTGTGAAGACTGTTCAAGTGATCATAAATCTCTTTAGGTACCTTGTTTGAGGCACTTCTGGAAGTATCTCATGAGCAACTGATATTTTCGGTAGCATGACTGCCTCTTGGTTACACTTATCAAACTTGTTTTGGTTGTTTCCCGCCCTTGTAGTACAAGTAGTGGTACCTAGAATGACAACTTCTAAACTTCGGTACTAAAATCTTGAAAGCATCCTTTGCTTCCAAGTATTATAGTTCTTGTCATTGAAGCACTGATTGCCTTCCAAAATGATGTTGGTCAAGGATGCCCTTCCTCTCATTTTTCAATGACCTCTCATAAAATTGAAAGATCTGTTTTTTCTATAAAAAACCTTCAGTAAGCAGTTGATATAGAGTTTGAGGCACTGCTTGGACAACAAAACACACTTTGCAGAAAACAAATTGATTTTTCTCCAAAATCATGCAAAAATCAAAAACCACAAATTTTACTAAAAACCTAGGAATTTTTCTGCATGGTCTAGGTTGTAGGAAAATTATCAGCAAAACCCCCCAAAAATGGAAAAAACTTCTGTGCAGCAGAAAAACAAATTTCACATGGGTAGAAAACTATGGTTTTGTTAAAAAATTCTAGGTAACACGAATCAATCACGTAGGTAGAAAATTGTGCGGAAGATTTCTCCATGAATCACCTTTATTGTCTAGGTGAAGGGATGAAACACCCACTAATCACCTCCACCTTTGTACTTTGCCCTCAATATTGAGTTTTGTGCAACAAGTAAGCTTAATTGATTGTTAACAATGAACATAATTAATGTTAGTTTTATATGAATCAATTCGTCCCAAAATCCACAGCTTCTGGTGAATTAATGTAAGCATAGTTGAATGTTTGAATGATCTATAAGAAATTCGGAGTTTAGTATAAGTGAATGTTTATTTTCTTGAATCTATATTATGTAAGCAGTTTGCTTTTGAATTTTATAGTTTAAGAAAAGAAGAGACTTGGATCATAAAGGCCTTAAGGTCTCCAAAGTGGTATCAAGGCTTTAGTCTTGCTGTAGTCGACATAAAATGCCCATCGTGGTTTTCAATAATATTAGTTATCTATCATTTTATTAATTGTTGTTAATTTATTAATTATTGGTGGTTGTTACTCTTGAGTGGTTGCAAGTGTTTGTTGGTTGCTGGTTGTGTTCTTCGTCGCAACCATTAGGTCATTTAGATATGTTGTGTATTACAAAGGAAGGTAGCATGGTATCGTTAAGTAAGTTGTATTTCTTGGTTGACCTTCTTTGGTCTTCTTTGTAATGAATTTGTGAGCTAATAAAGATATATGTCATACCTTAGAGGGATCTGTGTTATTTGATCTTCGGGACAACAACTTGATGTAGTCCATTAGAATAACAAGTGGCTACCATGATCTTCGGGACAACAACTGAATGTAGTCCATCATGAATAGCAAATAGGTTATCATGACCTCCAGGACAACAACTTAATGTAGTCCATCATGACAGGTAGGTTATCATGACCTACGAGACACCAACTTAATGTAGTACATCATGATAACAAGTTAAGCCATTATTAAGATCGTCACCTTACAACAACGACCATAATCAAACATTGATGAATGATCGTCACCTCTCATGATGTTTTCCAACAGAATCATGTAGTAACTCACATGATATCCACCATGAACCATGTTAGAGGGTAGATCCACCATAGGTGCTTCTAGAGGGTGGAATAGGGGTTTTCACCTCAAACTTCTCTCTCACAAAGAAGAATGTATTACAAGGAATTTCAACTTGAACTTCTATCTCAAAGAGAAGAACTCATTAAGAAGGGATTGCACCTCAAACTTCTCCCTTTGAATGAAGATCCTGGGAAGCTAGATCATCTAGCTGCTCACTCTTGGAATACTGTCATAAGTTCATTTGAACGACCAATCTTGATTATTTGAACAAAATTCCATCATAGTCTGCTCCTTCTCGATGGAAGAGCCCCTTGTCTTGTCTATATTTCGTAGTCCTATATGTTATCCCTTAGCAATATCCCTCTATATACATAGTGAGAATGGAACATTGGGTATTATCCCCCCCACCAAAATGTAAAATTCCCACTCTTATATCATTGAACAATTTGTATCAAACTTCTTTATGCTTAATAGATATCAAAACCTTAGTCTATTTGCACTATGAGAGGATGCAATAGAAGCGACCAGGTCAAACTTTTAGTTCTGGTTGATAAATACATCACTATCACAATAGCATCTCCTACTACTGCTGAAGCAATGTCTTCCTTGTATTCATCAATTTTGAGGAAAGAATATATCCTCCCCCTTGATGTAATCATGTTGAGCATACCCTCTTATTATTGCAGTCCAAGCGATTGCATTTTGTTCAAACATTTTGTCAAAGACTATAAGAATTTGCCAAACTCCATTATGTTTACCCATGGAATAAGCTCCTTTAACTGTGACCTTGTGCTCGAGTCTTAAATACCCCCCCATCAAATTTCTCTAAAACTTCATTCCAATTCATAATAAGCTCCTCACATTTAAAGCAACTTTTGCGATTCAACTTCCACTATTTTACACGTATTCATTTTCCATTATCTGTTCTAATCATTAGTCTCCAGACATCAGGAAGCACACACTGCATCGATACTTGTGACACAAGCTTGTCTAATTAGACATTGCTCAGCATAGCATAAAAATAAAATTACTCATCACAACAGTTCTGCAATGCCCTCTATTGAATTGGGCATCTCCCAATTGCCACTTTTACTTTGCAAAGATCAAACATCCTTTTGACCACTTGAGCACATATATTTCTCAGCGCAACATGCAAATCCTAGATACAATATTGACCTTTGTTCAAAAAATATATATCTCTATCTGTAATATTTATTAATGATCTCTCATAGTGCAAATAGGGATGGAAAATCATTTGTAATGTGTCTCCTTGGAAGATAATTGGATGATTGTGGATTGAGGTAACTTCATCTTAGTTACAATTATATCATAGTTTGTTATGGTAAAATATAATTATTATCGGAGACCATTGCCCACAACAGGGACAATTATAGTTTGTTCACTCTATCTTAGTTTCAATAAACAAACAATTGGCTTCTTTATACCAGCTGGAAATTACCAATCTCTTGTACGATATTTGGGGATGTATATGCACATTTTCTGATTCGATGCTAGTGAAGCCAGATATATATATTCTGTAGTGTCTCCGTGGACCATTTCACTATTTGAGATCCCAGCTGTATGAAATGGATATATATATATATATATATATAGTGGTTTCTGTGTGGGAATTTCAGAAGACCATAACTGGTAAGTTTGAAGCTGTGGTGGAGGAGGTGAAGAAATACGACTATCAGATTAGGAACAATTACCAAAAATATATCGACTAAAAGAAGGAAACTGAGGCATGGCTAATGTCTTAGTACGTCTCCATGCTTGATTGCATGCATTTCCATGTCAAGTGAGTGATGTTGAGCGGTCATTTGGCATGATGCTAATGGCAGAAATTCTCACAAATTTCTTTCTTGAAAAGTTGACCAAATCCAAGGTTCCGGATGGTTGTTTTTCAACCCGCTGGGTAGCTCAATCAAAGATAAATGTCAATGTTCACAAGGAGGCCTTTGCTGGTATCTGTTAATTTTGGACTACTTTGAGGAAATGTAACCACAAAACCAATGTATTTAGTATTTTTTCATCTTATGATGAATGCAATTTCTAATCAATGCAACTATATGAATTTTTATTTTAACCACATGGTTGAAAAACAAATAACGAAGATAGAGTAACGAGAGATTAAAGAAAAATATTGAAAGGGAAATTCCTAACAGAAATAAGACAAAGAAACAACACGTCTATGAATTAAGTTATCAAAAGGACCTTGTAGAAAACAAATGAAATTAGGAGCAGGGCTTCCTCAACTCCATTGATGCAATCGTTGATGGGAACTTTAATGAAAACTAAAAGATGTTTCACTATTCATCAAATTGTGTAGCCATGGAAAGTGTGCACATATGAGACAAAATGCTATGCACAAACAATAGTGGAATTTGTTAACAAATGGAAAACACCAGAACTAATTGATCACACACTTATCACAACACAATAAAACCATTGGCTCCATTACTATTCATGAACATAAATTCATAAAAAATAGCACACACAGGCAAGATTTACTAAACTCAGAATGAAAGCACCATTAGCATTTATTATTGTATCAAAATATCGGCCTTGAATACATATTGCATCCATGTATTCATAGTGTTCCCTCTCCTTAGGACTGAGGGTTCTTGTAATGCAAACAATATGCTAAAAACTAATAAAATAAAGCTAATTATATACAGACTCAATAAATGGTGCTAATTATATCAATTGGGTGCATGAGCCTTTACATGACTGAAAACAATAAAAGAAGAAGAAGATAAGAAGAGAGAAGGCATGAGATGATTTGGAAATCATAGGAGCTTCAAAAAATACAAGCTCGACCTTCTCTAGGAGTTAAATTGTCGTCAAAATGCGCTTTCAGTGCATGGAGTGATAAAAAATTGGAACTGGTAGTTAATTGTCGGCGCATCGCAACTGATCCAAAAACTATCTGTGCACCTTTGTGTTCGGTACACCTTATGAGAAGCGCACCTTTGTGTTTGGTGCACCTTATGAAAAGTGCACCTCTGGGTGACAGGACCAAAATTGATATAATTTTTCTAAGTCCACAATTTTCCAAAAGTAAGAGATATTTTGGAAGTCCACAATTCTCCAAAAGTGACAAAAACTTTTGAAGTCTGCAATTTTCTAGAAGTGATAGAAAATTTCAAAGTCGACACTTTTCCAAAAGTGACAAAATTTCAAAGTCCATAATTTTCCAAAAGTGACATTTTTTTCGAAGTCCACAATTTTCCAAAAGTGACAACATTTTTCGAAGTCCACAATTTTCCAAAAGTGACAAGATGTTTCTAAGTCCACAATTTTCCAAAAGTGAAGAATTTTCCAAAAGTTACAGAAATTTTCCAAGTCCACAATTTTCCAAATGTGACAAAATTTTCCAAGTCCACAATTTTCCAAAAGTGACAAGATTTTTCGAAGTCCACAATTTTCCAAAAGTGGCAAGATTTCTTCGAAGTACACAATTTTCCAAAAGTGAGTATTTTTTCGAAGTCGACAATTTTCCAAAAGTGACAATTTTTTCTAAGTCTACAATTTTTAGTTTCTAGCATCTGGGTCTTGTTGATCTTCAATCAAAAGGAGTTTGGGTATTCCCCTTTGAACTTTTGGAAGGTAGAGGTGATTTCTTGAGGATCTGACAAGTCTAAAGCTTCAAACTTTGCCTTCACTTCCTTGTGGAAATCATGAACTTCTTTCCTTTCTTCTGCAAAATCAGCCAACTTAGAGTCCAACTCCTTTAGCGTCTCCTCGGTTTTGAAAATGCATTCGACATCATCTTTAGAAAATATTGCTTTAAATGATGCTTGGATTGTTGTACAACTGTTTCATTGAGAATAGTTGTCTTCTGGCATCTTCATCAAAAATCTCTAAGTTGGTTGCACTAAAGTATTTATCCACTTCTAATAGTTGGGCATGTGTTCTCTACATATCTTGGATATCTTCATACATAGATAACATGACCTTATTATTGGCCTGTATATTCTCAATCCAATCATCGATCTTATCTAGTTGTTCTCTTGTATAACATCTATACACATTCGTTATCTCTCACTTTTGAGCGCAAATCCGTGAAGTGCAACTTCTTGGGCACTCCCAGACTTAGCACACCTTTGCACTAGTACACCTTTGTGCTTAGCGCACTAGCACACCTTCGCACTTAGCGCACCTTTGCACTAGTGCACCTTTAGGGAGTTGCGCAAGGTGCTCAATTCGCAAAAAAATTGAAGTTCCCAAATTTGAAAACGATTTTTGGGTTTTGGTCAAATGAGGTCTAGGACCACTCTTGTGTACTTATTCTTGACCTTTTTAATGATTTATGCCCTCTTTATACTCCAACATTGTCATGGACTTGAACTCATTTTGCTTCTTCTATCTGAAATCCCAAGGTGTCTGTGTTGAATATGCACATGCAATACCATGGTAATCTTTGCTGCTATGGATGATGAGGATGCCATGATGACCTACAAAAGATAAACATTAGTATACTGGTACTAGGGGGTAAAAATGACACTGACCGACTAGACTCCTAAACCCAAACTACAGAAGTTCCGTTTCCTAAGGCACCTTGGAAGATACCCTATTCTGAGGAATGAGCTTCTTTGAGTCAAAAAAAGGGGGGTCCCCATTTCCAAAGTCGAAAATGGGGTGTGTTGTGGAACCACAACAGGCGGACCAAGCTTCTTCACAAGTATCTTTTGAGCTAAATTGCCTGGTCAAAGCATTAGATCCATTTGACAGAAGTGCAATCCACAATGCTATTATGAGAGACTTTATGATGCTCGAGAATCAGTTACCTTTGTTTCTATCTACTAACAATATATAATAATACATCTAAATTGTGCCTTTTCACATTTGTAATATTATTAGTATTTAGATGATTATCGAGCTCTTCTAACAATTAACATCTTTATGAGTATTAATCTTTCTCCTTAATCAATCACTCTCTTAACCAACATAATCACAGCTCTATCCATAGTGATTAATAAACTTGTGTTAATCAAATTCTAACATCTGACGTGGCTTCCAACATATGTCATGCCAATTGGATTTATAGACTCGATAATTCACATTGTCGTATAGTATCACCGTCATGACATAATCTAGTGTTATCATTTTTAATTCCTTTATTTGCTTGAATCGGTTTTCTTTGACTTAGGCTTTCATTGATACATTAATACTACTGACTCAATACCATTTAATGCATATGTTGGCTTGTCGCTTTGTTTCATAATGATCTATATCCCTTCAAACTTCATATGCTGTCGTGTAGGGTTACTGTTCCATATTGTTTCCATGCTTATGATCACTCACTTTGTATTCTAATCTTTAGTACAATATATATATATATATATATATATATATATATATATATATATATATATATATATATATATATATATATATATATATATATATATATATATAGTTAGTTAGTTAGTTAGTTAGTTTCTTCTATCTAATATAATCGCTTCTTCTTTCTGTGTGTCATCGTCCGTATTCAGATTTGTTTATTGGGTATGTTATTATCCTCATCTTATATACTCTTGACGACATCTCTTTGATTTTGACCTGGATTAAACAATATGACTGACGTGGAATATTTTGTAATTGTTATTTGCCATGAATCCCTCAGTCTTCCAAATCGTTTATGTTGTAGCTATTCGTATATTTGTTCAAAATTCTAGTTGACATGTATGATGACAGGGCGTTGATGCTGAGTACATGACGTTGGGTGTCTGTGATATGCCATGCACATCTTATGGAGTCCAAACACTTTGTAGCCCCTGCATATGCTATATATTATTCAATGCTGCACCAATAATAATTATCTCTGTATCATGATCTCTTCAATCTTTAACGTATTTAAATCAAACTGCTTTTGATGCTGTTAATTTTATAAGAGGAAGTCTCCAACAATATCTTTTTAGAGTTCCAAAGCTTGTGAACAATCCAATTTATCATGCTTGCACCAAGCACGTTAAGGTTCATCATCACTACATTTACAGCCTGGTGCTCTGATACCATGTTAATTTTGGAGGATTGTTTTTTGCAAATGTAATATAACTGCCTAGTTGGTATATGTTTATTCCAAGTGCAGATTTGAATATATATATATATGAGTAGAGGAGACACGTCTCATGGGGAGACGTGTCTCTATGGTAATTTACAAGTTAATAACCATTATATATATATGCTAAGTTGTTGGTTCAGGTTCGGTTCCAAGTTCAAAGTTCGAGAACCGGTTCGCAAGTTCTTCAAAATTTTGGGAAGGGGTTTGGGTTCGTTAGTAAAAAACATGTAATTTTTTTTTTTTTATAAATTAAAAAAAAATAAAATATATATATATACACATTTTTATGAAGCATGAGTTAAAATTAGAATGTAGCATAGTAGTATAAACACATTTAAACAACAAAAACTTTAAAACACCATAAACAGTTAAACTTTTAATCATAGTGATGCTTGCTCAAAAACTTATGTGCCCTTCCTTAAGACAAAATAACATGTTTGGAAACATAAAATGACAATGAGAAGCCACTAAAAGCAATTCACAAAAAATTTTAGGGTTGTGTATGCCAAAAAACATTTGATTTTTGCCTTAAAAAACACTTTCTAGTTGTCTGTGAGGCCCAGTTCGCTGTAGGTTCGAACTTTTTGGTGTTGGTTCACCTGGGTTCGATCCCAATTCAAACCCGCAGGGCAAAAATAGTACCTTGGTCGAACCAAGTCCGAACTAGACCAGAATTGCGAACTGGTTCGAACTTTTCCTGGTGCGGGGGGGCGGAGGTACTCATGCAACTTAGTATATATGTAATCTATATAGTAAATATAAGTAGATATGTGTGAGTTTGTCTAATTGATGATTAACCAATAACCATAGAAGGATTATCTTTAGATTAATTCAATCCGATTGAACCTACACCATTACCACTCGCCCCTTTAGAATTTGCACAATGTTTTATTTGGTTTGGTTACTTCACAAACTCAAGGGCTTTGCCGACTTTGTTGATGGTAAATACCATTATTCCTACTTGACCTATTGTACCTCAGCTTCGGTTGTGGCCTCAGACCCTACTAGTTGTGCTTGGTGCTAGTATGCTCAAGCCTCTAGTCTCCTCAAGTCCATGGGTATTGATATTGACCGCTTTCCTCCCTTTCATTATTCCCATTACGTTCCCGCTCATTCCCTCCCCCTTCAATTAGAGTTGAATGAGATTACCAAGATGGATATCTACAGGAGGTTTATTCACTTGACTTTGATCGACCTGTTGGGGGAGTCTCCACCCTTGTATGGCCTTTTATGTGGAACACTATATTGACATTTAGGATGGCATTATTGTTTGACCTTACTACTCTTCCCAGTGGTGGCCCCATGCCTTACGTATCCAGTTAGGCTCTTTCAGAGTTGGCTCTCATTGCCACTGTATCCAAATTGATCACCAGACCCACAGAGATGGGTGGATTTGTTAGTGTTGGACATGGGTGTGGTTGAGACTAAGATCCATTTCCTATTTTATTCTCCGATCTACTATGGGATTTGAGGGAGGTTCCATTTCTTATTTTGAGAGTGTAAGTCCCTCTCCTTCAGTTATGATGATCAACGATGCCCTGCACTCTATCTCTAGGAGGCCTTCCGTCTTCGGGATTTGACTCTATGGGAGTTACCGCCCTCTAGACTTGCGTCCTTTCACTAGCTTATCACTTCCTTCTTCAATTCAGTTACCTCTCCTAGAGGAACCAAGTGGGCTGGGAGCTTGTCCACTGCTACTCACACCAGATCAGTGCACATACACCATCAGCGATAGTGGTCCTCTCTCCGGCAATGGGCTCGAACTTCCTCGCACATGGACAATTATCCTTCAAATTTGAGCTTTTTTTTTTGATGACTACAGACAACTAGTTGTTTCGTGTTGTTGTAGCCTCTCTTGTGTGGCGTTGTTGAATTTTCATGGATCTGCTGCAAATGTATTATGCATTGCCTTATTAGGTATGTGTTTTCCAAATGCAACAATCACTTACATTTATATTGAGTATAAGCCATGAATGAAGGGGCATGTCTATTCGTTAATCATATAATTAATATAATAATATATTCAATCATATATATATATATATTATATTTTAATTTCTCTCATATATTTATATCTCAATTATATCTCATATAATTATATATATGTTTATTTGACAGAAGCTATAAAACACCAACACTCCCTCTTAGCTAGGGAGGATAAACACATGTATTACCTCAAAGTAATAACATGTTAGCAAGATTAAGGATGTCTTTGATTAGAAGATATCCATCATTTTGATATCAAGAGTATTGGTCTCCTAGAATATCAACATATGATATTCACCAAATACTCAAAATAAGGTTTGATATCAAGAGTATTGGCTTCCCAAAATATCAATGATATTCACCAAGTACTCAAAATAAAGTTTGATATCACATCTGATATGCACAGTATTGGCCTTCCAGAATATCAATGATATTCACCAAATACTCAAAATAAGGTTTGATATCACATCTGATATTAAGAGTATTGGCCTCCCAGGATATTAATGATATTCACCAAATACTCTTTGAGTAATGGCCTTCCAGAATGTTTTAATTAAGAAAAAGGACCCGAAACCTTGTACAAAGGGACATGAAAGATATAACAATGGGAATCTTAAAATAACTGTGGAGACCCACCTAACAAACTAGAGGGACACACTAAGGTTCCCATCAAGAGGGCAAACAACCCAAAATACCACTGATCATCAAGATTTACATTTTGGTCTATTCTTTTGAGAACGTAAAGCCATATCAAATAAAGGTTTGGAGAATTTTCCTTTTTTACCTTTAACTGAAGTCCAACCATCCTCCACCTTCCTCGCAGCTTTTTGCCAATCCCCACTAACCCCCAAAAACCCGACAACAGAAGAACCAACAACAGTGTTTTGGGCAGAGTTAGTAGCAAAAGGAACAACAATATAATTTTGACTAGAAGCAGTCAAAGGGACTGAAACAACAGAGTTAGCAGTTGGAAATAGATCAACATCAACACTTTGAGTCAAAACCGTCATAGGGACAACATGCAAATCATCAGTGACATCAACAAAATCCTCATCCAAAGTGAGATCAATATGAGAAGAGCTATCCAACCCATCGACATCCGAAGCAACTTTCTGAACCATATAGTGATCATCTGAAACCCCCAACCACCAAGAAGGTGATTTTTTTCAATCTAACCTTATTAGAAGAGCTTTGAGTAGCGAGATGGCCAGTTTTATGACATTTCTTGCATCTGAAGGAATACCTTCATAATCAAGAAGCTGAGTCCAAGAACCACATGAAGAAGCTAACTTCAACATAGCAAGGAGCCCCTTACAGATATCCATCTCCACAAGGATGCGAGCATACGTTGTCCTATAGACATTGGAGGAGACCGAATCAACCAATAAGAAATCCCTAAGGGCTTCCCCCATAGCCTCCAAGACTGAGTCCTGCCATAAGTGAAGGGGAAGATTCAACAACCTAACCCAAAGAGGAATCTATTAAAGGACTTGGTAGTCGGATTAAATGCCAGATACCAAGGTTTGGCAATCAAAGGGAACCGTTCCTCCGCAGAGAAACTAGGACACAGGATGGAATTCTTGTCATCAACATTAGCAAATTTCACAATAAAAAAACCCCTTGCCATAGGGTAGATCTGAGCTAATTTTGAAATGATTGGTTCCCAAAATTTGGAGATCCAAGCATGCAAATCTGAGAGAGAAGGCCAAAAACCCCTAAAACGAAAGATAGCAACAGTAGTAGAGAAATCATCCACAATGTATTGATCTCATCAACAATGTTTGATTCAAGATTAAGCAGTATCGGATTACTTACAGGAACAGGGACAACCGCACGACTAACCACAGTTGGATGAGACCCCTTCCTTTGAACCGAAGCATTAATACCTGCTTCAAAAGCAACTACATCTACATAAGAGATAATAGATCGGCCCACAACCACCCGAGATACATCAGGAAAGGCATCCACAGCTAGAGCAACATTATCAAATCCTGCGGCAACGATTTTAGCCATAGTAGGAGGGGGCACAGGAATCACACAGATGGAGGAAGCCGCATGAGCGGATGTAGTAGAGAGCGGGCCGCAACAGAGGCAACCACTATACCATGGGCATCCTCCACACCATCGCAGGACAGGGAGCAGTGAGCGAGAGTTGAAGCTTGAAACACATGGGCAGGATTGAGGTTTGAAATGCATAGGTGGGAGCCATTTTATTTGAAAGTTTCAACAACGAAATAAAATCATGGCTTTCCAAAATGTTGAGATGCAAGACATTCACCATATACTCAATTTGTTTGATCTCATAATACAAGTTATTGTAAGATTGTCACCTTACAATAACTTCTGCAAATACAAGTTACATCATTTGGAAGTCGTCACTTCCTCATGGTGGACACAGGGGGTAGGCCCATTCAAATCATACTGTCACGAGGAATATTCATGGATCACAATCCTCTTGTGTGATACAATTTATTGATCACGTGAAAATCCATCTCAACATGGTTTACTCCCTCTGAATCAATATGATCAAGATTACTGAAGGTTGATTGAATCATATCCTCTATTTGCTCCCTCTCTTTCAAGGTTTCCTCTAATGAAATGTTAGTCTCCCTCTAAATCTCAATCTCTCTCTTCCTGTAATAATATTCTTGGAGGAAAAGATCAAGACAAATAACTCTTATAGTACGTATTGAAATTACAAATAACTTAATAAGAGAGAGACTAACATAATACTCAAGGATAATTTTGCATAATGATATAAGATCATTCCAATGTAATATAGATAAATATCTAATTTGAATATATATACTTTGATTATATTTACATATTTTGTATTTTTATATTCAGTTATACATATTATACATATATACACATTATATATAATATATATAGTGAACTATACTAATGAATAAAAACAAGATATTATGCATCATCTATTTTTCTCATATTATACAAATAAATAAATAATCATTACGTACCTTAATTGATGAACATAATTATAAGTCATTAGTCTTAATTAAAATATCATATTGCATCATACCTTAGATACCTTTACTTGGAATTGGTTAAGCCTATCATACACCTTCTCACTCAACGTCAACTATTAAACCTCATCGTTTTTATTCTATCACCTTCCTACCACGATGGAGCCGTTAAAATAGCAGCAAAGAAGAGACATTGTGTCATAGTTGAGGAAGATGTCTATTGGAGCACGACGAGTTGGAGGGCTCAATAGGGACCTCGGGTCATAGAGAGCTTGACAAGATCATAGTTTGTTTGCGAGCGCAGACTCCTCAATGCTTTATCGCACATGCTTATCGAGATTAATTTCTTTGGGCTAATTCCAAAGTTTTCTTCAAACAAAATTATTTCTGTCTAGCATTGACTCATGACCGAGTTCCTTTCATAGTTGAGTTCCATTATACTATCAAATTGTGGGATGATTCATATTATTGTATACCAACAACATTACAATTCGATCCTTAGTATTATAGAGCCTGCCTTTTAATCAAGTTTAGCTTCTGTTGATAAGGCATTAAGCCCAGATGACTTGTATTATTTCATCTATATATTTTCCATTCAATTTGAATCTCTTATTTTATCCATAACTTGTGTTCCAGTCTGAGCGTACGTATTATATTCATTTGAACATATAGAAGCTTAATATAGAATCTAGGAAATAAACCAACAAGTCACATGAAAATGTAATGGTACTATTTTGTTGTATGTGTATTTTAATATCGTGACTCTTGTAATGGTACAAGTCCTGCGACTGAATCTTTCTCACAGTGTGTTTTCCAATAACAAGCAACACATTTACAAGGCTCGTGACACATTTTGATAAGCGATTAGAGGAGACTTAGTTGTGGTGTGTAGGACAACAAATGGAAAGATTTAAAATTTGGTTCTCAAAAACATCATTCCGTCTTACGAATCCAATGCTTGTTTTTTCTCTCTTCATTGTATTTGGGATATGTTTATTTGGTCAATTTGTAAATTTTGCGCTTGCCACTACCCTATAATTTCTATCCCGATATTTTGTATTTTCCTCATTCCTAAAGGTCATTCCCATATAGTAAATCAATACAATCTGGACATTGAGTTCGAAAATGCCAATGCAATTCTAAGAAGTTCGAATCTGGTCTGATACCATGTTGAATTTTCATGGATCTGCTGCAAATGTATTAAGCACTGCCTTATTAGGTATGTGTTTTCCAAATGCAACAATCACTTACATCTATATTGAGTATAAGCCATGAATAGACATGTCCCTTAATGGGACACATCCATTCATTAATCATATAATTAATATAATAATGTAATCACACACACACATATATTGTATTAATTTCTTTCATATATATATATATACTCATATAATTATATATATGTTTCTCTGACAGAAGCTATCAAATATCAACAGTTGTTTCTCTTTATTTGCTTCTTACTCTATTGGTTTTCTTTTTCTCGTACACCATTTGGTGGTCTTGCTGCCTTTTGGCCTCTATTTATATCTCAGTCCCTTAGGCCCGTTTGTGGTCTCTTGTTGGACATTAATAATTTATCTTATCTCCTATAGAAATTGGGAAATGCAATCATTATTTCTTGTTTCCCGTTAGAATCTTGTCATAAATTGTAAGTTGTTGAGTAAGATTGAACAAGACCAGCTTATTAGTAGGGTAACTCAGAAGCTTGTATGGCTTCAAAGAAAAGCCTTGAACTTGGATGTATGGAAATGTTGGGAATTGAATGAAGCAGACTCCATAATCTTCTATCAACTTCATTGGTCCAACTGACAATCTCATATGCACCCTCTTTTGTAGGGTCCTGACAATAGGCATGGCAAAGACATTATTAACTCTAACATAGTCATCCCTAGAATGTAGATTTTATTGTGGGTAGCATTCATGAGCTTTCAAATGTTGATTTCCGCTCTTGATTGGCTCATTGCTTCTCAGTCCATCATACTTCATCTTCGGGCTAGCATATAGATGATGTAGGAGCTCATAAAATTTCCTTGTGTGCTCCAAATTTATCAGTTGATCATTCATATTGTCATTGATGAGTCCAGCCTAATCTATCCTGTTGACTTCTCTAGTCACTTGCTCAATGAACTACCACATCCAAGCTTCAAATTTATAGGAATGGGGGATAACAAAAATACCTTGAGCATCATTTCTTTTCCACTTACTCTCATTGGGAATCTTGAAATGGTGGGATCTATTCTTTTTCAACCATTTCCTATTGACGACTTCCTCACAAAATTGTGTCCCAACGACGTAGACTCTAATTACCCGCTCTTGTATTTCTGTCACCATGCTCGAGGGTGAAGAGATTCCAAATGCTTAGATATGGATGCCAGAGAGAAGTCTGTGAGGATGTTTCCATCTGAACCCTTGATTGTTCCGTCTTTGGCGCTACAATGTATTGTGCATTCCACGATTAATTCTAGATGTTGAAAATTTGGAAGGAAACCAATTGCAGCTATGATTCCATTGTTCATGATCCTAGTGGCCAAATGCGTAGGTTGATGGTATCTGTATCCAAACATCCTCCGACTGAACTCATTCCAATTAAGGCCGCCAAGGCTTGTATCTCCAATTTCCACCCATTTTGAAATGATCTTCGATTTAGGGTACAATCCTCTCTTCTCATTCTTTACCAATTGTCCTCTAGTTTCGCCTGTTCGTCTGGGTTCTGCCATTTCTTCTTCTTGCAAAATAGAAAGCACCCATACATAAGAACATGCAAAAAGAAAAAAGCAGAGTTAATTTCTCCAAGAAGAGAAGATTTTGGAAATTCGTCTGAATTTTTGGATTTCTCCTCAGAATTTGCATTCTATGCTTTTCTCAAGAAATGTGTTCTTTTTTCCTACTTACTGAAAAATGTTCTTTCTGATGAAATTCACAATCCTTTTCAAAACTCTCTCACAAGCTCCTTAGAACCCAAACTTTTCATTCTCAATTTGCTCTTAAATTTTTTGTCTTAGAATGAAAGAATGAAAAAGTTTCTTGTATAGACCCCCTTCATAAAAAGCCACCATTATGATTACAAGTTAATTTTAGGCAGCAACTTTATTTGGTTTCCAAGATTCCATTTTGGTTGGCACTACTACTTGTCATTTTTCTCCTTTTACAAAAAAGTTGCCAATCTTACCCTTTTAACTTCATGAAGAAGCTATGTCATGATTTATCTAAATTTGATTTTTTTTGGAAATTAATTATATAAATAAATATTAATTAAAATAATATTTAATTAATTTCTAAATTTAAATGCAAAAAATCACTTTTCTTTTCAATTCTTCTCATTTTTTTGAATTTTTAGATTATTTCTCAAAAAATAATCAATTAAATATTAATAAAATTAATATTTAATTTTTAATGTAAATCTGAAAAACACAATTTCACAATCAGGTGCATTTTCAAAAAAAGTAATTTTTGATTTTCAAAATTTATTAATTGAATATTGATAAAAATCAGTATCTAATTAAAGTAATTGCTTTAAATCCACTCTATCCCTTTCAAGAATTCCATTTTTCTAAAAACAAATCGAGTTTAGATTGGATTTTGGATTTCCAAAACAGATTTTAGGGAATTAGAACATTTCAAATTCTTTGATTCCCAATTTTTGATTTTTCAAGGATTTTCGAGAATTTGCTCTCCAAAACTTCTAATTTTCTAGAATTCCATTTAAAAAAATTTCTTGACTTTGAGATTTTCCCATTTTCACAAATTCGTTGGCTAACTTGAGCACATTTTGGACATGATGAAGGAATTTCTCCTTTGGAAAATTTCCAAGGTGCATACAATTATGCGCTCCAACTACAGAGTTTGGCGGAGCTTTTAGGGAGTCATGGATTTTGTCCAAAGGAACAAAAATCCACAACCCTTTGCATTTTGCGCTTGAGGAAAGGGAATTGGCAGATTTTTGAGCATGTCATGGATTTTATCCGCCATGGAGCAAAACCCATGACCTAGTTAAAGGTGCACCCGACAAGGGGAATTGGGCGGGGATTTCAACATGTCAAGAATTTTATCCAAGACAAGAAAATTTTGTGGCCATATGGATATTATGGCCAGCGATGATGAGAAAGCGGGGTTTTCAGCGTTTTAATGATTTTAGAGAGGTTTTACCCTCCTTCACCTAGGTTGACTTGCGGTCCACTTGCTTCGGTTATGTTTTTGTGTTCATATTCCTTTATTGAATGTGCCAAAGTTGGCGCTTCTCATCATGGTCCCTCTTTTTTTCATTCATTTTTTTGATTCATGGCAAATGTCTTCCACTCGTTCAAGACTGTGCCCAATGTGCATGGGCTCCACATGGGGTATTACTGCAACTCTTCCTTGGTTTTGTAGCGTATGGTGTTACTTGAGTATTTCTCTGCAACTACAAATGCTAGAGCCAAGTCCCTGAAGAAAATGTTGAGAAGGCATATAACCTCAGATTATGTTCAGGCTCGCAGAGTTAAAAGGCTGCCTTTCTTTGCATCTTGAGCATGCCTAATGCCTTCCACAAACCTTGTCCTTTCTCTATATCTCACGTTATGCTTGGGGTTGCGTCCGTTTCATGTCTTCCAACAAGGTTCTGTGTGCTTTGATGGCTGATAATACTTTGATTTGTAGTGTAGGTTGGGAGGATGCTAGCTGAGGTTAGAAAGAGTTGAGGTCCCATTGCGAATGGGCGATGTTATAAAGATCACATCACTACTTCTAGAGGGTGATTAAACACAAGTGCTAAGTCATAGTGTCTCTCACACGAGATCTACCATGACTACTCCTAGAGGTTAGATCCACCATTGGCTACTCCCAGAGGGTGGAGCAAGGGCTTTCACCTCAAACTTCTCTCTCACAGGGACTAATACATTAACAAGGGCTTGCACCTCAAAATTCTCCCTTACAAAAAAAATTCCGTTAACAAGGGCTTGCACCTCAAACTTCTCCCTCATAGAGAAGAATGCATTATAGTACATCTCTAGAAATTACTGATGTTGAGACTCCCTCTCAACAAGGGCTTCATTCTCCACAATTCCAAGCTTGTCTCGAAAAATGCAGAAATTTTATTTTGGCAAGGGGCTTGGTGAGAATATCAACCATTTGATTGTCAGTGCTAATGTACCTCAACTAAATAGCATTCCATTGCACAATATCTTCAATATTGTTATATTTGATCTCCACATGCTTTGACCTATAATGAGATCAAGGTTAGAGTTTGCATTTGGTGGATCCTAAGCTCACCAAGTATCCATCTATCAAGAATATCACGACCTAGGTTTTAGAAAGCCTTCTAGCCTACATAAATGGGACTCCGTCCCATAAATCATAGTCCTCTGATTGCTACAATTTTTTGATCACTAGAGAAACCATCTCGACATGGTATATTCACTGTAAACCAATATGACCAACATCCTTGGTGGTCAACTGAAACAGATCCTCTAGCTGCCCCCTCTGTCATGGAAGTACACCCTGCTCACATGGTCCCAACCATTGAAGATATCTTGCTTGAAGAATGCAATCAGGACTGAATTGTCTCCAATGGCTCCAATGATGAGTGAATCAGCCTCCTCTGCTGCTGCTGAGAGTTTAGGACTTTCCTTGTGTCCGATTAATATTTTCAAAATTAAGCACACCACACTCTTGGATTTGGAATGTATAAGTATATATATCTTGTCTCTTCTACACACCCTTCATACTTCAATTTCTTTTCCTCTTACTACACAACTCACTATAGAATGAATGCAAAAAAGCAGACCTTCTATACATTCTTAAGTAACCTTTCAAGGAAGGGTCATATTGTTTCAATGCCCAATCACAGTCTTGCCTTTCCTTTATTTTTTTGACTTTTAATCAAATCGGTTGTAACTTTAACAATCATACCTTTTAATTATTAAAGTTGCTGTCAAAATGTATTAATTAATCATTCTCATTTTTTTTAATGCCGTGTGTATTGGTCTTTTTTTTTCCTAATAAATTTGCATCTTGCTATATTAACATCTCCTTGTCTAGTTTAGAATTATACTATGATCGCATTTTAATAAAATGCCGATCTGATTATGTATTGACTACAATTGCAGATTTTACAGATTAATCTCATTGTTGTGAAGTCTTTAAAGTTCCATACTAGACCAAGAACATAAGCAATCTTCCATAATCCTCCACCATATGTTGCTGTTTTTCTATTTGATCTCTAAATACGTTTCACATCAATTAAGTCGAACATCATTGTTTGTCTTCTTATTATTGCAGTCATACTTATTTTGACTTATGCTTTTAAACATAACTCTGTATTATTGACTTTATGGTTGAATCAATTCCAATAATCATTGGCTAATGACTATTGTTGCTTCGTGTCAATATATCAATATGCGAATATGAGAATCCATGGTATTCCCCAAACTCACAATGATATGCAACTAAACTGTTCAGATCATATGAATCACTCATGATTTAATTAGCGGACACTAAGATATTGTGATGCCAAGAGACAATGATGCTTCCTCGATTTTCAATATTCCATCAACTTCTGATTGGAGTTACTCCCAGGTTGTTTGATATGAGCCAATATCAATCTTCAAGTAAATAGCACCACCCCTTCCATTTTAATACGATAATACTTGGTAATATTATCATATCTCACCAAGCAAAATGTTTCCATGTAACCTTCAGTCTCTGACGTCTTCGACAATACTTATGCAGAGAGGAAAACAATGTTGCCATGTAACCTTCAGTCTCTGTATAATCCAATAGAACAGAATTTGTTTCACACTGCAAGCCATAATACCAAATGTTATAAAGCTGCGATAACATTAGAATGAATATAGAGCCACATATGTTCTTGTGAAACAGCCTTCACAGTTTTACTTATGATACTCGCATTTTATTTCATTATCTCAGTATTCGATAATCAACCAGTTTCCTCCATGCGTCAGACTACTCCATATGTGCAGATTCAGTTTTGAACTTTCTTCAAATCACAGAATAGAAACTTCAATCTTCTGTCTGACATATGGCTGTAGGAGTGTTTGGCTCTGTGAATAGAAAAGACGCAAAGAAGTGTTCGACATTCTTCTGCAATTTGTTGTGGGATTTCAACTCTTACAAAAATTTTAAGTCCCACTTACAATATATAAGAGAATCCCGATAGAAAAGAAGTCTGTGAAGAAATGAGAAGCCAAACAAAATAACGCAGGTGTCTACCAACACAGAGCGATAGGAATGAATAACTGACAAACAAGAAGGTCTGAAACCAACACATTGATAATTCCCCCTTTTACGAATATACCATCTCTATCATCTCTGAGGTGGTCACTCCTTAGTACTGCTCAGGATATGATGAAGAATGATCTGCGAATTCATGATCCAAGGCAGATAACCCCATCAATGTGGATCTGCCTGTGAAAATTACTCCTGCACTGTCACCTGCCCTGATACCATGTTGTTTTTGGTGTGTATATAATTTAATTGCCAACAGATGCGGATTTAATCTTTATACCTATTGGCAGTGCCCCTTCATCAAGGGACACCAGTCTTCCAAGTTGGTCCCAATAATTATATTATCAATAATAATATAATTATTATATTATCACAATAATATAATTTTAATATTAAAATAATAATGTTATCTATGTCTCCTTGAAGGAATCCGACTGTAACTGCTGGTCTCAGTGAGGGTTTCTGCTGCACTGATCTGAAATACAATTCACATTGCATTGTTTAATCTTGTTTAAAATACAATCATGATAAATTCTCGAGCAGATGTGTATGGGACACAGATGAAGGGGTTTTGTTTACCTTTTTATGTTTATATAGCTGTTTTACTCAATAAGGTAATCGTTTAGCACGACTTCTTGAATGTTGCAAGGTTTTGGTCATAAGCGCTTTATCGTGCTGCCTTTTGATATCTTATCATGAAGACATGTATTTCATGGAATATATAACTATTTTGGAAGTTGAGTACAAATATGTACTTATTATAGTAAATAGATATTCTAAAATCTTATTTGGACTGCACTGTACTTGGAAATCTTCTGTTGACTGGATTAATTTCTGCCATTTATATTTTATGTTAGTTTCCTCAACACATTGAGATCATAAGATCTATATTTTTTTGGCATCCCTCCATGTGGTGTAATAGATACAAGAAGCTGCTGTGTACTGTGGATATTACAAAGGACTTCTTTTTCAGCTACACATACCATGTCACCAGGAGTCTGCAAAAGAATCTATGTAATGACGAGGCAGATAAAGTGCTATTTGAAACAATGTTTGTATGGAATGACTTTTTGACTCAGCGCATCCGCAACTCCCTGAACAACACACTTTGGACAGTGGCATTGGCATATGGTTTTTTTAAGCAGGTAACTAAGTCTGGTAATATATTAATGTGAAGTGTTTATAATTGTTTGAACTTTTTTATTTTTATAGATGAAATAATTGAAATTTAGCTGAAGAGACTTACGGCCTACTCTTTGGTAAATATTCTTCATGGAGAGCTTCTAATTTTGTTAATTTGTACACATCAAAATGCAGCAGTGTTTCTGCAATCATGTGAAGAGCTGTTGGAGTTATGTCTTGTCGTGGTTGATTGTTGATTTTGGCAATTTCAAGGATTTAATTAATGATGTAAATCATGTTCATTTTTGCATGACATGTATAGATTCATTCTAAAGGCTGATTATCGACAGTAATCATTGTGTTTCCAAGAGGAGTTCCATAATACATGCATTTCATCACTTAGTTATATCAATAATCTTGCAGTATTTCTATGTGATTTTTTTTGTTTTTCTTTTTTGTCTCGTTGTTTATGGAGTTTTTTTAAGCTATGTTTTTTCATGCAACTTTTCTGCAAAATGATTCCAAAATCATTTCCACAAACTTTAATTTTGTTCTGCTGTCTGCCTTCATGAACAGGATGATATTTTTATTTTGGCATTTGAGTAAATTTGTAGGGCCTTTTCAAGCACTCTAATAATCAATTCTTTGATCTGATTATCTACTCGACAAGGTTGATAACAACGAATTTGGCACTTTCTATTTTAATAACTGAGTAACTTTGTAGTGCATTTTCAAGCACTCTAATAATCAATCCTTTGATATGATTATCTATTCGACAATGTTGGTAACAACAAATTTGACACCAAACTCAATTTTAAATTACGGCATCACTAATTCCCAAATTATGTGCACAAGGTTTTAAAAACTGCAAATCTTAAAACAAAAATGTTGTTCATCGGTGGCCCTCTTCAATACCAAAGGGTTGTAACTCAATTGGTGAGGATGATTGTGTGTTCCTTGACTATATAACAGTCATGAAGGTTCAACTTCAAATCTTCTAGAAGTGTGATGGAGCTAGTCTCAACTTTTTGGTGATATTGATGAATTGGTTCTCGCTACTTGTGGCAGCTGAGCCAAAGGATTTCTCTTGGTTTATATTTATTCTTCCCCATAATTTTGTAGGCCGCTATGTAAAGGAAGAGATGCTCATACTTGTGTGATCTAGTTGTTTCACATCCCCCCTTCCCTCCGCAACACACACAAACACACAAACATAGAGAAGAAAGCTCAGATGCCAATGCGCCCAGGAAAGTAGTGGAGGTTGAAGTGGATGCTGGGGGAGGCAGAAGTAGGAATGAAAGCCCTATGGATGCTGCCTAGATGCATCCATCTGAAGCTGTTCAAGATTTGAACTTGTAACCCATAAAGCATGGCAGGGAATTTATTTATCGAGCTTCTACTAAGTCGTGTCCGAGAAATTCCACTTGAGCTAAGCAGATAGATAGGCTCCTTTGAGAATGGAACAAAATGATTGGATCAGAAACATACATCATCTAGTCGGGTCTTGCCGTTATCTACAACTGGATTGATCCCATGGCAATGGGAACAACTCCTCGCCATGGCTGTTGGCCTAGACAATGTTTGCCCCTACTCATCCATATCCCGTAGATGAACACACACGACAAGACAAAAAAACAGTCCTAGGCTGTAGTGTGTAATAATCCCAACCGGTTATAATTTTGTCAAACACCAATTTCTTCTCTAATTCAGTTGTTTGACATTTTGTTAAACACTTTGCAAGCATACTCTTATACCACTGTAATTTCCTATGCAAATTCTGATTTTTATTTTGTGATTGCTAACTTGAGAATTTTGTCAAACACTTTGCAAAACTCCAAACAACCAACAACAAATTTATTTATTTATTTTGAAACATAGAGCATTGACTACAAATGAGAAAATATGCATCTACATCAATGAGACATTAGGGCAACAATTATGATATAAATAAGATTACAAATGATCTTCTAAATTCATATAAATCAGATTACAAATGATCTCTACATGCCCTAAAATATTCAAATCTATCCTCCATGCATTACAAATGAAATAGATAGGAACTTGGAAAACTGCTCAAGGGAATGTGGATTTTTACTATAGCAAGTTCCTATAGCAGCAATGACACTGTAGCGAATTATTGTAGCAGCTTACTATAGAGATGATTCTGTAGCAAGTTACTATGTGATAATGCTGCAATAATCTCATCCTTCTTCACCTTCAATTGAGTCTCCAAGCTATGAGCAACTTCAACCGCACATGAAGAACCCTCAAATTGTTCTTGTTCCTTCATGTTTCAAATCTTTACCAAATCCTTTAATTGACCAGATTTGTCAACTTCATTGTTGTCGTCGGATCCAAGTACATTTTTAGATTCATTCTCTGTTTGAAATAAGAGTCTTCTAATGTTATCCATCCTCTTTTTCCTTGCTATGCTGAGGAGATAGACCTTTCCTTTGACTTCTTGAAGATGTTGTCTCACATTGGCAGCCAACGATTTAGCAATTTTACCTTTTTGCAACCATTCATCATTCATTTCTTTAAACTTCTTCACTTCTTTAATCCCAAAGTATGTTAAAGTAGCTCTTGTATAATTGATATCTCTTAGTTTAACGATAGGTGTAAGGCTGCCATCAATGGATGTTATCATAGTGTTGATGTTTTCATTATAAGGAGAATGGTGGTGCATAACACAATTGTCCTCAAACAAATCAGTAATGATATCATGCCATTGTAAATATTTACCTTCAGCATGTGTAATCAAATTACTAGAGGTTGTTCTACTATGTAGAGGATCAACTTTCATATCCACCTTAAGTGGCTCAATCAAGTGATGAGGTCTTTGTAACTATCCATTCCAAAACAAGCTCCCTGACTGAATTGAATCTGAATTAGATGCATTATGTTGTGTGCTATTGTCCATGCGCACATCAACATCCACGGTACTGCTGCTATGTCCTTCAACAGATAACTCAACTGCATGTTCCTCTAGCTCGTAGTCCTGGGGCTCCATGCCAACAACTAAATCTTCAAACTCATTTGCTAAGGTCTGATTTGAAGAATCAGACTCATTAGTGCATGAATCTACATCATACATTGTGTCATCAATACCCCTTTCTTGAGTACTACCAAGTGACATCTCAAGGCTAGCATATGGCCCTTGTGGATGCAAGATTTCATAACTGATGTCATAAAAATCAGAAGTGTTTATGAAATCTCCATTCATGGTACCGGTATCTTGAGTGTCAACACCCACAATCACTTCCATAACCTCTTGTGAAACCTCTTGTAAGAATGATGTAGACAAATCATCGCCCGAGATTGTCATACTATTTTCTTGATTCAAATTTGCATGTCTATCAAATTCATCATACAAACTTTTACATACCTTATTGGAACTAGCAGACATAAAGTCATTCTCCTTTATCATGGGTCAAAGGTTCTTATGAATCCAAGACTAAGCTCTAACATTCCCACTTCCATCAAGCATAGGTCATGTGATACTGCTGGCACATGCTTCTGATCTTTGTTTTGGTCTCTTGGCCTCGATCTTGCCTTTTCTTGTAATGCTCTCTCCTTTGACTTAGAAATTTGTCAAAGCTCAGGTGTTCCCTAACCTCTGGTGTCAACAATTCCCATTCAACATTTTCTGCTATAAGATGATGTGCAACTGTTGCCTTTCCTTCAGCATTATCATCTTCATGTTTATTACTAAGAAAGGTAGGGCGTGTAGGCCTATGAATGTTCCAAGAGGAAGCTCTTTGTACTATACTCCTGTTAGCATCTAGGACTTGGTTTTGTTTGATTTGTAGGTTCATCTTCTATATTGTTGTCATAAAGCTTCAACTATCCGTTGCAGCTCGCTGCCAAATATCTAAAGAACTCTTGTGCTTCTCTTTCTTATTGTCTCCACCATCTTTTCCTTTATTTCTTGCCATCTCTTCTCCCTTATCACCCATTTCTTCTATGGGTATATTCTCAAACTGATTTTGCTCTTGTTCTGATCTCCTACGAGTGACAACCCTAAGGTGACCTTGCTGTTGTGGCTGCTTATGAAATTTCAACCCTCCAGGATGGCAGGATCAAAGCTTTGATACCACCGTAATAACCCCAACCGGTTATACCTTTGTCAAACACCAATTTCTTCTTTAATTCAGTTGTTTGACATTTCGTCAAACACTTTGCAAGCAAGCTCTTCTACCACTGTAATTTCCTGTGCAATTCTGATTGCTCACTTGAGAATTTCGTCGAACACTTTGCACACAAGGTATATATATATATATATATTGCAGATCTAAACTCTGATTTCTTTCTAAATGCCAAACCTTAATTGGTATGCTTGCAAAACACCAAACAATCAACAACAAATGTTTTTGTATTTTTTTTGAAACATAGAGCATTGACTACAAATGAGAAAATATGCATCTACATCAATTAGACATTAGGGCAACAATTCTGATGTAAAATTCTGATATAAATCCGATTACAAATGATCTTCTAAATTCATATAAATCAGATTACAAATGATCTCTACATGCCCTAAAATATTCAAATCTATCCTCCATGCATTACAAATGAAATAGATAGGAACCTAGAAAATTGCTCAAGGGAATGTGGATTTTTACTGTAGCAAGTTCCTGTAGCAGCAATGACACTGTAGCAAATTACTGTAGCGACGACACTATAGCAAGTTACTGTAGTAGTGTTACTGTAGCAGTGTTACTGTAGCAGAGTTCCTGTAGCAATATCCAACTTATTCCTTACTCCACAAATCTGGTCCTAGGCCACAAATTTGGCACAATGAAAGGACTGATTTGTCTTCTCCAACACCCGCAGCCCTTCGGAAGATATTTCACCACCTCAGTTATGCAAATCAATGTGAGTGTTCGTTCCCAACGATCTATATAGCAATTGCAGAAACTCTTGGCTCCACAAGTTATCCGAAAGAGTTAAAAACAACACATTCGATGCTCAACAATGAGGCTGCCCTCCCTATTTATTCTTTTCCTCCAATAGATGGACCTCCTTCTAGAAGAAATAAAATAATATTTAATTCCTCCTCCTAGAAGAATCTTTTAATTTATTTATTCTTTAGTCACTTTTAATTAAATTAATTAAATATAAAGTCACCTTTTAATTTAAATTTATTTAATGACTTTATAAGAAATTAATTTAATCAATTTCTCCTTATTTCTCCACTTACCCTTCGGAGAATGTAAAGGCTAAGAACTCCACTAAGATGCTAAAAAGATGGGGACATTACACAGTGAATAGATTTGATTGAGAAGAGACAACAATGGTTTATCATATGTTAATATGATGAACATATTTTTTTACTATAGTTTATTTTATTTCTTAGTTAATTATATTGATATTTAATATATAATAAACGTATGATTAATATTATAATAAAATTTATATCGTAATTTATTTATTAAGCTATATATTAAACTATAAATATTGATAATTAATTTGATCAAATTGATTGTAATAATAATTGTCTAGAACTATATATTTTAAAATATTAATGATTGCATATATATATATATATATATATATATATATATATATATATATATATATATATATATATATATATACTGAGTCACAAGATATGCCAAATTTCATCCATGAAGTTCGAATTTTAGCGAATTTTTACCCTTTCTGAACTTTATCCGAATTTTATGATATTTAATATAAAATTCTTATTTATAATAAAATTGTTTTATTTTAAAATAATGTTGAGTTATTTAGTTTAATTATTTCACAATGTCAAACTATTCTTACAATTTTATTTATATTTAAGAAATAAATAAATATATATAAGTTAAATTTAATGTTGATTTTTTTCCAAAATTTTACCATTGTTGAATTTCATCCGAATTTTATGATTCACAATTTGAATTTGAATTCAAACCTTGTGATAGTATATATATGCATGCTTTTGCATCCCCCCACCAAAAAAAAAATTTAAAAATTTAAAAAATCAGGCATCCACATCCGAATCGTCAACTTAGGAAGAAACCAAAAATATCAACATATTTATTCTTCCTCATGATGTTGTTATCTGCTACGTAATGGTAGAGATACTAATATTTATGAAATCTTTAACGAAGTAGACAAAACAGCCAAATCCTTCAATGCGGCTAATGATTGATGCATTGTGTCCATTCACAATGTACATTTAGAATCAAATACTTAACATTCCTAGATGAAATACCAAATTTTCAACTGTCTCTTGCATAAGGATGCTCACTTGCTAAACAATGTAGATGGATTGTGTGATCAAATGAGACAACCTCAAGGTTCCTTCTTATTGTGGAATCTCACTTAGCTATAATAATGTGATATGCTGGTTATCACAAAGGGACTTACGTTGTTCATTGAACGGACATCAACTTGAAACTTCTTCCTATCAAATGACTTCAAAGGATAAGGGTTTAGAAAACTATTCTACCCCTATATTGTAAGAATTTTTGGATGTCTTTGTGACTCTGCTAGACGTAGTTTAGCCATCGACATCAACCAAGTGATTGCAATCTCCTAAGTAAATGTAAGATGTTAAAACTGTCAACATTTTGTTAACACAATTCATCGATGCATATCAATGTGCAAGTAGTAATTGAAGTTAAGCTCATAAATATGCCATTCGACCACACAAGGTGTACTTACAATTAACAAGTAGCTAGTGATTTGGTCTAAGCAAGTTCACCAAAGGTGCATCTAAAATATCTTCCATCAACTAAAAACTACTTTTCATCAACATGAATTAAAATCCTATGCTAAGTGAGGAAATGTGGAAACCATGCAATACTCCAAAGCAACACAAGTAATCCACCATGAAGACCAACAATGAATCAACAATTACTTTGATAGTATTATGGAAAGAATTTCAAGAAGTTTCCTCTCCTACCCTACTTTCTAATCTATTGTTAATCTCCTCTCTAATCTCATATGTTACAAATGTGAAGGCCTTGGCCTTATATAGTTGTTCAATTATAATGAAGGTCCAAGATCGGCTAAATATCAAGGGCGAAAATTATGCCAACATTAATCTAATCTATCTAATTGCTATAATCATTAAATGCTCATCCAATTACATGAAGACACCACCTTGGGGGCCAATGAGAAATTTATAATCCTTTTGAAAGCCAATGAGAAAATAGATTAGGTAGAGGCACCTGACGCCTATTACATGTACACTTGGCATAGTATGATTGAATGCTCGGACACGTACAACTGAAATTTTTCAGTTGGATGAAGACAAGTGGGTGCCACTTGAGAATCCTGATCTCATAGACTAGATCAATTCATTCTGCTATAATCATTAAATGCTCATCCAATTACATGAAGACACCACCTTGGGGGCCAATGAGAAATTTATGGTCCTTTTGAAAGCCAATGAGAAAATAGATTAGGTAGAGGCACCTGATGCCTGTTACATGTACACTTGGCATAGTATGATTGAATCTGCTCGGACACGTACAACTGAAATTTTTCAATTGGTTGAAGACAAGTGGGTGCCACTTGAGAATCCTGATCTCATAGACTAGATCAATTCATTGTTGACAAAGAAATATTTCTTCATACTCAACAATATCAAGCCTTCAATTATGATTGCGTATTCCCACATCGATTCATCCTCTCAAAATTTATCCACCTTTAATTTGGAGATCTTCTCATTGCTCTTGGTAGTTCGGAAATCTTGATTTTTCATAGCTATAATTTTCTTGGTAATGAAATCTTTCGTATAATTGGAACTTTCCTAGGGAACTTGGATTTCCAAAGGAAATTTAAGTTGGTGATAATTTTCTCCACTTAATAGTCTTTGTTTTTTTTTCCTTGTGCCAAAATTTGTTCTTTGAATTCCATCTTGATCTTGTCTTTTTGAGTTTGCACTTCAATTTGATGCCAGTGAGCCAAAGTTTCTCAAACTCAACTCTTAGACTTGGAGACTTGAAAATTGCCTCTAACAATGACCATCCAAGACCACTACTTCTACTACCAAGTGAAAAGAGGGGGTCCCCATTTGCAATGGGGTGATCGTGTGAGAACTAGACAATAATACTTATGCTTAGTAAAATATTTGAAGAACACCTACAAAAATTAAACAAAAGTTTCAAATATCACATGCATTCGTGCATGTTAAACTGACAAGAAATTCTATATCTCTGCTATGCCACTCATTAATAAGAGTTTATGGTCATCTATGACATAGGTCATTTGCCATTGCCCACCAACAAGCATGTTGGAACATCATAGGCCCAGTTCATTAATTGAAGGACAACTTAAGCCTTATCCAAATTTTTGACACCTTTCAAGGTCCTATGAACTCAAAAAGAAAGTCTCAATATGCATTGATATTGCACCAAACAAGGACAGTGTACAAGGATGCAATCATGGGAGTGATGATAAACTTAAAATGATAGTGGTATTGAAAGAGAGATCACAGTGTTCTGTGAAGAGCCATGGATATTATAGTCAACAAGTTGTTATCTATGAAATGTGATTCATGGTCTATTCAGCCTATAGTCTATAGAGCTCATAATCATAGGTGATTCTCATGTCAAGTAAACCCAAGTCAAATGATCTATAGAGAGATATTCATCTAATACATATTAAAAATAAGTTGAGACACAACTCTGATCACATTGCAGCAGTTCGTCTTTCTAACTTTTGCCTGGACTCCACATCCAAGAGAAATGCATTCATACACACCTTCAACTAGATTCACCTTTATGAATCTCAGGGTAATGATACAGTATAATATATGTGGTGTGACTCCTCAAAAAAGATATTGGCTTACAATCGACTGATATGATTGATGCACTACCGTGTAAATATTTCATGGTCAAGTGTGACAACGTCGACGTTAAAATGTGAATGCAAACCATAGAGGCTTCAAAGAGATCATCCATAAAATGCCTGCACAAAGAAAACTTATGCACTGCGATGGTCATACGTGTGTCCATACAACGTGGTGGACAAACAATTAATTATTATTATAGTCATATGCCAAATGATTTCTTTTTTTTAATGTTAGAGAATTAAGTCTCAAAATTGTAGGATTCAAGTTGGGGGATTTTATAGCAGCAGTGAGAAATTTAAGTGTTTTGGAAAAAACCGTCCTAGTTCCTGTTGGTGAGATATTCATTTTAGTGGGGATGCCGTTCATAACATTTTAAAACTCCCCACTTGCCCGTGGCAAATTCATACGCCAAATGATTGTATTTTTTTCATGTTAGAGAATTAAGTCTCATAATTGTAGGATTCAAGTTGGGGGATTTTATAGCAGCAGTGAGAAATTTAAGTGTTTTGAAAAAAAACATCCTAGTTCCTCTTGGTGAGATATTCATTTTAGTGGGGATGCCATTCATAACATTTTAAAACTCCCTACTTGCCCGTGGCAAATTCATGCCTATAAAATAGATGCAAAGTGGCCCTGCTCCATGTAAGAAGCCAATCAAAAGTAAATAATAAATAGTTTTTTTAAAAATAACCTTTAATTTAATATGTTTTACTTATGCTTTTCTAAATTATATTTTTTAATATTTTGAGCCAAAATTTAAGTCATTAACAAAACACAAGTATTTTTATTTTATAATAATGTTAAATTATATAAAAATAAATAATATATATATATTCCGGTACGAACAAACCCAAAACGAATCTGAACCCAACCAAAAACAATTTTGGATGAATTTCGAACCCAAATCTTGAACTCGCTTCTGAACTGGCAACTTAGTTTTTTAACTTAAATATATATCATAATATATATATTCCGGTATGAACAAACCCAAAACGAATCTGAACCCAACCAAAAACAATTTTGGATGAATTTCAAACCCAAATCAGCAACTTAGTTTTTTAACTTAAATATATATCATAACGTTCAAGTTTGACTAACATTTGTCTATGAACGTGGTTGCACATTTACTCGTTTGCTATGTTTTTTGACTATTGATCTGGTGGTGTATTTTGAATTTAATTACTTCTGCAAATATGTATATATTTCTGATTTTAATATGTTTTTGTACTGTCAAATCCAAAACAATGCCGATCCCCAAAGACATTTTGACCGAACCTAGGAACCAAACCATTGAACCCGAACCCGAACTGGTCACTTAGACATCAATTATCATCATAGGCAGTGGTAGAGAGACCACCAGTTTTAATTGAATTTGATATTTCACAGTTGGGCTATTAAAGGCTATTTTTCGTTCAAGTTCATGAATATCTGTCCTAAGCAGTTTAAACTTTAGACTGTCCCTCTGATAGGTCGGGTCAAGCTCAAAAATTTTCTGGCCTCTAAGAAAAATCTGAATAAATTTGGAGGATCATTCGATCATTAACCAGCCAGTTAGTGACCTCATACATGCAATCTCTTGGGTTACGTTTTAACATGTCTGAATGCCCTGCTTTAGAAAGGGATGTGAAGTTCACTTGCGGAGGTTGATTCCAGGACTATCATTAATCAGCTAAAAGATACAACTAAAATTCAAATCTAACTGGAAAATACTTTCATACACCTCAAGGTAAATATGTAATCCCACAAAGCAGTAAAATATATATTTTATACGTGGAGCACATTTATTTTTAACTTTTTAGTCATCAATTGAGACAACCTCAAGTTTAGGGGTGGAAAGAACAAACCAAGGTCACGAGTACTATGGATGGCAGAGGCCTTTACAGTAACAAGAGACAGTCATTTTGTATCTCATCTTATTGGTCCATGGAATTTCTCTGGTTTTATGGGTTGCTGGCTCCACATTCCAGGCAACTCACAACTCCTCAGTCCACATACAAAAAAATACAATGGTATTCATGAGATGTATGTAAATAGCAACTTGTTGTTTTAGTTCGGCTTCACAGTGGATTGAACACTCAACTTCTTATTTTCTCTCTTTTAAGTAGCTGTTGACTTTGGGAAGATCTGTAGAGCAATAAAGTTAGATGCCACAGATTTAGAAATTGATGAGGGGAAGGCACGTGGTTCAGGTTGTGACAAGTGTTCAAAAAATGACGAAAGAAGAAAAAGAGAAAGAGCAATAAAATCTTACATTTGGTGATAAAAGTGTCATGCTGAAGGATGTCCAGATTTTGATCACCTTGTAATATCTAATCTGCAATGTCAATCAAAACAAATGAGATTTATTATTTCCCATTGATCATTCAATGCAAATGATAAACCCTAAGAAGAAAAGCAGTCAGTGCTGAAACAAGAAATCCCTTGTAACTTGGGGTATAGATTCACTTGAAATCAAAGATCACGAAGTTACAGCAATTATTATCTTTTAAGATGCGGTGATCCATTTTCTAATGTCATATACGCGGCAAGTGTGATAATTTTGTAATAGAATGCGCAAAAGAAACTACCCTTTTAAAAGTTGCATAGTATGTGGTCCTTGAGATCACTCAATTGAAAAATGTAAACTATAAAAATAATCTCTTTCAATATGTTAGAAATATGTCATGTGAATCACGAGGAATATATCATTGTCGTCATTTTAGCATTCAGAATGAAAGAAAGACACATGAATGTGGAAAACCAAACAATGCAGGAGGCAGGTAAAACAGTAAAATAAAACACGAAGTTTAAAAACTTAAGCCAGGCAGATTATACCTTTATTAAAAAACTTGATCTTATGATGTATCAAGGAGATCTGGCAGCATATTATTGTTGGTTCAGGTATCACTAGTAATTATGGAAATGTACCTCGAAGGGGTTTCACCAATTGTTGCTTTTGGAGGTAACCTTTGATTGTTGATTTTATGTGGATATTTCTGTTATTCCTATCATCAAGTCTTTAAGAAAGAGAACAGATTTTATTTTCATCAATCTACTTGGTGTTATTTTTTGTATGAGATCTACTCTTACGTTTGTTTGTCGGGAGTGATTATTATTCTGCATACATACATGAGTCGACAAAGCTGTTATAAAAGCTTTGTAGATCTTCAATGGCTTTACAAGGAGTTGGAACTATGTTTTTGTGTCTCAAAAAACAGTAAGCGCTAGAAAATTATGCACAGATGGTATATCATTTAGGATAGTTCTGGGAAAAATAATAAACTGTAATGAATTGATTTTGGTTGTATGGATGCCCAGCTTGTGGAAAATGGATTGTATAACTATATTATTTTTCTATCACAGTTTACACACCACACAATTACATACTTGCAACCCAACATCCGTAAGTGTAACTAATTGTATACCCATGTAACCTGGGATATGGGTTCCCCTTGTTAGCTTTAATATACCTCGCGGGCTTACATATTACTAATAGTAATAATAGTGTATGTGCCTGGAATCTACTGGTTGCATCTAGTCTCTTTCTAGAGCAGGACTCCACCTTGCACAGCCATCCATGCTGTTCCACAATTGCATCCTATGTTACTGGCATAGATAATTTAATATTGAATATTAGGCTTTCGAGAATATGCAAAATTTAGTCACATTGATCTCTCAGCAGACAAATTTGTAGAATGGGAGTTCTTCTTGATACTTGACATAATCACCACTAACTACCCCATACTCCTTTGACCTAGTTTTTTAGCTTTTGTCTGGTGAATATATGCCTTGATATTGAATGGAAAACTGAGCTTATCTGGCAATTTCATATAATAATGATAGGGAGAAAGAATAATGCACACAAGTTAGTTTAAGCCTAGGTCAACTGGGAGCCTTCTTGGCAGACCCCATTTGACATATCTCGGAAATGGATTGGGGCTCTTATGGCTATTCGTTGTCCATGACATCTGTATGTTCTTGTTTCTTCAGATGTGCGTTCAAGTATCTAACATGATTTTGGCCTGTAATTGGGTGCTTTAGGATATAAGGGTGGATATTTATCAAGAAACAAGCAGAGGAACAAGAGAGTGGCTGAATGATGTGTGGATTTGACAATAACATATAAGAGACTTGCAAATAATGTCAATAAATGATAATTTATGGTTCTTGTGTAATTTAAGGGTAAACAAACGTAACATTATCAAAACTTTGCAAACAGACATAACATCCTCACAATTTGAGATCTATTATGCCTCCTTTCCTGTCATCTTTTCTATGTAACACATGTAATCTATTTGAATGTGCATTGTTTTGAATGTTATGGCCTTATTGCCCATGAATTCCTTAATTTCCATTATTTCATATTCATAACTTTATTAAGAATGGAAACGTCATTTGAATCCTATCCTTACATTTTATAATTGACATTGATTCAAATGGGGTCTTGTCTTGTGTCGATCAGGCTAAACTTTTGATTTCTGGGAAACAGTTTACTTTGGCTCTCATTGCCAGGCGTTCAAGGCATTATGCTGGAACAAGGTAAAATGCATTTGAGTGAGGTTATATACAATTTTCTGACCGGATGAAGCTATTTAACGAAGAAATACAAAGTAACTTTGGGGCATTTCTTAGCACTTTTTTATTAATTGTTGAACAGGTATTTGAAACGAGGAGTTAATGATAAAGGTAGAGTAGCAAATGATGTCGAAACAGAGCAGATTCTTTTTGAAGATGTGTCTGAAGAAAGTCCACGGCAAATTTGCTCTGTTGTCCAGCATCGAGGCTCAATACCCCTATACTGGTCTCAGGAAACTTCACGCTTAAATTTAAAGCCTGATATTATATGTATGTCGTCAAATTCTACAGCATGTATTTAAGATTACACTTCCATGTGGTGATCACAGTTTTTCCTGTTTACAAGGTGTATGCTTTCTAACAACTTATTATCTTGTTCAGTACAAAAAAAGGATCCGACATATCAGGCTACAAAACTTCATTTTGAGAACCTTGTAAAGAGATATGGGAATCCTATCATTGTTTTGAATCTTATCAAGGTAGGGTTTTTTTTTTCCAGAAAAGGAAGAGTTCAGCTATTGCTGCAAATGTGTTTAATGAGAAATATGACTTTTCTTACAGTAATCTTTAAGCATAGACAGTAGTCCTTACAGAATTATGTTTCTACTTGTGGCATGACAAGAATTTTCCTCTTCCTCCCATCCCTTCTCCAGAATAAGATTTAAAAGATCTATTGATTGCATAAAATATCCTTTTGTCTGTATCCTTGTTTCTATGTTTATTTCTACTAATATATTTTATCTTTCAAAGCAGGGACATGAAAAGAAGCCTCGAGAAAGTATTCTATGTGCAGAGTTTGCCAATGCTGTTAAACAAATCAACAAAGATCTCCCTGAGGATAGTCAGCTGAAGTTCATACACTGGGATTTACATAAATTTTTTAGAAGGTCTGTGCTTAACTGTAGCTATAGTTAATGGATCTGTATGATCTCGTATATTTTATGGAGTTTCACAAACTTCAATGGGTTATTTGTAGAGGGAATATTTCTTCTAATTCTATTGCATACAACATCTCAGCTATTTGGTAACTGTGGTGTTTTGTGGTTGCAGTAAATCAGCTAATGTTTTACAATTATTAGCGAATTTGGCAGTCAATGCATTGGACAGCACTGGTTTCTTTTATAGTTGGATAACTTCTGACATGAAAATTGACAAGCAGCAGTCAAGGAACAATTTGGAGTAAGTATGAATTACATGAATATGTCTGTGTGTATTTGATTTGTTGTAATAACAATATTCAATCTCTATAGCTCTTGGAGTTAACATCAGTCAAATTACTTATTGTCTTCACTGGTTAAATTTTTGTTAGCTCTGGGTTAATGTGCCATTTCCCAGCAATTAAGTAGAGTGTATATGAATATATTTCACTGCAACTCAGTTAAAGGAAATTGAACTAGATAGATCTGATTGTGTGGGTTTCCATATCAGACATTTGGCATTTACATGTTAAAGGTTTGTATATTGAACACTTGCATGATACTGTTTTCCATGACAGAGATGAGCAATAGGACTAAGTTTATAAAGCTTCTTCTAATATTGGAGCTAGGGAGTTGAGAAATTATTAATGATCATCATTTTCTCCTATTAAATAGATAATGCTTAATGGCATTCTCCTTTGAAACAGATAATAGAAAGCCAAAGAATTATTATCACTACATAAAAATACAGAATTTTAGGTAAAATTTTAGGGATCCTATAGGTTTATTTAAGGAAGTATATTGTCCATTTTATTGAGCATCAGACCTGTAAACTTCATGCAGAATTAATTATATGCTCAAGATTTTTAGTTGTACTTAGTGCCAAACATGCTTGTTAGCACTGCAGTAAAGCCTTTAGTCTTCTACTTTATACATAAATCTTTTTACCCTGTTGTAAGACAATATTTTACAAGTACAACATTTGTTACAAATTTATGCCTTTCTGTTTTGATTTTGTCATTCTTTGGGCGTATACAAAAAGTGAAACCTTAGCTTAGCAGGTGTTTTTTACTATGAATTTTGTTTTTGAATTAGTAGTGAGACGCTACTGCCTATTTTATTATCGTAATTTATTACATTTTTTTTAATAGAAATGACAATTCTGTGGGAAAGTGTACACCAACGGTTTGTGATCATCCCAATGAGAAAGACCTGGAAAGAAAACCTTTGTATCAAAGAGGAGTTTTACGAACAAACTGTATTGATTGCCTGGACCGTACAAATGTTGCTCAATATGCATATGGCCTGGTTGCACTAGGCCGTCAGCTTCATGCTTTGGGTTTGATAAATGTGGCTGAAATTGAGTCAGATTCGCGATTATCTGAAACTTTGATGGGATTGTATGAGAGTATGGGTGATACACTTGCTTTGCAGTATGGTGGTTCTGCTGCTCATAACAAGGTCAGTTGCTTTTGTTTCTTAAAGCACTTCAATGCAAGTAGTGTTAATTGAGAGTATTTCAGCTTGTTCTTTTAAATGTTTTTGATTCACTGAATTGTGATCTTATGTTTTAAAAATTTAAAATGCTAATCCATCTTTATCTTGAAGCATCTTAATTCAGTTGTAGAGGTTATTATCTCATGATTGCTTATAAATATCTTTTTTTTTTTTTTCATTGAGTTTTTCTGAACTTGCACATCCATAATGACATGTTCCTTCTCTTCTTTCTTTCACTTTTAATTTTTAGAAGAGCACCTTAATCCATATCTTTTGAGTCTAAAAAATACCTTGATGCATTACTTATTGGGTTATTGTTATTTTACCAGATAAAAGTCTCTCTTGTAATGAAAATTATATGTATAAATAATCAGATGTTTCAACATAAAGTGAATTGAACTTCTAGAATGATGCATATTTAGGATTATATTACATGAGATTGTATCCCTAGTCTTCAGTCGCTTGTCCTTGCCCCTCTGGTCCTGATTTCACACCCTTCCCTTTGAAATACTGTTTGTAGGATTTGAGGGGTTCTTCTAGGTGTCTTCCTTTCATGTTCCGGATTTCCCTTTGAAATATTTTTACTAGGATTTTATTAGGGGTTCTTCTAGGTGTCTTCCTTTCATGTTCCAGAGTTTTCCTGTTTTCCTTGAAAGACAACTTTGTGGAATATAGGGATAACACAAAGTGAGTGTTTGATTTTTTTTGCCATAATACTTGAAATATATGCTTGGTGCAGATAACCTTAAGTAACGATACTCAGGCCCTTGAGTGAAGCATAAAATTCAAATTGCTTGAAAGGAAAAGAATTGAAGGGTTCATTTTGCTGGTGACAATATTTGTCAATGTAATGTAAAAATATAAAAATGAAACATCCATACATAGTGGTGATAAATTGTACATATTTATCTAACAAATAGATATCATGCAGGTTACGGGTTACCTTATTTTTATGCATTCTTTTGTCTTTTTTCCTTCTATTTATATTTGTCACCGCTCTCCAGGAATATTCCATGTGTGTGCTCATTCAATCTTTTGTCTATACTTTTGAATGGTTGTGGAATCTTCCATCTATATATGCATGCTTTATTTGAAGTTCTGTATATTGTTAGCACTTTCACTCAATGCACTTGTGTATTATAACATTTTCCCTTGATAATTGTTAATTCTTTGGACACTTTGGTATCCATAGAGCTGGTATCTTGTGATTAGATCTGGCTGTGGGACCTACTCATTTAGCAATTTTCTTACTTGCATTCTGTGGCTATTTTCCCATCCAAAATTGCTATGGTGTGATAGTCTCATAAGAAGGGTTTTCAGTTTAGAAATGGAGGTTTCTTGCCCTTCAAATGAAAGTATAATGCATTTGTTTTTGATGATATAATGCATTTATAAATCTATATTAATGCTTGTTTGTTTCCCTAAAACTCTTGGTTTCTCTTGTGCATGATTAGGATCTCAATTGAGAGGATATTTTTATAGACCTGATTTTGCCTAACATATTGATCTAAGATAAATGACACTTGTGAGAGGATTTTGAAGATTGGAGAAGCATAGCGTAGAAATCAGGATCTCAGGTAGGAATGCCTTCTTGCTGATGCAAAATATACAAGGCACAGAGGAGAATCAGCATTCCATCATCACTTATTTGCATAAGGGGAAAAACTTATCAGTGCTAAGGCACTTCTAGTAGTTTTTTCAATAGCATACTGAAGCCATTGATAAATTCGTTTGTTGAAAAAACTGAAAAAGAGAATTTGATGCTGAACATCAGTTTCAAGTTTGAATAGCACCAACTCCAAAATCCAGCAACTGACACACTATTTTGTGCTCAATGAACCTTCTTGTCGACTCGGTTGATGATAACCCCAATTTGGCAACTAGGGATATTAGAATGGTATCGGCGATTACCCTCTTCTCGGAGCAGCATCAGTATTAGGCTTCACACTACTCCAAGGTCTATGCTAAAACTTTGATTATAACTTGAATTGGTTGGGATGAAAGCAGATAGGGAGCAATAAAAATTGCAAACAGAATGGAAGAGGGCATAGTAAAACCAACAATGAATGTTTGAGTATCTCACTTCACTTTCAATCTTCATTTGACTACATTTTCTTTGCTGTCTCAATTCTTTTCTTTGTTCAAACAGTTTATGCATTACATTTAAATTTCTCGAGTGGCCTGGTGCAGAGCTGCATGATCTGTCCAACTAGAGAAGTTACATCCAATGAGCTAGCAAGACCTTTTTTATCGCCAAGGAGATATAAGGCATTATGATGATGATGATATCAAATTCTTCTACTATTGGATGGTAGCTTGGTTTGTAAAGTAAGACTTTTGAAAGTGAAAATGTGGCCATTTATTGTCCTGGTCATTAACACATCATTAACACAAGACTTACGAATCTTCATCCTCTTAGCATATATAGTATTTGCAAAGTTTGGAATTATAATATGGTGTAAGCATTGCAACTAGCTTTTGTTACAGGAAGCAAATGATGTGTTGAATGATGATCACTTCAACTTCTTTTAATGATGGTTTTGTGAACGTGGAAATGGCCCAAGGTAGTTTTGTCTATTGGGTTGAAAATTTGTTTTGCTATTTCTTATTTTTCTAGCAATTTCTTTAATGTTGACATTTCATTTGATTTTCTTTTTGTTCAATTTACCTTGAAACTCTTGCCTAATGACACAGTGAAATTTGGCTTTGTTTAGAAATTAGAACTTTAGATATTTAATGTGTGCCTAGACATGAAATAACTCTAGCACAGCCAACTGATTTTCTTTTCTTCTTTCTTAGGGTCAGTGGTCTTTTTCTTAGTTGTCTACCACTTTTCCTTTATTATTCTGTGTTTCCTAACATTAGGTGCTTAAATGAGTCAAACAAACATATTCTGCTTAACATGACCAGTTATGAGCAGGCTTTTAAATGTACCAAGCAAACTATCTTGACATTGTTTGATACTTGCAAAAGAATCAAAGGTGACTAGCATTTTTGTCAATTTCACATTTATTTGCCTTAAGATTTAAGACACTCATATTATTCTAACATGCATATTTCGAAGCCTAGTTTTTAAACATATGATTAAGAAAAAAATTCATTTGAATTGTTAGTTCCATGACATTCTTATTGCTAATGACACTTTCAGAGAAAGAAATCCATTAGTGGTTCATGCTATCAGTTTTGCCATTGGATCTAGGCAATGTGCACCATTTTCCATTTTATATTGTTGGTGCGGGTGTGTGTGTATATGTGTGCATGTGTGTAATGGCGGGTAGGATAGGGACATCATTCTGAAATAGGGTATAAAAATATAGGAAAAATGGCATTAAATATTATCACCAAGAGATGTGAGCATGAGTGACAGATATGGGTACAGGGATGGTGTTGTCACCTCTGAACATAAAATTCTTAGTGACAGTTAGGGCATGACAATGCCAACCTCATACTTGTATCTGCCAGACTGCCACCCATGCCTCTTTCTTTGGTGACTGTGTTTAAATTCAATTCTTATACTTTCATACCCTATTCTAGAATGATGTCCCTATCCTACTTGCCATACCTATCTACCAAATCTCATGGTGACTGTTTCGAGCTATTATGAGCTTTTATATTTTCATTATGTTCCCTTTTTGGAAAACACAGTTATTCCAAAGTATGAAATTGTGTCTTTTGCAATGTGTGTTGTGCAAACTTGATTTTAAAGAGTAAATGTTCAAAGTGTTAAAACGCTTTGTAGGTATTTTCTGAGAGAAGAGGACGGTGGAGAGCAGCCACAAATTCACAAGAATTCTTTAGATCAATTCAACGTTACTATAGCAATGTTTATATGGATGCAGAAAAGCAGGATGCTATAAATGTGTGAGTACATACCTTTTTGTATCATCTGAACAGGATTTTTTTAGCGGAGAAAATGTGATTAATTTTATTCAACTTTTTATTTCATGTGTCTACCATTCCAACATAGTTTTTCTTTGTATTGCTGCAATGCAACTTCTATTGAAGCAAACAGGTTTTTGGGCTACTTTCAGCCACAACAAGGGAAGCCTGCTCTTTGGGAGTTGGATTCTGATCAACATTGTAATATTGGACGTCGGATTGATAGTTTTGTCAATGATAATACAAGGTAAGTGTATGCTTTCACAATGGAATGAAAGTTCCCATGTACTTTATTTGGTTCTTATTTTAGACTGTGGCTCAAGGCTATATACTATATAGGCTTTGGTTATACTGTTATGCCAAACTTGTTTTTTCAGATCTCTTTGTTTCTTAAGACACCGTTGGACTGCCAAAATATACTGTTCAGTTTGGTTTACTTTATGCTTTTGGGGACTCATATATTAATCTAGTTTCAGGAAGGATATGATAACATGTTAAAGATTTTTTAAAAGTCTTTACTAGATGTGATTTGATCAGTTTATACAATGGATTTTAGACAAATATAGAAATTTTTCTTTTAGTTAAGATACACGTAAACATGTAATATTTACATTTTAAATTTCTAATAGAACAGGTTTTAGGTTGATAACATGCCCTCTGAAGATGTCCTGCCCTTGTAGCGTGTATATCATAACAATAGTACTTTAATAATGCAAAACAGTAACAGGTCTTAAAATTGGAATTTCATCCCAAATTAAGTTGAACATGAAGTGAGATTGCTGAAACTAAAATACCAATTTCATCAATATGAATGCTGATGGCTTGAAATCCACATATTTCTTCCGTTTTCGTGATTCAAATCCTTTGACCTCTAACATTGTAATCGACTACTTTATTGATACTTGAATGATCTTTGAAACATTTTCAAAAATTCTCTGAGACTGCAACCTGGGGGTTTAACATTCTTTTTATGTTTTGCTGAGCATTGGGACTTCATCAATGTTTCTACTCACTGATCAATCCAAAAATGGCCCAAACATGAACGTTGAGGACTGTTGCACCACTTCTTCACAACCTAACCCATCCTGTTTGATATTGAACTGTAATATTTTGTATAAAATAGTTATAATCATATTTAAATTTTATTATTTTAATGAAATATGATTTCTTATAGTAATATTTAATATTATTTAATATGATATGAAGATGATATTTATATTATTAAATTATATTATAAATTTTATTCAAGGCAAGTGAAATTGTGTTTGTTAACTACTATAATAAAATTAATTAAGACGTAGTCAGAATAGGTATATTATGAACATTGGTTAAAGTTATTAATAATTATCAATTGATTTTAATTAATTTTTAAAATATTAATACAAATACAAATATGAATATAGACTATTATTTTTAATATAAGTTTGAATTAAATTTATATTGATATCAATAAATATTATTTTTTATGTATTATTATTTTTATTTCAATCATATTAATATATTTTTATTTTTATTAATGTAAATGTTAATCAAACTTATGATCAGACTGTTATTTTTATATATGCTTTTGTATTAAAGGTTATTATTATTATTTGTTTATGTATTATTGTTTTCCTTTTTCAATTAATAAGTTTCGTATATTATATATGCTTTTGTATTAATAATTTTTTTTTATTTCATATATATATATATATTAGTTTCCTTATATGTTTCTATAAGGATGAACTCAAAATGAAACCAACCCCTAAAATTGTCTTCCCCAAGCTTATGAAACCTAGCTCAAACTTGAACCAACAACCTGACTTGATGGTGAGGATGATGATTAAATTTTTATTATATGTTTCTTATATTTATGTTGATTGATATATTCAACTTGCACCAAAGATACATTTAATAGACCATCTGTATAAATTTTTCTTCAAGTTGATTTTTTTTCAATATTTGTCCCTTTCAAACTTTTTCTATTTAGACTGTGTTTTACCAGACCATGTGCAATGCATATGTTAATGTTGTAGCTTCAGTCGGATTGATTTAACCATGAGATACATTGGTATGACTGATTATTATGATTAATCATCATTAGACAATTAATGCGTGTGAGCGCGCGCATGTGTGTAATCTTATAATAACTATCATCTAATTATTAATCTTAAATATTAAATTAATGAATAGACATGCCCCTTAAAGGGACATGCCTCTGCTTGTCTTAAACCTGTTGGGTAACGGGGACCATTTTCTGCAAATGTAATAACATTGCCATTGTTATTGGTGTGTTGCAAATGCAACTTTGAAGACTTATAAATATGAGAGGAGACATGTCTCATGAAGAGACATGTCTCTACAGTTAATCATCATTAGACAATAATAATATATTAGCAATAATATAAATAACCATATATATATATATATAATATTTATATTATAATATTATATATATAAGAATATTTGTCTAAATGATTAGATTCCTGCTTCTAGGTAAGATTGTGTGAGAATTTTTGCATCAACGTTTCAAATCATGCTCACTGATCCATCATCAAGATGAGAGTGCTAAGATGTCTAAATGATGATTTACCATCAACAATGTATCTCATGATCGAATCAATCTGACTGAAGCTACATACTCAACACTCCCTCTTAGCTAGGGAGGATTGTTGTAGAGCACATTATGCTCTCAAGCATATGGAGAGATATCATCTCAATATTCCTGGAATAAAATATCAACATATATCCATCAACTTAGATGTTATCTTTCAATATAATCCAAAGTATGATTCAACAAGAACTATCAATCATATGATATTCATCATATTTATATTCTTTTGGTATGTGCACTGGCATAAATCTTTGATGTCTACCAAAATAATATGTTATATCTTAGAAAGATGTGTGTTATTTGATCTTTGGCACTCCAGGACAACAACTAAATGTAGTCTATCAGATAACAAAACAACAAATATAGTATCATTAATGTCATGAATTGATGCTTGATACGTGAGAGGAGCTATCACAGTATATATATTAATATATACAACCTGATAAGGGCATGCACATAAAGTATTGAATATACTGATATCAAATCCAACCGAAGCTATTACTTTAACACTCCCTCTTAACGAGGGAGGATATGATCAATTTCTTAATCTCAATAATCTCTTATTTGAGTTTGCATAAAAAATGCTTATACACAATTATATCCCTTTAAGAATATATACTGTCTAATTTTTGGCACATTCCGGGACACAGTGTGTATCAAATAATCAGTCTTAATCACATGATTTCTAGCTCAATCGAGGACTATCATGATTTACTTATTGTCATGACTTTTGGCCCAGTCCGGGACATCAAGATTAATGTAGTCTATCATGACAATAGATCAAAATACACCACAACAACCATAGTATCATGGTTTGCGACTCATTTCGGGACAACAATTTAATGTAGTCTATCATGATACATTCGTTATCATTATATTCGGCACTCCGAGATAACAACTTAATATAGTCAATCATGATAATGGGTCAAGCTATTGTTAAGATCATCACCTTACAATAGCAACCTCACAAATACATCAATGAAAGATTGTCACCTTTCATGACATAATCCATATATGCAAAATAGTAACCACCATGAACCAAGTTAGAGGGTGGAACAAGGACTTTCACCTCAATTTCTCTCTCACAGATAAGAATGCATTACAAGGAATTTCACTTAGAAATTTTCCCTCATAGAGAAGATATAATTCACAAGGGATGGCACCTCAAAATTCTCCCTCTGAACAACAGTCTTGGGAAGTTAGGTCCTAGAGTTACTCCCTTGTAGACTCTCTTCGCTCAAGAATGCATATCGGACTCCCTTTGAATTTGATATCGATCTTCCAACTTTCCAGTGATAAGTCATTATTTCCTCATGATGTACACAGGGGTAGGCACATCAATATCATGCAATCATACATGTATTTTAGACTTCCTATGGGCATCAGTCTTCTAAGCTCTTGTATTGCCTTGGAAGAAGTGTCAGACTCCCTCTTGATAGACAAGGATACTTATCTCTCATAGTCCTGCACTAATGCCTTAACAACATACATAAAAGCACCATTCTTCTCTTCCTACAAAAGCATCCCTGGAGACCAATGAATGGAACAAGAGCACATCAAGGAACATGACTCTTATTATTCATACATATAAGCAAGAGACTATACTAAACAAATAAGTATAATACTCAAATATAACAAATACGTATCTGTACATCAACATCCTTGATATAATTTGTTCCAATGAAGGTCCATCAAATCAGAAAATGCCTCCAATGGGTAATGAAACATTGGTTAAGGGAATCATTCACCCCCCCCCCCCCCCCCCCTTCAATGTAGAATTCCCACATGCTTCATTATTATTAATTTGAACCACCAATTAGTCTAGTTCAACAACTTTAAATAAAACATCACTTCCACTTGTAGATTAATTATATTCCTATTCAGTCCTCTCGAGATGATCCTTGTGTTTTTGCTCTAGTTCTATACCCATGTTCCAACACATAAATCTTCCCTAATGACTGAAAAATTTAAGTGTCCTCAAACTATTTTAATCCTTATATTGTTGATCAATTTAGAAATTCCCTTCTAGATTTTGATCTTTATATCCTTATAAAGATGTCCCTTAACGAATATTGAGCATATATTTGACTTCTTTATATATGTCCAATCTGATCAAGACAATTGGATCATTATCTGTACAATGCTTGATGATCAATGTTGACCAACTTCATAATCAATTGATCACCATTTTCTTCTTCATTGGATGTATATGACTGATATGTTTGTTCAGGGTAATATTATTCATTTGTTTTGCTATTACCATTCTTTTAATTTTCTTCATAGTCTGATCTTTATTGTAATATGTACTGGAATCCGACATGCTGGTCAAGTTGACAACCTCCTTAATTGTAAATGGGATCCCGTTACATAGCCTCCAACATGAATATCAAAGTAGGAGGAGGACATTTGGTTTCCATGAAGGCTTCGTTGTTTTTGTCGAAAGATGCAGTGCTGGTCTTTCAGTAAAGCAAATGAGTGACCAAAGATAGAAAGGAGAGGGCTTTGCTAGTGAAGGCTTAATAATTGAAGCAATTTCTGCGCATATATCTATTTGGAACAAAGTGTATGGCTATTGCATTGCCAATTTGAGGGTAGTGAAATCAAAGAATTCAAAGCATTACAGATGCACATTAGGTCCCATAAATTTATGTTTTTCATGAAGCAATCATCTGCGAACACTAAAATAGGTATAATCAATCCTCCTCGAGCAAGGCCTCGATGCAATTTTGGCAGATTCTATTCATTTCTGTGTATTCATTGAAGGAGGGCATGGTACTCATTTATCGTGTCATATGTGTAAATATTGGTATGAAACTATGATTTTTGTAGGAGTTATAGATCAATATCCCTTCTGATAGCTTCAATCCACCTGGATCGAGCAGTACAAATAGTCGGTACACAATCCATACACGGTCCTTACATTGGGGTCTTCGACAATTGGCACATTTTCAACATGGTGAGCGCAAACAAGACAACAAAGCCCGATCACAGGATTGACAAGGTTTGAATCCAGGTCTCAACCTTGGAAAGCAACAAAGTGTATGCAAATTCATACCCACTTCTGGTTTTGCTCTTATCTGGGCTAAAGAAAATGGGGGAAATTAAGCTCACAGTTCAATTCTCGTGTCTATTCACTGTTTGATGTGATGCAAGTCTACACACAACCGTTGCTGCCCAGAATGCATTATCTTCACCCGTTGGAGCCAATGCAATAGGACATGCTCAGAAACATAGCAATGTAGATCGTTGCACTCAGATTGTCTCATTCTGAGCCTCACCAAGGCAAGAAGTCATTCAATTCATAATGGGTACTGATTCGAATGCCTGGAGCATGAGGAGGAGTAAAGCAAACTGGCTCGGAATCTTGAATGTTCTTTCTGGCCTCGTCAATGTAGCCAAACGGGTCAATGACATATGCTAATGGAAGAATCTTGGAACTCATCGTGCCCACCATTTTCTTCTGTGTTTTTGATCGGCTCATGGTACTATAGATTCTTCTTGAGAATGGCTTCGTAGGTGACATCCGCAATTTACAGGTAGATGTATTCCTAGAATCCTATGTATTCCCTGCAGTCAAACAAATTTCAATGTCCAATGCGTTCGAGCTTCATTTGAAGGCTACGTCCAAACTGCTGGGTATAGATCTCATTTTTGGCGGGCACCATTACCTTTTTCAACTGCGTCCAAGAATGTAGATTGCGTGAATTACTAGATGATACATAGGCTTCATTCTTTTTTCATTGATTCTTTCTTTCAACTATTGTTCCTCAGTATGTCGATGATTGAGTTGGATTATGTAGATGCTCATCAAGTTCCATATCATCAATGGTTCATATGCAAACTTTTTTTTAATAAACTGTGATGCAGAGGTATTTATGATCTAAGTCACCGTTTCCCACTCTTACTATTTTCTTTGTTCGTTTTAGATATACCATTTCAAATCACTAACTTAGAATTCTGCACACATATTATGGAAACTTCTGATTTGTCACTGCTAGTTTATGCACAATATGCCCCATTGATTGCCAAATGGTATTCTTTCCTTGTTGCAATTGTTGGTTTAATCTACATTTTCAGGCATCTTGTTTCTGTTGACCTTTGGCTCCTTATAATGCATTGTAATGCTGTATAACATGGTCAGACTAAAAAAAAACCGATCACACTTATCTAGCATACTGTATTTCCATTCAAATTGAGCAAGTGAACATAAAGGGTCCATCGAACATTGAACATCGACAAATTATCTCTGCCATGATGAATGCCTAGCATAGTCTCTAACCTATCTTTGTGTATTGTTATTTATACAATCGCTGCTATGATTCATTGTCTCCTTTCGATAGTTAAGAAACCCTTGATATATTAGGCATGGATTTCTTACATTTGCAGTTGGCTCTGATACCATGTTGAGTAACAAGGATTATTTTCTGCAAATGTAATAACGCTCGCATTTTTATTGGTGTGTTCCAAATGCAACTTTAAAGACTTATAAATATGAGGAGGAGACATGTCTCTGCAGTTAATCATCATTAGACAATAATAATATATTAACAATAATATAAATAACCACATATATAATATATTCTAATATTATATATATATATATATATATATATATATATATATATATATATATATATATATATATATATATATATATATATATATATATATATATATATATATATATATAAAAGAATATTTGTCTAAATGATGATTTATCATCGACAATGTATCTCATTCAAATCAATCTGACTGAAGCTACAAACTTAACAAAACCATGTATAAATGCAAGAGGTCGCTGCACTTAAAAAACACATATCATAGAGGCAGTGCCCAGAAAATTAACATGGTATCAGTGCAGGTTCCTTACCAACCTGTGAGGTTTGATAATGGAAGCAGCGATTCTACATATCGTTGGAAATAGACTTCCAACATAAACGTAAAAATAAAGTGTTGTGCATAGTTAATGTAAATCCCGACAGTCCTGAGTGTATTGAAGTTTTTGATCTGTGGAAGATGATTATATCAAACCCTTGTCTTATTTGCTTGCTCCTCAACCAGCAGGATTCGAACTAGATATGTGAGTTAGAGGAGATCAATCATTTCAAGCAAATGATTATTATCTGCTAATTTTGGAAAGGTGAAAGAGATAATAATAAAATATGAAAAAAATCATAAGTCAACAGAAGCAACAACATATATTGCAGACATATGTTGCAAGTCTTTGAAAGGAATCGGGTGTTGTGTATAAGATTATACATTGCCTTGTACTAAAACATCTATAGGCATTAAGAGATATTGTGGATCTATGGGAGAATACTAATATCTAAGGAAGAACATTTTCAGGAGAATATCAAGGCAGTGTTTGGAGGAAGACGTGCCCTTGGTGAAATTGTCTGGGAAGCCATCAAACCATATGTCTTGTAAAAATGTTGATCCAGAGAACAAGATCTAGACTCGCTTAAACAATGAGTTTTTGACATTCAATAAAGAATGACAATATGAATCACATTAGTATAATATATTATTATTAGTGATCACTGAGAGGATCAAGATTGTCTCTAGCTTCTATTGTCATGCTGCAGACACGTCAAAGATCGAGCTCATCAATATAGATTGGAATTGGCACCTTAATATTAATGACCATCAAAAGCCCTCGCCATTTATTTGAATAATTGTACACGGAAGCTAGTGGTGTAGAAGGCATGAGCTTGTGCTCAAGGATGATTTTGGAAAGCCTTCGGGCTAATTAAACATGTGCTGGGGGCTATTTTTGGCGGAAAAACAATGAGGCTATTCTATCCGCTTCAGCTTTGATAATTCTTCCGTTATATTATGTCTTGTACTTGCCCAAGAATCTTTATTGCCTACCGCACAAGATATAGAAAACTTCATATGGTTGAAGTTAATGATATCATGAATTTGGGTGTGTGAAATATTCAAATGCGTTGGGCTGGTAATAATATCCTTTCCATTCAAGGAAGAGCTACTTGAGCCACTCCTGCAACTCTTTAAAAGTAATCCTTTATAAATTGTTTATATTAGGTATTTTCATGCATAACATGAATGCTTCTTTTAACAAAGATCCTCTATATAAATGAAAGCTTCTAGGAGATTAAAGATGTCATAGAGATGTAGAATATTTAAGAATATACAATGCATCTATGAATGCACTAGTCCATGTGACTGTTTTCAATGTCCATAGTTGAAAAGCTTGCTGAAAATGTGCAAATCTTTCAAATCAAAAGCCTTGATGAGTCAATTACCTGAACACTCAACCGGCGACTTTTTTGAAAATGCGCTTAAACTTTTGATAAAACTTGCAAAAAACTTGCATACAACTTGTGATGTGAAAAACTAGCCTTAATGATCATATTTTTTATTTTATTTTTCATTTATTGTAAAAAGTTCTACATGTTTTCAAAGCATTTTCAGAGTACCTGGATACTTGTTTGCCTCTCACTAGGCACCCATATCCCCATATCCATATCGGTTAGAAATATGGTACGACATTGATACCCATTAGATACCATACCCACGTGCACCCAAACAATCCTTGATTTTTCAACTCTGTTGAGCATTGTAAGATTTGATTTTTTTAAATTTTGATGTAAATCTACATAACCTTAATTGTAAAAAAACTTCAATCATGCAATTTTTCTTTGGTATATTTATAAAGTTTAAACAAAATGTACACCAAATGAAATATTTTTCTATTTTAGCAACCCATTTTCAGGTTATCTTCCAATGCAACTGTACCATTTTTTGCATTATATAAATTGTTAAATCAACCTTTATTTATGTATTTAGTAATTATAATTGTGCCTATATTGCTTTTGAAGTAATGAAAATGTCCTCTTAAACTTAGAAATCTATGTTAGATATATGTGTTTTTATGAATGTCGCATCCAATTGTATCCGTATTGGGGGTCTTCAAAAAAGGCAGTATCGGTATCTGACATGCTGTATCTGTCTCCATGTTCATGCAACTTTGAGCATTTTTATAAACAACAAAGCACCAAACACCTAATTTTACTCTTAAGTGATAAAATTGTGAAAAGGCATGGCCCTTAACTCCTGTGGAGGGCATTGCTCCTCAACCCCATTGGGGCCTATGATATGCATTAAACATTCAGTTTAATTTATATATGTGATTGAAATCAATAATATTTTCTACAAATTTCATGTGTTTTTTAAGAATGCTTTTAAGATTTAATTTTTTTTTTAAATGTTGAAAAATTACTGAGTTATTGCTAACATTTGCAAAGTCCTGATTTCAAATATTTTTGGCCTTGCCAAGACCAAGTTTTGCAAATATGCTTCGTTCAACTTATCTTAAAATATTGTTTAGTTCATTTTGTAATGATAATTAGGATCTTTTCCTACAAGAATCTATATTAATTATTCTCTGATTCATTTATTATGAGGTATGCTTTTCCTTGCAAGATACTCTCACTTTTTTTTTTCTGATACAAATAATAGTCCTAACATTATATTTCCACCATTTGACATTTAAGGGCTTTCTAATAGTTTGGACTCTGAAGAAAATAAGTATGTTTCTTGGAATACTTTTCTTCAAAAGATAACATCAAAAGAATATGCTATGTCCGTGCCACTGGAGTTCTTAAAATTTGAAAAATTATAAAATAGAATATTTAGCTGCTAGAGATAACATACTATATTTCATCTTGGTGTTCATTTATATTTCTCTATTGCACTCTCATCTTATTCTTTGTGGGCACATAATTTGATTGACCAAAAAATTACTTTTATTTGTACAGGTCAGATTTTAAAAGGTGTTTATCAGATGGCAATATTCTTTGGCAAAATGCTACTTCAATGTCCACAAATTCAAATGCGAGAGATAACCCCTCAAAAGCCAAAATGCCATTTACCGAAAGGTCTCTACAAGAATCAGGTGGAACTTGCACAGAGGATTCCCTATCAGATTATCGAAGGATGCGAGATGGAAATTCTTATTCAAGGTAATCAGTGGTAAATTTTATCATTGTTTCGCAAAAGTGAGACTATTGCTCGAGGAAAATGTTTTAAATATTTCCATTTTTTGAGAAAGGGCATTATATACTCAAATATATTAATTTTAATCCCATTATAGTATATGTTTAGCCATATTCAGGAATTGATAAAATTAACAAGTTAATTTCTGTATCAAAGATCAAATCTTCACTTGTGTGTAGCAATATTTATCCTTTAAATTGTTGGCCACCAATCGCGGCCGTGGGAATGATTCTGAAGGTGTTTTGGATGTAGGGAAAATAAAATAGTTGGGCTTCACTTTTTGAATAAAAATGTAAAAATAAAACCCTTAGATACAATGCATTACAATCATCAAAATTCTTCTCTAAATAGCAGCTAGCAGTTACCAAAATACGTGAGAATGCTAGTGCACTAGGCTGCACACACATAGATTAGAACCTTAAACTTGCTAATGGAATTCGAACCACAGTAAAAGGAATAGCCAGAACATTGATTTCAAAAAAAAACCCTAAAGACACACTACTTAAGCCACCTCACAGCATCCCCTGCCAACTGGTGAAGCATGGTCAATGTCAATCACCTGGTCAGCCCATGGCACATTCTCAATCACTAATCTTCCCCTGATATTCATAGCTAGAGACAGGAAACAAACTGCCAAGATTATCTCTCACTTGCACCTGATTTGTGCATGGTAGGGGCACAGAAAATCAGTATGGTGTGTTTACAATATCAAGACACTCTCAATATGATGGGCATGGAGACCAGCTAATACTCCTCCGACATCCTTGCAATAAGCTCATAGAATCCTTATCTTGCTTCACAATTCCTCAAGCACACTCAATAGATCCAGCCACAAAGAGAGTCAAAGCTGAGCCAACACCTATTTGTTAATGCTTTAGACAAGGAGAGAAATAAGCAGAAAATCATTAGAAAATAAACAATAAGGCACAGTATTTATCCTTGGAAACTCACAACTTTGATTATCATAATAAATTACAATTGGCTCCAATGTTCAACCAAACAATGAGCTTTTGAGGCCACACTGCTTCTCGGGATTTCTGATCCTCTGCAAAGGACTTGGCACTCTCGCTCTGCCACATAAGCTGTCCATCTGAATCTCATTTCCTTGAATTCCTTATGTAATCTCTCATTTTCTTGTTGCTTCTCGATTCATCCTTGAAGCATTTTAGATATAATAGTAATAGACTCAACCTATTTCCAGAATAGAAATATACAGCCTAATGCTAAAGGCAGACATAGTTCCCTATTCCCTATGTTATTGCACGAATCAACTTTATAAAATTCATGATCAATATTCAAAGGTATAATCATAAAATAATTATCTCTATATTTTTGATCAATTTAGCAATGCCTTGATAGTAGCATCAGCTGCTACCTCCTGTACAGAGTATATCTTCTTGTTTTGTTTCTGAAGAAAAAATAACAATACAAAGTTTTCAAAGAGCTTCATGATTCCTCAGATACCAGTGCTATCTTTGTCAACTCATCATGCCTCCTGTCTGAAGAGTTTGCTTGACTGAATGATATTAGTTTACCCATAAACCAGTGCTCTGAATTTTATTCTTGTCCACCCCCCTTGATGTATTTGGCGTATTGGACTTTAAATGTTTTCGACTGACATCTATGTGTCTTTTCATAGAAGTAATGCATCACCATAGCAAGAGACTAATATGCTCCCACTGATGGCAAAAATCCCAAAAGGTAAAGAACGGTTTCTTAAGCTGCTATGACATCTAATGGAATAAACAGATAAACACACAGAAGAAGAAGAATCTGAAGCAGCATAAGCATCAATTAAGGCCTGTCATCGGTCATGGTAGCCCCAAGCAAGATGCGTATTATTCAGAAATACAACTCTCAACTGCAACCAAAGCCCTTAGCTAAGAAAAGAAATAAAACAGGAAGAGATGGTCGATCAATTTGTATAAATCTAGCAGGTGGTGATGAATGCTTCCCCACAGACATCTGATCCCATACTCCATGCTGACTTCAGACATAACCATTATGCATTGAAATCATACTCGATTGCAATTGATTTCAAGAACTCATCAAAATGGATTTGATGCAAAGACCTAGGAGCATTTCCACAGTTAGATTCCTATGATCACTTGCATTGGTTTCTGCACATAAGATAGTACCATATGATATGATAGAGTATTCAAGATAAGAGATAAATACTTGAAATCCTTATTTTTTGTTATTCAACCTGGCTCTAATACCATGTTAATGTTTTGGACCAGGAATGAAATAAGAAGCAAAGCATTAGAAGAAATAATAAGACACAGTATTTATCCTGGGGAAACCCTCCTACTCACAGAAGAAAAAAACAACCAAAAAAATTTGATTGTTATTGAATAATCAGAAGTCTGGATACAAAGATCGCAAGCTCAATCCTCCACTGGTATTGTTGACTCTTAACAATCACTCAAGAAATTTTACAATTATATAATCACACGCTGAACTCCTACTGAAAAACAATCATCAACATAACACACTTCTAATAATGATTACACCATATCATTCTTCCACCACTGCTACATATATAAATTATAATACACTCATAATAATACTCTGCTGAGGATACATACTATCGCTGACTACACTTCATGGGGATACATCAAAATATGATGCTACAGCATATAACATGTTGCAAGACAGTGAGGTTACACTATATTCAATCACTGGTACAGTATGATGCACATTGCAAGGCAGAAAGGTTGCATAATCTAGTGTCGATCCATAGCACAAGCCATGGGGCATAATGAATATGACAATTACATACATGGTAACCTTGGGAGTTCCAATGTCTCTTCATATTAAACGCTCTTCAAAACATAACTTGTCAAGACTTGAACCAAGAGACTCTTCATATTGTAACCAGAAGTCTCTTCAGTTTCCAAATGTGTGTCTCTTCATATTTCCAAATGCATGTCTCCAAATGCGAGAATATGAGAGAGCACCATAGCAGTAGTCAGGACATCCCTTGCAGCTATAAACATCAGTGCTATAGAAATGGCTTTCATCTTCTAATCAACCTCCATACCAATACATTGATCCATAATGCCATTTTGGAAGGAAAAATTTAAGGATTTATAGGTTAACTTCAGCTTCTGGATGATAATCAACAAGGTGATAAAATCCTCATGAAGAGCTGCTATGAACTAACAATCTTCCATTAGAGTTTGATCTCCCAAAACACCTTTAAATTTTTAACAAAACCTAGCGTTGTTGGGTCTTGGTAGGAAAGAAAAATTGTAAGCCTTTGTTTGAGCTGCGTCTCTTCATATTTCCAAACACGTCTCCAAATGCGAGAATATGAGAGAGCACCATAGCAGGTAGTCAGGATATCTCTTGCAGCTATAAACATCAATGCTATTGAAATGGCTTTCATCTTCTAATCAACCTCCATACCAATACATTGATCCATAATGCCATTTTGGAAGGAAAATTTTAAGGATTTATAGGTTAACTTCAGCTTCCGGATGATAATCAACAAGGTGATAAAATCCTCATGAAGAGCTGCTATGAACTGACAAACTTCCATTAGAGTTTGATCTCCCAAAACACCTTTAAGTTTTTAACAAAACCTAGCATTGTTGGGTCTTGGTAGGAAAGAAAAATTGTAAGCCTTTGTTTGAGATTTGCCTTGAGCTATTTGAAGCTCATCAAGAATGTAATGTCCCTTGTTGGGACCTCACTTAATTTGTCCTAAATTTCTCAATCAGGATTTAGTTTGTAATGCCCCCTGATTGGAATAATCAACCATTCTATTAGATTTAAGTTATTTGTTCAAATTATTATCATTCACGTTTACCTTATTACTATATTCCAGCTCAATGATGGAAGGAGTCATGTTATCCAAGTTGACTAGATACCAGCTTGCAATGGATTCCTTCTTAGTTTATAGATCCAAGCTGTTGTCCTTTCTTGGGACTTTGTCTGTACAAGGTGCTCAGGGTCCCTGATCTCTACACTATTTTGGGACAAAGATCCATTTCTTGAATTTATACATGCCCTTTCTTGGTAACACTTCAGTCTTTCTTCTTAGCCAAATAGTAATAGGACCTGAGTTTAGATTTATAATCTTGATTATGCCAAACGAGGGACCTAACCCTAAACCAAAGACCAAATTATCAATGCTAGAGCCCTATTACCATCACCGTACCAATGATATTAAAAATATCGAACACTTTTCTATATAACAACACATTGCTACCCTGTCACCATACAAAATGGCATTAGAGTCTCATGCAAATCTCAGTCAATACTTCCAACTTTATGTATGCTACCATGAGCTTTAATCATAGATATATGTGCTCTGTAGCCTGCCAACTACTAACAAATTATGCCTGCATGATTGTTAAAAATTTGGCTAAAATGCAGCAAGATTTAAGGGGGCTTTTATGCTATCAATTGTTCTAGACTATTCCAAACGTTAGCCTTATACATGACCATAACTGAGGCTTGATTAACTCCCTTATTTGCTGTACAATCAACAATTGAGTCAAAATGGTGTTTACAAAATAGAATGTTCAATCTTATATATATGAGATTTTGATTTAAAATGTTAACCTATTCTTTGTAATAACCTGGGCTAAATATTGATGGAAAATATTCTTCAATACCTTTTCAAATATTTTCAAAATAAAAAAATTAATCCAATCTTTGAAAAACTCCAAATTTTCATTATATTCATGAATTAATGTTAATACCTAGATTCACAAATGAAACTGCAATTGGAAGATAACTTCAAATTTCTATGTTTTGACCAGCTATGATAAAAACTCAGATCTCATCAATGTTTGCACAGTGACCCAGATTTTATCATTTTATTTAACATCTCACAAGTCATTGACACCCAAACTATAAGTCGGGCTCACAAAGGCACAGCATGGCACTTTCTATATTACTGTTCTAAAATACACTGCAATATTGCAACAACACCTATAACCAATGGCGAATACAATGTTCACTTCCATGATAATTGAAATGCCGTGCAACTCACTGCAGCCAAAGATATGCAACTTTTGGTTGATTATCCTACCAGCTAAAGGAATTTTCATCCTTGTGCTTGGGTAAACAATGATTTTTACTTTTTTGTCATTTGATCTTTGCAACTATGAGTGTTTTCAACCTGGCATTCGACTAATCAAACACTAATTCTTAGATCAATGTCAGCTAGAGTTTCAGCTTCAAGAATTGCCAATACTACCAGAGTAATGAAATTACTAAAATGTATCTGGTTTTGCATATTTTAATGGTTTGGGGAAGAGATTTGCCATTTTGGCCTTTGATGTCATCAACATTAATGACATTCTTCGATTTGAGTATGTCGGGCGGAGAAGAGTTTGTAAAAACCTTTGAAATGACTTGCAAACCTTAACCATTACTTTAATGAAATGTGGCAGTTATAATTCTTCAAGCTGCATGTACATGTGAAAGACACCCCTTCTACTTCTTGTCATGCTTACAAGCCACTCTTTATCAACGAAGAAGCCTGTCCCCATGGGCCATGACAGTGTTCCCATGTGATTGCTTCCTAAAGGTAGAGAAAATTGCTCGGTGCATTGATGTCAGCAAGGTACCTCCAACTGATCGGAAGAAAAGATAATTGGAATTAGGATCAAGGTGATTGGCTATCTTAAATTGTAAGAGGATTTCATTTGTATGCTTTTAAAAAGTCACTAGACAAACTTTGAGTATAAGCTTGAACCATATCAACTCCAAAAACCAACTCCAAAGAGAAGTGTTAATAATGTTTTTGGGCAGGGAAACCCTTTTGGAGAACTTGTGAGGTCAAATTTGGCATTAGTGGCACTTATGTGTTGTCTCAAGAGGTAGGTGAGTTGAATAGTGTAAATAGGTGGCAATGGTAAAGTTTGGGAATGGGGATATTGCATGACAAATTCCACAAATTGGGAGTTGGGGAGTCAAGGGAAGGCATTTCAATTGGTAGAAGTCTTGAACCTTGATAAGAGGGAAAAAGAGTGAGGTGTGGTGTGAAGGCACATCATGATGGAAAAGTCCAGAATTTTGATAGTATAGGAGATGTGAAATTGGGTGGAAAGGTTTGCTATTATGGCAACATGAGAAAGCTAGGTCAGAACTAAGAAGAAGTGGACTTAGATGAAAAGGATAAATATCCCAAACCAGATATTTACTCAATTTCCTTTTCAACAGTAGATTCAGGACTAAACATTGTAGATGTATTACAAACACAATCGAAACTTGTAGAAATTCCAACAGATATTTATCCAGCTTCTTCTTGAATATAATATTCAAAACACAAACATAGGCAAATGTAATACGATACAACAATAAAACCAGAAGATTCTCCACAAGATAATAATCCATTCTTGTCAAAATAGTATTCAGGAATTCAAGCATATAAAATGTGTTACAAACCAACAACATAAAACCAATAGACTCTCATAAAAACTCCTTAAAACAACGTTATTGCATTATACCACAGCAATACAATAACCGGCTTCCAAAATCCAATCCTAAATATAGCTTCACAGTCAGATTGGGAAACTTAAGAAAAGAATTTGTAAGCACATGCGGGACACCTGATGTGATGTCTCCAAGGACAATGGGTTTGCGTCCATTGTTTGCCAACACGAGGGGCAACGTCCTCATACTAGCTGAAAGATGAAGCTTTCAGATTACTCTCCCAAGAGAGAACTGCAATCTGAATAATAAATCCAAGCTTATCAAATGAATGAGTCTCATCTCCTTTTATCTTTATAGCTGTGACTCTTCGACTCCCTTCATGGCCTTTCATCTTATCTCTCTTTGTCCTTTTTGCCCACTTTGTAATATTAAATTGACCTTTTATATTTTGAGACCACGCTTTCCAAGTCAATTTAATATTATAAGTAATATGTCCTTAATATTTGTAATGTCCCAAAAAGGGGACATTACAAATCTCCCCCCCTTAAAATTGCTTGTCCTCAAGCAATCAGCACTAGGATCCGATATGAATCTACATGTAGCTTTGCAGCCCAAACAAAAAACAAATCCGGCCAAACTGCGAAGCAAGGTGCCCTTGTGCAATCCATTTGTCAATTGGATCCTTGGATCTCATATAACTCTAGGAAAAAATGTTGCACCTGTAAATTGTACAACTCTGATCATCACTGCATCCAGCCTCAAGCCGAATAGGATTGCAACCAAGTACTCAACAAGCCATAGGTACATACGATCAACACCTAGTTCCCAACCTATCCTATCATTACAATCCTGGGAGGAGTAATGGGTGTCTAACAACCTATCATCCTAGATCAACCAACTGAACAAATAGATCACCCAACCAAAACCAAAAACATCTCTCATATGTAGGAAATCCAGCTCATAAGGTCCCTGCACACTGCTGCTATAAACCATCTCATGAAGTATGTGCTTCAAGAGGAAATCAAATTGCAACTCACTATCTTCCAAAAGTTAAACCAAATCTAAAAATATAGTAACAGTCCATGTGCTACTATCATATGTGAGAAAATCCAATTGAGAATCTCACTCCAATTGAGACCATAAGCACTGCTAGAGTTAAATAGAGATGGGAACTCAACATCATGCCAAGCAGCTCCCTGAAACTATACTGGCCATGAGGCTGATCGTCTTGGGTCTCACAAACAATAAGTTCGTCCATCTTCCCAGTTGTCTAAAATATCATGTCCCTCCATTGTAGAAAATATTAGAATACCAAAAATATCAAACTGCCACAATACAACTCCTCCAACAGGTATGCTGGAACTGTAATTGTATTGAAGAAGCAAACGGGATATGGCTTCCTTCGTTATGAAGGGAAGTGTAGAAAACCCAGTGCCAACAGTATGCTTGATATTTGTGACAACAGAGTAACCATGGGAACTAGATGAATGACGAAAATAGTGAATCAGTGAATACCCATCGGTACTGTCCCTTCTCCTTGTATGCTCCTTGGCCATATTGTTAGCCAATTTACTATCCAAGGGTGATTTGCAATCAGCATTATGCCCCTCTTTCAGATGTAATAAATCAGTCACTTCATAGCTGCACTCGTTAGTAATTTGTGATTCTTGACCAATATCAAAAGATGTTTAATCATCAAGCTCAAATAGTGGATTCTCCAATATCCAATCACTATCCGCTTCGAAGAGTGAATTTCTATGCTTGATCCACTCAACAATATGTGGGCTGAAAGTATTATCATTATAAGAATAATTATCCTTAGGTACTACTACACAAAAAGTTGATCCAAAAGATACCTCATCACCCCTATAGTCATTAACCAAAGGGCATGGTGTCATATTGGGAAAAGACTCCATTGAATTTCCTAGTAGTTGATCCACAATCCCATCAGTTTCATCCCTGTTGAGCTGCCCATTTGACTGAGTTTTATCTTTCTTTTCATCCCTCTCTATTGGCTGAAACAAATCTCCTTTCTTTCCTTCTACAATCTTGCCCTTTGCTAAGAATGATTTCAATTTTTGTTCACATTGCTTGATGATGTTGTTAACCAAATTACAAGCATCAAAAGAACTAACACATGTTTGTTTTAAATCAGCCAATACAGTAGATAATAATTTTTGATAATCATCATCACTCTCTTCAATGATCAATGACATAATGGACTGCATGGAAGATAAAATATTTTACTTGTGGTTCCTTTTGATGGCAATAAAAAACTGATGGAACATATCAAGAATTAAGTCCTCACAACCAAGATCCATCATAATCACACCAGCTTTAAGTTCTGCAATAGATTCTAAAATTTGGGCTACCTTAACAAAGGATGGATTATGGAAATCGCTCAATCCTTGAAAGCTTTCTACAATCGATTGGAAAACCTCCTTCATCACCTCCCTATTGTATGAATCATGTGGCGTTGTTATCCTTATAACATGAACAATGCACTAAGTGACTGCAAGCTTTACCTCTCTGTCAGGATGTCTCAACAATGCTGGTTTGACCAAAGGAATCACAACCATAAGGATGTTTACCAATTTACCTTTAGAGCCTAGATGTCCTATTGTGGATAAACAATTCTCAATTCCATCCAAATCAGAGAGTACTCTATGCTTTGATTGGGGCAAACCTACAAGTTTCCTTTCTATAACATAAAGCTTTTCTTCAAGAATTTGTTCCTTGTCCTTGGTGATAAATTTAGGTAGCTACCGAAACATGTTTGTTCACTGCCCTGAAATACTATTTGCCAAATTCCCTCACAGAAAGCCCTTGATAATAACAGTTCTAGCCGTTATAGTACGAATTCCACCTGTCCATAATTACAAAAACTTTGCCACCATAACCGGACATTTTACCATGTAAGCCTGAACAATTAAGGTGTTTTTGCTCCTGCTCTGCAATGTGTTCAACCTTAAGATATTTACCATGTATGTGAAGGGTGCGTTCCTTGCTTAGATACATAAGCAATGTCTGTCGTCAACCCCTAAAGATAATCTTATTTTAAAGGAGTATAAGCACAGACTGAGTCAATTTTCAACCTCTACTGACTGTGCTCCCTTACCATTGCTTGTTTACAGTTTACATATAATACTTGTGTTTCTCACGGTTTGTTTTCTAACTTTATTTGCTCAGAAATATTTTTCAAAGTTTGTGGTTAATAACTATGAAATCCACGATACAAGCTTTCATTGGAATGTGCTTGTATATGAGGTCAGAGAAAAAAATGCCAGTTTCCACTTGTAATAAAATTTCATCTATATTACCTCCACCTGTCTTCTTTCCTCTAAGGCTCAGTAAAGCTACTGTTCATCACATATTGTAAAAGAAAAACAATGCATCCAACTACTATCCCAGTGTATGAGCCAACTGATACTTACTTCCAACCTGAAGCAGATATCACATTCCTTTTTGCCAATTTGTGTGCTCGTTATTCCTTGTCCGTTCAATGTTACCCTTTTACTGACAATATTACGATCAATTGAAAGGTCCCAGAATTCTTTTACAACCACTATTTTGTCTGCTTGCCCATCTAGACTGAGCCAATGGTAATAGGACCCAATAAATTTGTCTTATATGTGCTGGACGAAGTATACTGTCACTTGGCTTCACCATTAACGGAATCATTGTTACTTATTCCAGCAGTCATAGTGAATGACTCATCAACTCTTCTCAATAACGGTTGTGCAGATGCATTAGAAAAACTCTACGTTCTCCTACAGAATTATTTTCTGGTATAAGATGCATTGTCTCTAGCGTGATTCCTCCACATGTCTAAGCATCTGTCGAGTTTCCATCTAGGGCATTACTGTTTGAGTTTCTAAGGTAATGTTAATCACTCCTGCAACTCTTATCTCATATCTCACCAAAATTATTATGTTCCTGCAGATACATATAACCCAAGTCTCCTTTCAGATTATCCCGTGCTATGAGTATGTTAATTTCCCCGACAAGGATACCACGACAGTTATTAATCTCTGCTTGGTAACACCACTATGCCGGTCACAATGATACTTCCAGCTCAAAACAAGGATTAAGCTATGAGTTGGGCCATTTCGAACTTCGACCTCCGAGACTATTTTAACTTGACACGTTGGGCATATAACGAATTCTTAGAAGTGAAGCCCTTTCACCAGAGTAGAGGTAATATTCGCACCCTTAATCTGGTCGGGTTTCATCATAGTCAAATGCCGAGATCATAAAAGGATAAACTATAGTATTTTGTCGTTGATTGTCGATTGCTGAGATTGTAAAAGGATAAACAAACTGTCCACTACCGTTGAGTGTCTCCCGCAACCAAAGATATATGCAATCCACCCGCAACATGAGAGACTATACAGTTAATTGTTACTGCTCCTGCCACGTGCTTGGCACCGGAATGTTGGTGTAGGTGATGTGACCATTCACAAGTTCAAACTCAGACTCTCGCTTATCCCACTACCAATTTTTCTGTTAATTGTTCTCTCCACTGTCGGTTATGTGCCAGTTAAGACACGTTGCTATTTGGTGTCGTTCCTGTACAGTTCTCACCTTCTTATTGCTGTTGGTGGACATTACTAACTCCACCAATATTGATGCAACTTCTGAATCTGGAAGTCACGTTTTCGTTCTTTGCCGGAAGGTGCTTGAAGTAATTGCTCTATCTCCAGCCAAAAGTTTGGATACACGACTAGAAAGGACAGTGAGACCTCAATATACACTATCAAAGTGCACCAATACAATTGATCCTCTCTTCTTTCAGATCTTAGTATTTGATCCCATCACCTTTTCATGCATTTGGTAGGAGTTGATGAAACAACAATAGGAGCCAAGAATCATTTGTAAGCAAAAACACCTATATTAATTTATTCCACCATAGCTGAAAGGAATATTAAGAGACGCCTATGCAAAAGCCATGACTGGCAATACCAGATGAAGATTTGAAAGTATCAAGCTTGATGATGCAATAGTAGAGTTTCAACTATATCCTTATTTCTCTTGTGATCATAATATTTCCATCCACCATGAGACTGTTGATTAAATTCCAGGGAACAAAATATGATTGGGACGATCAATTTGCCCACAAAGATAGAATTTTTTTTAACAACCCTTTGTCTCAAGGAACCTCATAACCCTGTTATTTTCAGCACAAATATTTTTGGCTTCTCCCAAATTTGATAATTTCATCAAGTAATCTAACGGTTGGCTAGGAAAATCAGCTCTGGTAATTGTTTTCTGAATAAACCTCAAAGGATGGCAGGACTTTTAGCCCTAATATCACTGAAATATCCCAAACTGGATATTTACTAAATTTCCTTTTCAACAGTATATTCAGGACTGAACATTGCAGATGTATTACGAACACAATCGAAACTCGTAGAAATTCCAACAAATATTTATCCAGCTTCTTCTTGAATATAATATTCAAATTCAAACATAGGCAAATGTAATACGATACAATAATAAAACCAAAAGATTCTCCACAAGATAATAATCTGTTCTTATCAAAATAATATTAAGGAATTCAAGCATATAAAATGCATTACAAACCAACAACATAAAACCAGTAAACTCTCATAAAACTCCTTAAAACAACGTTATTACATTATACCACAACAATACAATAACTGGCTTCCGAAATTCAATCCTAAATACAACTTCACAATCAGATTAGGAAACTTAAGAAAAGAACCTGTAAGAACATGCGAGACACCTGATGTGACGTCTCCGAGGACAATGGGTTTGTGTCCACTATCTGCCGGCGCGAGGGGCTATGTCCTCATACTAGCTGAAAGTTGAAGCTTTCTGATTACTCTCTCAAGCGAGAACTGAAATTTGAATAATAAATCCAAGCATATCAAATGAATGAGTCTCATCTTCTTTTATCTTCACAACTGTAACTCTTCGACTCCCTTCCTGGCCTTTCATCTTATCTCTCTGTCCTTTTTGCCCACTTTGTAATATTAAATTGACCTTTTATATTTTGAGACCGCGCTGTCCAAGTCAATTTTAATATTATAAATAATATGCCCTTAATATTTCTAATGTCTCAAAAAGGGGACATTACAAAGGAGTGCCTGTACAATAAACTTTAAAAGTTTGACAACCTGCAAACACGTAGAGATATGACAAGAAACACCATTATTGGGATGATCAATCTGCCCACAAAGATAATCATAAAACACTTTTTAACAACCTTCTGTCTCAAGGAACCTCATAACCCTGTTATTTTCAGCACAAATGTTTTTGGCTTCTCCCAAATTTGATAATTTCATCAAGTAATCTCACGGTTGGATAGGAAAATCAGCTCTGGTAATTGTTTTATGAATAGACCTCACAGGATGGTAGGATTTTTAGCTCTGATATCATTGAAATATCCCAAACCAGATATTTACTCAATTTCCTTTTCAATAGTATATTCAGGACTGAACATTGCAGATGTATTATGAACACAATCAAAACCCGTAGAAATTCCAATAGATATTTATTCAGCTTCTTCTTGAATATAATATTCAAAACTCAAACATAGGCAAATATAATACGATACAACAATAAAACTATAAGATTCCCCACAAGATAATAATCCGTTCTTGTCAAAATAATATTAAGGAATTCAAGCATATAAAACGCGTTACAAACCAACAACATAAAACCAGTAAACTCTCATAAAAACTCCTTAAAACAATGTTATTGCATTATACCACAGCAGTACAACAACTAGCTTCCAAAATCCAATCCTAAATACAACTTCACAGTCAGATTGGGTAACTTAAGAAAAGAACCTGTAAGCACATGCGAGACACCTAATGTGACGTCTCCGAGGACAATGGGTTTGCGTCCACTGCTTGCCAACACGAGGGGCTACGTCCTCATACTAGCTGAAAGCTGAACCTTTCCGATTACTCTCCCAAGAGGGAACTGAAATCTGAATAATAAACCCAAGCATATCAAATGAATGAGTCTCATCTCCTTTTATCTTCATAGCTATGACTCTTCGACTCCCTTCCTGGCCTTTCATCTTATCTCTCTTTGTCCTTTTTGTCCACTTTGTAATATTAAATTGACCTTTTATATTTTGAAACCACACTCTCCAAGTCAATCTTAATATTATAAATAATATTCCCTAAATATTTCTAATGTCCCAAAAAGGGAACATTACAAAGGAGTGCCTCTACGATAAACTTTAAAAGTTTGACAACTTGGAGACACGTAGAGATATGACCAGAAACACCCCATGGTTACAATTTTAAAAATCTTTTCCTCTTCTAACACATTGGTATGCATCAGGGTAATGACGACAAACATACTTAGGTTTGATCTCAGCTCAATGGAGAGAGGGGTCGACCCTTTATTCCAAAAAGCACAAATTGATTAAAAAGAGGACATTACAGTACATACAATTTTACTTACAGCTTGAACTCCTGTCATTTCTTAGAGAAGTGATTACTATTAGTGAGTCACCTTCCACTGTCAGGTTAGACAGATTTTGAAAGATGCTGCTCCTAAACTTGCCATTAGAGCTTTCTCTTTTGCTTTGTTATTGGTGCAGATTCCAAAAATAAGAGCCATTGTAATCAATCCACTAAGAAAGTTTTAGATCATGAAACCTCTGCCAGCTAATCCAGGATTGTGTATTTAGCAGCCCCATCAAAGCTTAACTTGGCATGCCCTTAAAGGGAGATCAATTTTCCTTTTTCTTGCTAATATTGTTCAGCCCAAAACTACCCCTGTTATCGTTGCCTACAGGAATCCAGAAAATAATAATAATTTTGTAATTAAAAATTATTATTGCTATTACCATCACTATGTGAGCCTAAAATGTGGAAAATTTTAACCTCCAATATACTATGAATTTGTATTTTCCTACAAAAACTGAATATACAAAAGTGAAATTAGATAAGATGGGATATTTTTACTACCAGTATCATCCTCTTCTTTCACAGTTTTTTATCACAGTAGTGTGTCACCTATTTGTTACAAAGAATGCTTACCATAAGGAAATGCCTACAAATTATATATTATTCTTCTAAGTTGCATTTTCAGTTTCTGAGGAGTTAAAAAATCATTAAATTTTTGGAAGAAATATGCTGCTAGGATTCTTAAGTCACTTTATAATTGATTCCATGTTGATGTTGTATTTAGTTATGAAGTCTTTGTTCTCATTTTGAAATTTTGTTTATTATTAAAAGGGATTTTTCCTCAGTTAAAATTCCTGCTTATGAAGTTTTTTTTCTTTTGCTGTGCTGCAATTGTAATTTGCAGTTTGGACTTCAACTTGAAGTGTCATTTCAAAATCACAAAGTTTGGATTACTTATATTCACAAGACAAAAGAGTCCTCGAGAAATCTGCAAACAATAATGTGGGGAAATATTTGCAGATAGTAAAATTTGAAAACATTGTTCAATGTTGGCGTGTTGTCCTTCTGATATATGGTTTCTCCTTTTTAACACCTCTTCATTATGAAGACCCTAATATTAAATCTGATTATTTCCAGTGAATCAAATTACCATTGATACAATTATGAAATTGCATAGACCCAAAAAAAACAGAAGAAGATTGTTGATAAATTTGCAATGAATTTCAATTTCTTGATCATTTTTCGCCTTACCCTTCTGGTCTTATAGAATGATAATATGTTTATGTCAAGTGGATCACCATGTTGTTTAGAAATTGATCATGCACCATAGCTAGAATACAAACTTTAATTATATTATATATTTACCACCCTCAAAATTCATGTACCCAGATAGCCATGAACATTAAGCATATACTTGAGTATAAAATGACTCTAAAGATGCTCTTTTAATGTGCAATATTTGTGGACATTTATTTCCTTCACTAGTTATCTTCATGTTCTACCATATTATAGTTATCTTTTTGTAACTGAATTAAACATTGACTTCTTTAGGTTCTGTTCTGACAAATTTCATTATTGTATTTCAGATTTATGCCATTAGCAAGTCGCAGGACGGTACAGTGTGATTTTAGCGAGAATCAACCTCCTACTAGTGAAAATATTTTTCAAAGTGATCAACAAGGAATAGGAGATGGCTTTACCAAATCAAACTTGATTGACGTGGATTGGCTTTCTTCCTCGGGAAATTCATGCGAGGAAGATGCATATGAAAGGTAAATCTTGATCCATTTATGAATATAATGAGCTGGACAATTGTAAGAGATCATATTGATCCATTAGATTTCTTGGATTTGAATAAAAAGAAGCTACTTTTTTTATCATCAATTCTATAGGTAATATCGTCACATCTTTTTCTGTTTTAAAGTTAATTTTGTTCTGAGGGGAAACGAGCTGACTGCTAATTTATTTTCTAGCATGCTCTTCTCCCTTGCCTCGTCCCCCTTTCTAGGGTGTTGAAACTAAGGAAGTTATCTTCATGGCCCAGTGGAAATGCTTAAAGAAGGCTGATGGTAAGGAAATTTTAGCACAAGTACGGTGAAGTCTGGGCTGGAGGGAACCCATAGGGATATTCACGAATGGAACTATCAATGTGATGGGTGTTAATACCTGTGAATTTTATAGGGGGATGCAACCTATGATTTGAATTTTAATCTCACGCAACAACTACCATCGTGCCTCTCATAATCCTGTAACATCCTACATTTCAGCCTGGTTGCTCCATTAGGAGGTGGAAGTTATAGAATGTTTTGAAATTTTGTGGGCTTTCCTATCATACTATTCTCAACAGTCATTCTTTCATTTGCTCTTATTTTTTTCCTTTTGTACATTTGGTTGCATGATAACAATGTTATTCCACATCTACCATAGGACCATAGTTGTAAATCTTGGACTCGGCAGAAGCTCAGTGGACTTAAAATTCACAACTTACTAAATACTTGACAAAACCTTCAGCAACTAAAAAATATGTTTAAATTGATTAAAAAACACTTCTATTTTTACAAAACGCAACGACTATATCCATGAGGCCATAAACGTGTACAAAAGTATTTTCCTATTAAATTTGATTCATTTGAATACAGATTGAGTGCAGAATTACATCATCATGGGAAATCCTGATACAATAGTTAGATGGAAACTAAAATGAATTTATCATGTTTTCTTTTGAAAATTGTCATCATAATTCATAAATTGCATATTGCAACATTTGACAGTGGTGAAAGGATCTTTGCACATCATTGTAGCTCCATGCCCGACATTGAAGAATGTGATTGTGGCTTTGACTCGATCAAATCAATGATTTCTGATTTGTTGTTTACCTTTCTTGTGTAAGGCTAGAGGTTGTACTTATTGTATAGTAATAATGGCACTTGAATTTTGGATGCTAATAGTATGATACTTTACTCCCGTACAATATATGTAGAAAGTAAAACATATAAGGGTTTAAGAGTTGTACTTTACTCCCATACCAAACTTTGCTTCGCCAAATTCAATTGCACAAAGCTGGTGCAATCTTCAAGGGTTGTGCAAAAAATTTCATATTCTAATGAACACCTTCATAACAAACAATGTGCATCAGAGATAGAAGTGAAGCATCCACATAAGGGCTTAGAACCAACCTTACATTGTGCTTAGGAATTACCTAAGAACAAAAGGTATGAGCAAGATTATACCTCATCACAATACTATCAACCATATTCATCAAAGGACTTAAAAAAGAATCTACTCTAAATGAGGGAACAATAAAACCATGCAAGCACCAAAATACTTTAGGCAATCACCATGAAAGCAACAATGAAAACTTTGTCATCTTGGTATCTCTTAGAAACAATCTCAAAATTCTCTTCGTTACAAATGAGAATTGATCCCTTTATATAGATCTCATATTACAATGGGTGGTAAGGATTGAAACAAAATTGATGGCCTGGATCTTTCCACCTCAACCCTAATTAGGGTGGGAAAGAAGAGAGAATCCACAGCAAATGATCTTAGACCAATGGAAATGCATACTCCAAGTAAGGTGGGGTAATAAATGCTCACTATATAAGTCCACTTAACACGAGAGTGAGGTGAAATGAATACCCACTATGCATTAAATGCCCTGTCACCCTTAAAATAGTCAATCAAGGATTCCCCTCTTTAAATGGAGAGAATTTTGGCTTTGTAATATCTCGGGTGGATATTTTTCTCCAATTTTTTCACAAACAATTTTCAGCATATAAACAATTAAATTTATGCAACTAGAACCAACAAATGAACCAACAGGTGCTCATTTAAAAAGCTCATAAATTGTTATTGCATTATTAACCAGCAACACAATAACTCACAACACGAAAACCCAATCTTAAATATAGTATTATAGTCAGATTGGAATTCTAAGGAAGAACCTGAAATGCAAGGTGAACTTTGTCGTGAATCCACTTTGAAGATGAACTGGGTTTCTATCCAATCCACCAAGAATCCTTGAAGGTTACTGTCCTCAGATTCAGCAAGAGAAAGCTATAAGTTTCCCAATTTTCTCCAAGAGAAATAAAAAATTCAAGTAAGCTCAAATGAACCAAGCTCTCCTTTAATGCTTAATGTTGTGACTCTTGTGCCTTTTATTAATCCACTTTAAATTAATATATCCATTTTAATAATAAAGTGGCATACTAATAGACTAGTAAAACTTTTGGCATTAAAATAAAGGATCAAACAAACTCGGAAGGCCATGCATGACGGCTTGCTGAAAAGTAAAAAGCTATCAGTGATGCACTCCAAGTCCAATGCTGCAAAAGCTAAAAGTCTGAACCCAACTGATTTACTATAAATAGTAGGTATTGGGAAACCCACTCAGAACAACTCCAATTGGCCTAGAATTGGAAGTGCCAAGGCCAAGGCCAAATCCCATACTAATCCTTGTACTGTCCTGATTAGCTTGCGGGATCATGGCAAATAGTGCTAATGACGCATCTGAAATAGCTAGAAAAAGGGTACATTACAGTCCTTTCCCAAAGATTGCTTGCCCTCAAGCAATCTACTTTTGCCTATTGTGACTAAAATACCCGCATCCCATACTAGTCTCAAGGGAGCTACTCCACTTTGTTGGTGTGCTACTCTGATACAAACAACATGTCCTAAAAGGTGAAACCACTCATCAGTCCCCAACATCAGTAATGCATTGGTCGTACTAATGCCAAGATCCCAAAATATCACACTGTCAAGGCTATCTAGTGTGACAAGATATAAATATCTCGAGGAGCTATTAGTATTGGAGGACTCTCCATCTATGAACGGTCTCCCAAAGGAATGCTTACCATCTATAATTGCCCCTCCCAAATTGTTGATGATGGAATCAAACCATAGTAACGAGACTCGCTGCGAGTCGGGCGAGTCATCCGAGTCAGCGAGTCAAGTTACCCCAGTCGGGTCAAAATGACCCGTGACTCTTAACTCGGTGGGTCAATTGAGCTGACTCATGTGACTTGGCCAATTTTTAATTTTTGTTTTCAAAATTTTCTTAATACATCTAAAATTTGCATTTGTACTTACATAATCGATGTATGTTATGTATGTGATCAAATTACATTCTATTTTACAATGTTATTGTGTCTTTAAGCTTTATTCAATAATGGGTGCATAGAATTAATTTAAATCCTAAACAATCTCTAAATTTCAAGGGTTTTATCACTTTGCCAAGTCACTACCGAGTCACAGGGGAGTCCGAGTTGGGCCATGAGTCAAGTTACCCTTGCTGAGTCCGAGCTGGGTCGGAGTCTCGTTACTTTGAATCAAATTGCTCAAATGTGAAATCAACACAAGGGTGCAGGAAAGCTAATGCTACAATCATCAATCTGAAATACACCTGGGTACATAGGTGTCATGAATAAAGAAAGGACTAAGAATCCATCCCCTATGATCAAACTATAACTCCCATTAGTCCTCAACCAAGATCTATTTAGGTGTTGAAGCTAAGTGTTCATCCAACTCATATGTAAATGAGAAACTGAAACCATGTGTAAGCTGATTGGAGAATGAGTAAGAGTGCTAACTCTGAAAATCGAGTCACCATACCAATCATGTGACCAAAACTCACCACTAGGAACTGCAATTGGGTCCAAGATCCTACAATCAAAACCATACTTATCATGGAAATTAAAATAATCTTCCTCATCTAGTACAAAAAGTGGATTATCAAATATCCAATCAGTATCCACCTCAAATAAACAAGTGTGAACCAACTGAATGTTTTCCAGCTTATCTTGACATTCTAGTAGTATCAACAATTTCTTGGGGCAGCTATCCAAGCCATAAGTCTGCTGAATGCTATCAAATTCCTTAATCACTTCCTAGAAAAACTCTTGTCTTCTTATGATCTCTTGTTCCCTGGATTGGTTTGTGGCAACAATCGGATTTTCCGGTTCATGAAGAGAAACCCATGTATTAACCAATGCCCTCTTGAGCAACATTAAGCTCCCAATTGTGCTTATTAACCTCATCCTCTTTTCCCTCAATTGTTTAACATATATTTCAGCTACCTTTAAGATGTAATCCCTATCTGAAAGTAGACATAAAATAATCTGATTTCAAAGACTAAAAGGCTACTTAACCCCTTGTAAATTAACAACATAAGAATCACTTTCCATTCCCATTTCAGCCTTCTTGTAGAGATCCTCAATGATCCTGTGAGTGTCATCATAACACGCTAAGGTTGCAACAATCCTATCTTCAGTAAGTTTTAGCTGCTTCTTCAAGGCATGCTTCTCATTATTGTCACTGTGAAGTGCATTTTCTAATTGATCATCCAAAATGCCAACATCCTTGAATACCATCTTTGTTTGGTCCTCTAAATCTCTATCATGTATAAGTGAGTTGCTGATATAAGAAACACACGATTCATCATACCTCTTAGGGATGTCATCATATGTTTCAAACTCCTTGTTTGATTGATGTACATGCCAAGGCAAGGTTGCTGCTATGTCATTAAATAATTTCGTATGACAAAGTTTTCTAAACTTATTTAAAAACATCCAACATGCTCCCACATTGAGTATGACTATCCTTAACAAAGTGTTTGTCGATTACAATCTCAAAGTCAACGTTTTAGAGTTTTGAATATTGCATACCTTTGACAATAGTTGAATTCATGTCATCACCACTAATTGTGTTACTTTGTGGGCGAAAATTGATGAAATACTTATCATCTCCATTGCTGGTCCAAATTTCTTTTGCTGCCTTGTCTTCATCACAAACATGATTAGGTGTCCAATTTTATTGGCACATGAAACAGATTTGTTCTCTCATTTGATTCTTGCTCATTTTTGGAAACCCTGCAACCTGTATGCTTGTTGATATTAACTCCTTTTCAGTCATAAACTCGTTGAATATTTCAGTTTTATGGTCAATCAATCTTTTGGAGAATTTGTATGCAGTGGGAGATACAATATGTTTTTCCCTCCAAATGGCCAACAAATAGGATTGCAAGCTTTTGCATATCCTATCATTTTCTTCAAGGATTAAGGATATAATAGTCTGCATGCAAACCTTCACATTGTCAGGATGATATTATCTAATTTTAGCCAAGAAGCATTGAAACATGTGGAGAATTAGATCATTGCATTTAAGGTCAATCATAATGGAAAATGATCTAACCTTTGTCATAGTTTCTAAGTTCTTAACCTTCTTAACAGAGGAAGGGTCTTTATCGTCATGTAACCCCTGAAAGCTTTTCACAATTAGTTGCAAAACCTTCCTTAATACTATTATCATTATAGGCTACTATAGGAGCCGTTATCCATGTAATCTCACTAAGACATGAAGTCACTGCAAGGCTAACATCTCTTTGTGGAATTTTCATAAGCCTGTGTTGGACCAAAGAAATCATTGAAGGCTGCAAGGCCCAATTTAGAAGCCTGCAATCTACCTGGTCTACTTTGGACAAACATCAATTCTTCTAACTTAGGAAGAAGTGCATCAAAAGATTTCAAGGATTTCAATTTTAAACCAATTATATAGAGCTAATTGCCCACTTCCTATTCTTTATCCAAGTCCCGTAGTTGTTGACCAATAAATGTGTCGTTGAATTCTTGTGAGAAAAGGGTGCTTTTTAGATTTGTGATTGCCTACACTGAAAGATTGCTCCTATTTCCACCGAGTGTAGTTGGACTTGGTGTGTTTTAGTTTAAAATGAACATGTATTAGGCTGCTTGGTACTGTCTATACCTCCAAAGGAAAACCAACAACTTTAACTGGAGTAGAGTTCATAAAATTTCTTCGGTGGTCAATTACGAGTGTATCGATAGATTAAATCTATAAGATATCTTTGAAGTAGAGGAGTTGACACCCAATGAGATCAAATCTTTGAATTAAAGAAGTCGGTATCCAACAAATCAAATTTATTAGTTTGATTAAGTAGTAAAATTGTATTGGAACCCTGGGAAAACAGTAGGATTTTGATAGCTTTTGCAAGGTTTTTTAGGAAGTAGATCATTGTGGAACTAAGGATGGACAAAATCTCTTAGTCGATCAACTATATGGTATTGAGATACTACCTCAAGAAGATTAGGGTGAGTCCTCATCAGAGTTGCTAGACTCGGACTTGGAAAAGCCGACTCTACTTGTGACTTAGCTTCAATTCAGCAACAACTTGGCAAAAGGAAAAAACCCTCAAAATTACATACTTTTATAATTATATATATTTATGTATGTATCAAATTATATATCATATTCCATGACCTGAGCCGAGTCATGAAAACTTAGCTAGATTTGCTTAGCATGACGACCTAGATCGCATGCACGACTCTCGTCAAGTTATGGAACTCTAGTCCTCATCATTACAATTAGTGCAGTGAAAGATCGAAGAGAAACCACCGTCTCCTACATACAGTTAGAGGTTGATTTGAGGGAGGACATGAGAAATCCTAGCCCCAGTGAACAAGAGTTTGATGCGGAAATTATTTCAGCTTTGAGGGAATTTAGTGAGCGAAATTAGCTTAAGGATGGGACAGAGCTATCTACAACCACTGGTTGGTTGAAGGACAACATGAAGAAGACGGTAGAAGAGTTGCAACCAATTGAAGATATTGATGCATTCTTAGCTCCAACTATAAGGCAAAGGAACCGAAACAAGCTAAGAGTTCACTTAGATTACTAGAGATAGTTCAAGACTCCCCACCCTACATTTTTCCATCCCTATGGTTGACAAAACAAGAGACATCACTCCTATGGACTATCGGATTGCGACCTTTGATCTTGGACCATCAACAAAGAGGCAATAATTGCAAGAGTTAAAATACACTGCTAGTGCAATTGAGGAAATGATGGATAGGATTGAAGGAATTGGAATGATAGAGTTGAAGAACAAAAGATTGAAGGAATACATGCAAGAGTTATGAATTGAACTCGACACGAAGACAATAAAGAACACACATCAAGAGATGAAGAAATAAGTTGAAAATGGTAGAGAACAAGCATAGGTTTTCCTTACCAAGATGGATCAAGCTCATGAAAGAACCATGCTGCTCATGAACAAGGTCTAGAGTTTAGAGGATATATCGAAAGAGTTTCAACCAATCCAAGGCGAAATGATCCCTCACCTCAAAGCATTAAAGAAGAATCTGCATCAACACTAATTCAAGAGGGAGTAATAGAAGAAGGAAGTGCATAGAACTTCAATCATTGGTATTGTTCCTTACTCTTAGCCATGAGGAAATCCACATTTGATCATGCACAAGAGGATTGTCTTGAGATTGCAGGACTTATCCTTGACATACATTTGGAGGTTCTCATAGAAATCAAGGAGTTATTGGATCTAGATATTGATGTTTCCATTGAACTAAACTTGTACGAATTGAAGGAATACTTGAAATTTCTTTACTTTCAGGAGATGGGATTCATCAAGAAAGGTCATCTGGATGGTCGTGTTTCTCTCATGGTCTCCATCAGCAAGTTACAAAGGTATACTACAGATTGGGACAATGTTTTTGATACTTGCACGAAGGGATTGGAAGTGATAGAGTTGCAACACAACAGCTTTGCAAACATTGCAATAAGAGCTTCATGAAGTGATGTCTAGGTTTATTGAATCTGCTGAAAGAGAAAAGTAAGGGCGTGCATCTTCTAGATGATGAAGTGTTTGATGACTAAGCATCCTCCATTTTTCTCATTGGTCCTTTGGGAATAATCTATTTTTCTGCATTGTATTAAATGATGTCATTTAACATTTGTTGCAACCCTGATTTTCCTTTGGAAAGATCTTGGCCATTGGTTTCAAATAGATACTGGCCGTTCATTGTATTTGGGGCTCCTATATAAATCCCACGATCATTTGTAAAGGGAGTTTTTGGAGAATTGTCATTGAGATTTTCCATAATTGAAATAATTCATTGAAGTGTGGCGATTTAGTCAAGATTTTGAAGTGTTGTGCGGTTCTTTGAGCTCTCAAATTAATTTAGAATTTTCTCTAAATATTTAGTTTAGAATTTTCTTTTGAGTGCTTAAGCTGAATAGAAAGGGATTGTGGATGAATCTTTGTGAAATGCACCTAATCCATACTACTTGTGGCTTGCCGATTGTAAGTCACTGTGTTTTCACCTGGAATTGAAATACATGTGTTTCAATTCTAGCTTTCTTTGAACTTTTCCATCTGCAAATTTAGACAATTTAAGATTGAGATTCAAGTTGCAGCGAAAATGATATAGTACTATTCAAATTCAGAGGTTCAAAAGTAGAGGGATGCACTCAATATTTAGTAGTGTTCTGACATTGACTGAGATTTCTTCACATATTCCAATTTGGTTGCTTGGCTGATTTACAAAATATCATCATCAACTCATGCTATCTCATGCTCACTAGATGACTCAGAGTCGTCATCAACTCCAAGTGTAGTGAAGTGGGAAATTGAAGCAATCAACTCAGTATGCTCTAGTTTGATATACCACTTTTTTGTCCCCTTTTTTTTAGGCATTTTTATTAATGTGTGTAAGAAGCTGCAAGTTTGGAAACAGTGAGTCCTCCGCCTTTCTGGAGTGGAGTCTATTGCACTTTGCTGAGAGGATGAAGGATAATGTGCTCCAATCCTCTCAAGTGAAGATGACCTAGCAACTTATCAAAAAAAATTAGAGAGTCAAGAGTTATAAATAAAATTTAATATATAAATGAAACTTAAAATATAGAAGATTTTTCAATACTATAAAACTAAGAACTAAGAACTACAATATTTGGATCTCAGTGCAAAGTCGAGATGCAATGGAGTGTTCATTTTGTTCCATCTCTCTACTACTATTTGGTGTAGTTCCTTGAATTTTTTCCTTCCAGATCTTGCTCTTTTGCATTTATGAGGACTTTTATTTTCTCAATCATTGAGTCAATGCCATCAAATACCTCACCCAAGGCCTATCCATGTCAATGTAATGAATCATGCTGTATATAAGCTAAGAGAGATTGAGAAAATACTTAGCATGATCCCAGCAAATGTCATCTAGGATCGTTTTCTTAACCTTCGCTGTCCTTGCGATAGATAGTATCTCACAAACCTTCAGAAATTCTCTCAAGACAATCTTGTTGGAGGCAAAATGGCTCTTACCAACCTATTCCAAAATTTAAAAAGAAAAAAAAATGAAATTAGAATAAAATTATAAAGTTTACAAAAATAAAACACATTTACTATTTAACTTACCTTCAGCAGATCCAATATCATGAATTGTCTAAACATGTCTTGTGACATAGGGTGGTTGGTTATCAACATCTGGATGTCTTTGGCATCATCACACACTTGTTTGATCCTTTCAACTTTGTTGCCAATTTTTAACAGCATCAAATTGAAAGAGTGAACAACACAAGGTATCTAAAACATGTGTGAATAACAGTTACCCAATAACCCAACAGCCCTACAGTATTTCGTATTGTTTGTTATAATTTGCACAACATTTTGAGGGTCCACTTCCTCAAAGGCTTGGCAAAGAATGCTTGCAATAAATGCACCTTCCTTCACATGTCCTTCAGAATTGACTGCTTTAAAAAACATTGCTCTTTTAGGGGACACTAGAATAACATTGAATAATGGGTGGTTTCTTGAATTTTTCCATTGTATCTGGGGAACACTAGAATAACATTGAACAATGGGCAATTTCTTGAATTTTTCTTTTGCATCTTGGGGGCACTAGAATAACATTGAACCATGGGTGATTTCTTGAATCTTTTCATCCATCAGATACAATGGACACCTCTATTTGAACCCATGCACCCTTTATGGGCTTTCACTCAAGTGTGTAAGCTGTTAAATTATGCTGACCAAAAATCCAAGTGTGAGCTTCCTCCACAGGAAGTGTTTGTGCTATTTCCACATATTTCGAAAGGGGAGAGTGTGAGTCTGTTTTGAATTGGGGTTGGCTCAAAAACCTAGAAGCACTTTCCATGTTAATGCCTAACATGACAAGTTCTATAAACGACATGGATAGGCGCAGATCAAGAAGACATTTTCAAAACAAAACTAGAGATTTCATTTGTAGAAAATACTTACCTATTTTGAAGAAATATTCTTTTACACTTTCTTTCAGAACAAACCAACACCTACAAATGCATAGGAATAACACAACAACTAGCTTGGAGCATTCAGTGATCAATCTTCAACTCTTATGTGCAATGGCAGGCAAATAAACAAGTTCAGCAATGGAGCAAACTGTTTTAGTTTTTCATTCAGTGTGAATGAGATAGGTTCTGCATTTTTGTTGTTTTCAATTGAAAAAATAAGGTTTAGGGGGTCAGATTGCACTAACTTTTTGCAAAAGAAAAAAAGCATCTCAAAAAGTTAAAAAAAATAAAATTTAGCCCAGTTCGGCGGATAGCATTGTTTCAGTGGCAAATTTATCTCAGGTCAGCCCAGGTTCAGTAGGGCCAGACCCACCCTACTTGGACTCAGAGTGGACTGGGTTGGGACCCTGAACCCAGTTTGAACTGGACCGGGGCCCAAGGCCTGAGGGGGAAAGATCTGTAAGTCTGTATAAAATCACTGTTTCATGGCATTTCCAGGATGGCAGTTTTCTAGGCTATAATTGAAGATTTAAGGTTCATTGATTCAAGTACAACAGCATTCAAAATTTAAAGCAATGAACGTAGATAATTTTCACCTTTTCAGCAGGAGACATTTTTTTGTCTTTTTTTTTTATATCCCTCCAAATTTAGCAGCATAGGATCTCCAAAAGAGATACATCAGGGATGTGCCCCTTGAAAATGTCAGGGACAGAGGATAGCCAGGGGACATCTCCTTCCATTGCTGTGCATTGGGGATGCCAGAGGTGTGGGGCTGAAGGATAAATGCAGAGTTGGAAGGTTGGATGCGTCCGTGTAACATAGTATAAAATAAGAAAAATTGCCAAAGTTCCATTCACTCAAATGTGTCTTGTTTTTGTTAATTTCAGTTGAAAGGGGAAGATATAGATAGCAAAGATAAGAGATTAAATTGACGGCTATCATAGTTGAGGAAAAATGATGCATTGCACCTTGAGAAAAGAGCATTTTGTTGCTATAGTCATAAAAGCATCAAGAGCAGATTACATTTAATATTCACAAAAATGGACAATTGTTAAACACGTCTTAATAGATTATAAAATTTAAGACGTGTTTAACTTTATAAAATTTAAGACGTGTTTAATAGATCTTTTGAAATTTTATAACTTGATGATTGAGATCATAGATTAATTAGATATTCCATTCATGTTGGTTTGAATTGCAGAGCAAGTTGATTTTAGCAAGAGTCTGCATTAGACCATGAGTTAAACCAATCAGTAAAATATTGGATGTCATGTTTCTGCATTTTGTTATAGTATTTGAAATAAAATCACCTTTTTGTGCAGAACTGTTTGCTAGTCTTATACATTTTGCAGCCATTTTATGTTTTCTAACGTGAATTTAAATTTGCAGATTTGTGGTCACCAGGGAAATGAGAACAAACTCTTCTGCAAGTGACATTACCAATGCCATAGAAATTAATGACTTGAATATTGATTGCGATCAGGGGTCAGAGGTAAAAATAAATAAACCCATGTTTATGTACATATAAATTTTATTTGTGAGCTAGCTGCCATTTGAGACCAAAGATTATATATAATAACTCTAAATATGTAAATCAGATTGGCAAAACAAATCGACTTATCATGGAAAGAACTGATTGCAAGGGGACACTACTCACAGAATCAGGACTGGAGGAGATTAAAGAATCAGATTGCACTTTAGGAGAAAACCAAGTTGCAGAATGCCTGAGTGAATTCTCACCTAGCTTTGCTCAATGGGTCTTCCATGGACAAACATTATCATTATGCCATTAAACCATTCCCATTACTTCTCAGATATTGTAACATCGATTTTTTATCCCCATTTGCGTCAACTATGAGGAGATTTCTGCTCCATATTCCCTGGTACTGTCCTTAACACTATGATATTTTCCTATTTTATGTGTTTCACTCTCACTTTCCCCAACTCTACTTGGCAAAAAGGGATGAAGGTTTAATGAATGCCAATCTATGCCTCCGCAGACAGCCTGGCTTTGTATGATAATTCTTTTAAGCTATCCTGAGTACGACCCTGATGTTGTCGAATGTTGTACTGGATCCAGCAAAATGTTGGATTCCACACTACTGTTTAAAAAAAATGCCAAAAATAAGGGTTATATTGAATGAGTTCTATTGTCGTCACCTTTGTACCAACGCTATTGCAAGCCTGTGTGTCAGGGAACTAAGATAACAAAAATGGTTGACTTTCCATAGATCGGGCTTGATCTTCTGCTATATCCAAAATTACAAGATATGATTTCCATTCTTGGAGGGATATTCAAGATTCATTAGGCATTGCTGATTTCCACCATCAAAGCTAATAAAATATTGGCTTTTAGTGGGGTGGGATGCCGGAGGTGGCAATTGTAAATATTAAAAAACAAAGACAACTTCTGTGAATTATTTCTGCTCTTATCTTTTGTAAATAACAATCCTAGGTCAGTGAGACATTTTGCGGCAATAAAATTTGTCATTTGGATCAACATTATGATTGTTGATTCATTTGAGCTTAATAACTACCATTGAGGAGATGTTAGCATTTTAACATGTGCAATAAACATGGATCATAAATTGCCAGGATTTCTACTGAAATCGGGCATGAATGTAAATACAAAGAAAAGCTCAAGGACCATTATTGACATCAAACTCTACAAAAAAAACATGGAATGTCTTTCTGAATGCATCCTACTTGAATGATGTGTGTGATTACTTGAAGATTTTGATAATGCCTTTCAAGCATGAATGAAAGAATGGAGGAGTTTTAGTGATATCCATCTTACCCAAGCCTGTAAGAGATCTTATAAAACAAACCAAGATTGACGAATTAAATTGTAAATCATTGGGAAGTCGAGTGTCTTTGACATTGACATTCTGTACCCAATAATATTTATATTTGTTAAGTTTTAGCAGAATATTGATAACAATGTCGTGTTCACTTTTCAATTAGTTGCAGAATCGAATAAATTAGCATGCCTTCTGTGCATGTTGAAAGCAAGTGCATAATAGATTTTAGATTTTGTTAGCCATCATTGTTCTTCCTTGTGGAAGAGTGCCTCTATGGATGGCTCGCCATTGTAGCCACGTTCATGGTTCCACTATGTAGAGTTGTGAAGCTTGGCTGGGGAAAACACTTAAAAAGTACATCTCCTTGCTTTAATATTTAAATTCCTTTGAGGAATGTTGTTTGGCTTTCTATTTTGTACTCCTGTTTTCTTTAATACAGAAAGGAGTGGCATGGTTGTTCGTCATTGGATAGTTTTAAGTCTTAATTCAGTTGAGGGAGGAAATTGCGTGTTTAGAGCATAGTGCAAATCTTATTTTAGTAACGATGGAAATATTTTGTAAGAATAGAGTTTGATCATTAGAACTAACAATATTGAAAAATATTTAATGTCATCCAAGTTCTAGAAGAATATAAGATGTTTTCATATTGGAAGGATAGCCTAGATCACTCCATGAATTTATTAGGGTGCTACTAAACCTTGCCATCATGCATTATTGAAATATATATTTTATGTTCAGACAAGTAATACTTTCTATGATTTTGTTTGTATGGCATGTATAACACTTAGACAAAGAATTGTAAATTTTTTATTTACAATTAACAAGGGTGAATTTTAAATTGTTAGCTCTTCAAACTATTTCCTTGTGTCCTTATGGCGATAAGAACATTAATATTGTATTTTTCAGAGTCACCATTTATTGTTGTTATGCTAAGATGAGGTCCTGAAGTCTTATGTCTAAAAATATCAAATTTAGTCACCAATCTTTGAGCTGCAGATATGTGCCATCTTTATAGTTGTGGCTCAAAACTTAATTGATTTTATAAGATTAAAAAAATTTAAAATTAAAAAATAAAATAAATAAAAAACATTTTAATTCATATGTTTCCAAACAAGAGCCGTTAGTTTAACCTAGGTAATGGGAATTAAGAGGTTTCATGCTAGTGTCATGGTTTACAACTATGAAAATTGGTTATGTGGATCTAGCTAGACAAAGTTGCACACATGAATATGACTCTATCTAATTTATAGTGTGATTTATTTATTTATTTAAGTGGGAAAGTACTTGTCAATAGGATAAGTACTATTGGACTTATTGTACTATTGAAATTGATTTTTTCAAAGTTTGTAATGTCTAAAAATTATTTATTGATAATTTGATTGGCTAAATCATTTGAACCTTATACAACAAATTTAAGGAATTCTATTTGTCACTCATATTCCTATCAATAGCAAGCACAAAATTTAATCAATCCATTGATTTGCATATGTAGTGCACATCCTTTATAGGCTATTTTCTTTTTTATTTGAAGTTTCAATTAGAAAAATGTCTCATTATGTGATATAAAATATAATTGAAGTAATAAATTATTGTGGTGTTAGTTTCTTATAAGGTTAAAAAAATGTGACAATCAATTATTATAATAAATTATAATATTTTATTGTTAGAGTAAATTTATCTTAATGTAAGAATATATAAGACAAGCTTAAATTGAATTAATATAAAATTTATACTTTTACTTTTATATTTTATTTTTTTGCATTCAGGTAGAAATGTTAATAAAAATATTTATTATATAATCTTCTAAGAAATACTATGTGTGTGTAGTATCAAACTAAAAGTACAAAACAACTGCTTTGAAAAGTTTAGGAGCATACCCCAACCACCCTATCTATTAAACTAGTAAACAAAATTACAAAATGTTCTAGTCCTGAATGTACAATAATAAAGAGTAGAAAGTATGCTAGACAAAAAACCAAAAAGGAGCTTCCAACATAGACTACGGTTGCAACTCAATGGTTGCCAATTGCTTGGTAACTACATTAACTATCTCTTCTTCACTTCTATCTTGGGTGTTAGGGTCTTGATCAACTTGTCTCTCCATGATCTGGCCCTCTTGAGCTTCTTGGTTCCTAGTGCTCATGTTCATGTTATTTTCTTGGATGTAAATATTTAGTCTTTCCCTTTCCTTCATGTTAAGCATGTCTGAGAATGAATCAAAGTATTTGATAGAATGAACATCTTTGAATAGGACCATTGCTCCCTCCTGGATCAAAGTCATGAATATGTCTTTGGGGATCTCCATAACACCTAAAACCTGACATTATGAAGAAATGAGGTTGTTTAATGTTAAACCCAGTAAGCTCCCTCTTCTTGTGCTGAAAAATGTTGTCATTTCTCCTATTCCAAAGATACCAGAGGATTTTCATGGTAAGAACAAACCAAAACTTCGTCAAACTCAAAGAAAAAGACTCAACAAATCCAGCAAGAATTTCATGCCAAGTAATTTTATCCTTGTAGTTCCAAAGGTTTTCCCAGAAAAATAGAACAAGTGTCGCAAGCAAATTTACATTCAAAAAATAGATGCTCAAAAGATTTAGGTTGGATGCAAAAAGAACCAAACACTAGAATCAATCCCCAAAGACTCCAATGTAGCACAAACAACTTTTTTAAGAAGTAAAATTCATTTGAAATAAACTTTCTTTGGTTCACAAGGACAATGAAAAAACCAGTAAAGGATAAGGTGTCATCTAGAGTATGATTGACTAAAATTTCAACTCTAATAAATCCAATTTAAGATAGAATCACTATCTTTAATCATATTATAGATATTTTTAGACGACCCATCAAGAAACAGAGTACCATCATTCCACTTCAATTGCTGCATGAACTAATTAAAGCTAAGAATCCTGCCAGGAAAGAAGTGTCCAGTGGCTTTACAAATCAAAGTATATGTTTTCTTTTGAGGAGCTTGGATATTGTTTTTTTTTAAGGGTCTCCCAATCACATAATTGGATGCCAACCAATAGGTCCCTAATGAATCTAATGCTCTTCTCATGCCAAGTTTTAGCTAAACAACATTGAGTTAGGGCAAGGGGTTTGCCATTAAGATACATGCCCCACCAAATAGATCTGTCAACAATAGAGAATTAACAAGACCTACCAATAGCTTCTTTAGAATAGAGCAGTCATCTAACCTGAGACCAAGCCTTCCACAAGAAGGTAAAGATTTTGGAACCAAAAACTTTCACATCCAATTGTCCAAATAGAATATCACAGAAGGGAATGTCTTTCTAGTACTTACCTTTCTTGACTTTGAAATTGGCAATATTATTTCTAACGAGCACTTTCCAAGGTTCATTACCTTCAGTCCATATAAGAATCCATTTAGCAACAAGAGAAATGCCTTGACATTTAAGATCTTTGATTCCAAGACCCCTTACCTTTTTAGGAGTACAACACCAGTTCCATTTCTCACAATGTCTCTTCCCATTGCCTAAGCCATTAGACCATAAAAAGTTCAAGAATCCTTTCTTGTTGATTAAACTAATAGTTAGCAAACAACTAGGAAGAGTAACAAATTGCATGAGAAGAAAGAACTTTTTGGACAAGTTGCACTCTACCTGCTAGAGAAAGCAAATGGTTGTGCCACTTCAAGTGTTTTCTCTCAATCTTTCTATAGAGCCATTGCCACATATCCTTCCTAGAGGGTTTAATAGCAAATGGGATACCTAAGTATCTGACAATGTTTTTGGGATCATTCCACATTCACTTATTATTAACAATCCAATTAGGAGGTTGATCTACCCACCCAAGCAAAATAGATTTGTATCCAGAAGCATAAAACAATACCTAAAGTCTATGGATAACATTTTCAAAATTATTACTATCAAGCTCTAAAAAAAAAGCAACATCATCAGTGAACTAAGCATTGATGTGATTCTCATTGTTTCCCTTTGATAGGAGGGCCTAACTCATATGCTCTTAGAATATAGAACATAGCACTTGCAACATTGACAAATAGATAGGGGGCTATAGCACAACCTTTCCTTATGGATCTCTAGAGTTGAACAGTCTCAGGAAATTCACCATTGACATCAATTATGGTGGAAGAATCTCTAAAAAATGATAGAAATCCATTTGCAAAACTCGGGAGGAAAACCAAAAGCCTCCAGCAATCCCAAAACAAAAGGCCTTTCAATTTTGTCATAGGCTTTTTCAAAGTCTAAGAGAATCATTCCAACATTCTGACCAAAGTGCTTAGTCTAGTAAAGAGCTTCCCAAGTAGTAATAAGGTTCTCCAAGATATATCTTCCTTTTATAAATCTAGTTTGAGTAACAAAAAAAATTCTACAAAGAATATTAGATATTCTTCTAGCAAGAAACTTAGCATTAATTTTATAGGAAAAATTCAACAAAGTAATGGGTCTCCAAATTTTGACTAAAGTCTTATATTAACTCTTTGGAAGATGCTTCATTAATCCTTTGTTTATCACAGTCCCAAAAGAACCACATTTAAAAGCATGATCATAAATAGAAATTAACTTTTCACAAATCCAATTAATATTATGTTTATAAAATTCAACACATAGACCATTGGGGTTAGGTGTCTTACCATTATCCATACTATTGATAGCTTCCAAAATTTCACTGACTTCAATATTGGCTTCATCATAGGTAATCTTTTTGGGTATGTTAGCTATTGATTTAACAATGTTTTAAATAATTAGGAAACTAAGATAAAATGCATCTAAGGGTAGCTAATTCCTACGATGGATGCATTTGAATAGAACCTGAGCCAACTATCAAGGCTATACTCCTTATACACTTTAGGGTTTGCAAAACCTAGGGGAGTAAACCTTAGATTCATTAATGTCAACTGTGCTAAAACATAAATTTGAATCTAAACAAAGCATATAATACTCTTAATCTTCTACAGTTATGCAATAAACTAGATGTGCAGTAGCTAATTACACAAAATAGAAGCTCACATGCTAAATGAGGGTCTTCCTTTCAACTCTACAACATAAAAAGGAAATGGCCATTTTGATTAAAGAATTTCAAGAAAACCTAGATATTAAAAAACATAAATATGCAATTTCCCAGCCAAGCTCAGTGCCCTGTAAATTGGGTATTACACAAGTCAAGACATAAATTAAGATCCTTATGATCTATCCATTTACTTTGTAAATGAGACATCAATTTTCACCATGAACCCACTACTCATAGAAATCCTTCCTTGAGATCTATAATTCTATCAAAGTATGCTAAGCATTTACTTGATTCTTTGAATCAACATCAAAGCATACAATGGCATACAACTCCAAACAAATTGTAACTAAAATTTGTGTTCTTTGTCCACATATCACACAAAATTGCAAAACTCAAAGACATGAGACAAGATTCAGAATGAAAATTTGTAAATGTTGCTTTGTATTCATTTCTTTGAAATTGAATACATCAAGATGCATGTAATAACTCTAGACAACACATAATAGACTAGGAATATATCTATTCCTTCATTATTTGCTTAAGAAAATACATATGTTGTTCATACAATGAAATATGTTGAAAGAATGGTGGAATCACAGCTTGAGACTTGCTCAATAGGCTAGAACCAACCCTAACTAATGAGAGAAAAGAAGAATATGTAGAAGAGGAAGAATTACAGGATTTGATCTAATGATGTCATTTCTCCACTTGAATCTCTTCCATCTATTTCTATTGCAAAGCCTCTCTCATCTCTCCCCAATTGAAAATTAAATCTCATTATTTGGCACAATAACCTTGCAAAAATATCTCTCCCAAATAATGAGAAAATTACTGCTCGAAAGAAAATCAAATATGTTGCTAGAATCATCATTAGAATGCCCATCCAATGGATTAGAAAGAAAATTAGCACTTGTGGCAAGACATTCTCAAGGTTTAGAGACAACCAAGATCATCATCTCCTCAAAAAACCAAATTTGAATAGCCATGGGAAAGCAAAAATAATACAGTTTGAGAATGCCCCTATGGTAACAAATCCAAGAACAACTCTTATCCTCCAATACCTGCACTTGATCTGATTGCAAAAATAAAAAAGTTCATTTCTTCCCCTTTCCAATGGTACATGATAAGCCTTTTGTAAGGAAACTTGCAACAAAGAAATATAATTGTTTCCACATAACCCATAATAGATCTGAAATAAATATGCAATTGAAATCCACATGCAGAATAGACAACATACCCAAAAAATTGTGACACAAGATATACCCTGGGAAACCCTCATTGGGGGAAAAACCCAACCTCCAAAAGCATCCATCACCATGTATAATTCAACAAAAATACCATTGCAAACAACCATGGAAGCCTTTAAAGCCATAGCCACTACCAAAAAATCTATGTAAACAAACATGATTCCACACATCCCATGCCATGCTTCCAACCTTCAAAAATGCTTCCTTGGCTAACCTATCAAACCCAGTCATGCTAGACTCTTTCCTTTTTCCCATCTTCTTCTCTCACTAACAACTACCCTTATGGTTGCTTATATAGTAGCAAGTTGCACAAAACCACCCAGTGGTATTACATAAATCATGTGCTACCTAACCCATTCACTCCACATTTAATATTAGAATTTTAATTCTTTTTCTCAATATTAAATAATTACATCAAATATTATCAAAATGTTACAATACAACTCATCAAGTATATCCCATGAGAATCTTTATATTTTGCATGTCCATCTAGGTGCTCCTAGATACAACATTACATAATAAAATAAAATAATACAATATAACAATATTATGCAATGTGTGCAACACACATTATCTCAACAATCTCCCACTTGTATACATTGCATAGGGTCAATCCGTAGCCACATAAATGACCAAGCGATTAATCCCTCCTAGCACATTTACCATCATGTATCAAAGTACACAAAGTGCTCCACCTTGGTACTTGCAACAAAATCAAAGTATCCAACATCTCAAACATGAATGATCTCACCTCCTATTATGCCACTACCATCGAATATATATAGAAGCCATCCAAAGAGAAAACCACCCAACTTGTTACATTAGAAGATCATAAAATCCTAAACCAACTGAAATGCCAAGCACAAAAACCTAATTCAAAGGTAATCACATGTATCCGTAGTTGTCAAAATATCCATAGCTAAAATAGCACCCACAACAAGTGCAAAACCATCCAACCATCCATACCTCCAAAGGTATACCAAGTGAATCTCACATCATCAACATATCCAATCTATCACAAGCCTCAACAACAATACCTGTCACATATATACCAAGAAGCTCCCACTGCAAAAGATAATGTCAAATATATAACCAATCCACTCACAACATCTCAAAGAAGTGAATCCATGTAGCCTCAAGGACATCCACAACATATAAACCAATAACCTGCAAGAACAACTCTCATAACAAGTCTACAACACTCTCCCAAGTTCTCCACAACCAACAAAGGAAAGAGATAAAGAAATAACCATTCCATCTCTTACATGACATACATGAACACAAACTAGTGATCACAATCTCTAACCAATCTCAAATCCAATGTAAGCAAAACCAAATATCTAGGAAGATAACCAAGACTAAAGAGAAACCATGGAAATCATAAATTGTATCATGTCCTACACACAACTCTAGATGTAAACTATGTAAGTATGATCTCCTCCATAAAACTCCAAAAAGAAGCCACAACAACACCCAAATCATACCATATTACTAATCATGGATGTAAGCCTCTCACAAGAAGATCAAATTCATAAAACATTCCAAATCCAAGAAATATGTCCAATATAAAACCATCTCCCAAACTCAACCAGCATAGCAACATATGTAAATGGAAATAACCAATGTTAAATCATCTCTCAAATGAACCCTTCAAAACTAACTCATGTACCATAACTCAAGATCCATATCCATGAAAGAAAAGCATAAACATAATGCAACTAAGAGAAACAATGGGTTATACCTCTCAAGTAGCAAAACTATCAAGTAGACCAAGAGTGGGGAATGAGAATGCTCATTAAGATATCCAACTTTCCAACTAAGACACATCGAGGAACAATCCTTTCTCAAGTCCATATCAAGTCAATGCCCCTCAGACTTCCTATTAAAACCATCAACCATCCCAAAAATACTTCTCTAATCCAAGAGAAATCAACATCACCACTGTCTCTAAGTATCCATGAGCACTTGTAGCCAATCAATCCATGCCAACTCCAAATGAAAAATAACAATATCATGAAGTATCCATCTTATGATAAATGCATTCAATACCAAGAAACTAAACCAAGATCAATGTCAAAGTTCCAACCATGGCCTCAAGAACATAAACATGACAACATGATCTTACCATCTTAATCAAAAAGATAACATGCTCTGTATGAACATACTATAACATGTCACAACTCTAAATGTGTATCAAGAGTATATGATGACATAAAAATGAAACCATCCTCACATTAAGGATAACATGTCAAATGAAAGCATAAACCACACCTTTACCAAGAACCATATTAGTCCTCAAGGTGCAACCATCTCTACACACCATGAAGAAAACCATCTCCACATACCATCAAAAACCATCTCCACACACCATGAAGATAACCAAGAACCCCATGAGTCCTTAAGGTCTAACCATCTTAACACACCATGAAGATAACCAAGTGCACCATGCAAATGTCAAAGACACTTCTACAAAAATAGGATCTAAGAAAAATCTCCAACATCTGTAAATAGTCAATAAATATATGAATGCCAACAACTCCCACTCAACTATGGTACCAAGTCACCTATGGCATCATTAAATTCATCTCCTACATGAATATCCTCCAGGTCTACACTCACACAACCAAAGTGTTAGTACCAAGTGAAACTAAGATCTCCAAACCAAGAAGATACAAACCAAACTAGGAACTAACTGTACAGTCACCTCATCACTATCACAAGCTCCCACTAAACTGTGTATCCAAGCTATCCATGACATCATGATGAAAAACCATCCTCCAACCATGAGAATCAACCAAAGCATCAAACCATCAAAGAACTCAAAGTGCACATCATGAGCTCCTAAAAAAAACCAAATAACCATGATCCTCAACCAAGAAGATATGCCACCATAACCAAATCAAGAATCCAAACCAATGAACATCAAGGATGTACCTATATATCCAATCATGTCATGCCAAACTTCATGGCACCATGATCACGTCCATGAATTGAGCATCTGACTCTCAATATGTCCAACCTATCAGCATAAAATAATCAACCACAATCCTCCAGCATGACTGTACCTAGTAACAACATCTCATCCCTTTTACATAAAGAAAAATTAGCAAATCATGTGACTTAGGGCATAGACAACCCTAATCCAAGCCACCAATCTGAATATGCATCAATAATAAAAGATTAATGGGCAAAGACAACCCATAACCAAGCCATAAATGCAACCTGTAAGTATAGATCACTTACAACACTACATAACTTGTAGACCCAACAAGTCATCATACATATTCAAACCAAATATTGATAACCATATCATCATGAGACCAACCTGAAATATGAAGTGAGTATACAGTGACATCAAATCTTAAATCTCGAAACATACAATGTCATAAACTCACAATGCCACCATAGTCAATATATACCATAACCTATTCAGATTAATATATCACCAAATAATTCATGCCAAACCTGCACCAAATATGAACCAATGTGTTGAGCTCTTCAAGAGCTTTCTGTTGACTATTTGAAGTCTAAAATCTGACTCTGTATGCCCAAGTTATGCCCTAATTTGTGCTCAAAATAAATAACATCAAAATTTTGGGCTCTTAAAACCTCATAAAATGTCAAAATCATAGAATCAAACATACAAAAAGTTGTAGTGCTCTAAATTAGCTTTCCAATGCTTGTAAGAAGTTTGAAATTTGATATCTTGAGAGAAAGTTATGGCTGTTTTACTAAGACGGTCTTTTTATCATTTTCACTGCAATTTTTTTTTCTTTTTGTGACGAAAATTTTGACGGATTAAATTTGACAGCCATCACAGGTTGAAACTAAAAAACTCTTTCATTTCTTCTAAACATGGCCAAACTAGGGCATATTATATATCAAAATTTATGAAAACATTGACCCAGATCCAATGGTGAGGTTTATTTTTATCCAAAAGGTCATTTTTGCAAGCTCCCCTAAAAATCTCATTTAAGTGAAACATCCAAAAAACCCTTTTATCCAACAATTTCACATTCCCAAATGCTACCAACATTTCATCATAATAGCAAACCCAAAACCCTCAGATTTGCAATAAATAACTCATATATATTTTCTTTTCTTTTATCCTCTCATGCATTCCCATGGATTCAATCTAAGGTTACAATAATAAAACCATAGCTCTGATACCACTTGTAAAGAAACTTGCAAGAAATAATATAACCGTTTCTATATAACCCATAATAGATCTAAAATAAATTCAAAATTACAATCCGCATGCAAGAGAATAGACAACATAGCCACAAAATGTGACACAAGATATACCCTAGGAAACCCTCATCCTCATTGAGGGAAAAACTATCCTCCAAAAGCATCCATCACCATGTATTATTCAATAGAAAACACCATTGCAATACAATCATGGAAACCTTCAAAGCCATAGCCACAACTTACCAATCTATGTGAATAAGCATGAATCCATACATCTCATGCCATGCTTCAAACCTTCACAAATGCTCCCTTGGCTAACCTATCAAGCCTTGTCCCACTTGACTCTTGCTTTTTCTATTTTTCCTTCTCACTCCAACAACTACCCTTGTGGTTGCTTATATAGTAAGAAGTCCCAAAAAACCACCAAGTGGTATTACATAAACCATGTGCTACCTAACCCATTGACTCCACATTTAACATTGTTTCTATTAGGGATGCATATAAGAGAGAATTGTTCAATCAAAACAATGGGTCCATTTGTAAAGCACACTCAATCATCCCTAAATCCATGTGGCACAATCAAATGTTTCCTTCCTATGAATGTACTTTGGACCCACCACATTTGATCTAAGCTAGAGTTACATGGACCAATGAGATCAATAATAATTTTTGATTGGACATGGCCCATTACACATATCTAAGATCAAGTCCCTAACATGTGGAAGCATCCCACAATTTTTCCATGGAGGAGAGAGAAGCTTGTGAATAAGAGTCATCGATCTATCAACCATTGCATTGGTGGTATTTTGAATGTTAGTTCTGCCATCAGACGTGTTCACATCTCATAGTTTTACAATGAACTTTGTCAAACTTCACAAAGGTGCTCTAGCTATTAGATTGTGACCCTACCTTGTTTGCAAGCACACAAAAATTAAAGGGTTATATACCAAGGTTTTATTCATTGATTAAAATGTAACTTAACTTAAAAAGTAACTTAAAAATAACTTCCTTAAAAAGTAACTTAAAGATATAACCTTTAAAAGGAAACTACACACTTTGCTAGGGGTTTCACAATCAAGGCAAATTTCTAATGGACTAACTTCACACAAGACCTTGACCAAGGACACACGCCAAGAAAAAATTAATTCCAACTTAAGGATTCTTTCATTGCAAAAAATACTGCTAACGGTGGCTCTATTTGGGGATACATGCCCTTTGTGAGCATGACAAGAATTTAGATTTGTCAGTTAAAGAAGACCATTCCAAATAAATTCCTTGAACAACTCTTTATTGAATCCAAATCTACTCTAACTACATAAATGAAGGCCCTAGACCATCAAAACTTCATGGAAATTTCTTACCACTATCATAAATTTGATTTTCATTCCTTTTTTCTTGAGGTAAGTTGAAAGTCTTACTTCCATCATTTTCACCAATCACATGATGTATATCCTCAATCAGCTCATTAGGCAAAACAAAATAATTATCTTCACTTTCATAATGCATAATCAAACTAGGAACAACTTCCACAATGTGCTCACTATGAAAATACAGATCAACATGCTCATGGATTTCAAAATTAATCTAAAACTCTTCTTCAACACATGAATCATGCATGCTATCAAGTGAAAACACAAAGGACTCATACTCTACTTGACCAAGAGATTAGCACATATCATGAACTTGAAACTCCCTTTGTGCAACCGACTATGAAAAGTATATGAAATCTAATTTTTCTTATTTTGCAACACCATTACTCATCCAATCAGATTTGCGACATATTGGAACCTCTTCACATTCTTCAATCAAAGAGTTATTTATCAAGTGACAATAATCATTATGAAAGTGCTCACAACAGGAAAGATCATTTGAATTAGTATCACTGTCAAAAACACCATTAGAAGAACATGTATATGGACTAAAATCTATGTCATGAAGATCATCAAAATAAGAAGAAATCACAGATTGAAAATCATGCATACTTTTATCACCGCTTCCTTCATTGCATGAATCATCAAAATCTATCACATGTGAGTGCTCCTTAATGTCACATACTTCATCTAAATCTTATAAAGAGAATATTTCTTCATCGTTTTGAACATCACAAATCAAAGAAGCAACTCCACCATGGGAACAATCATAAAAAGGAAAAGTAGGAACATCCTTAATGATATTTCCAAACACTAGGTTTGAGTTTTCATGACATAAGGCAACAAGTTCATCCTCATCATGCAAATTGTCATTTTGCAATACTTCATATTCATGTCTTGTTTCTTCACAATACACATGTTGAAAATGAAGGGAAAATAAATCTAGATATGCAACATACCTTGCAATAACACAATTATTTTCATTTTCACAAAAGACTCACACATGTTGGTAACAAGAGCTTTGAATCACCATTTGAGGCATACTTCTCAAAATCACAAGCCAATAATGCTTCATCACAAGTTTTTTCTCCTCAGCTATGAACATAGTCTAGATGATGTGAACTACTTATAATAGTAGGATAATTAGTAGCACAAATTAAAAAATCAGAGGCATTATTACATGTTTCCTCTTCTCTACATGAGGTTTCAATAACATATATTTCATCACTTTCATTTTCATCACAAGAAGAGTTATCCTTACTATTGTTATACTTTTCTTTCTCTACACATATGTTGTTATAAGAAGAAAAATCAATCACATATTCATCTTCATGTTGAATGGATTCACCTATTTCATCAGACTATGATCTCTCTTCTTCACAATGATAAGACATATTGTCATGGGAAGATTCCTCATATTCAGAAAGATTTTCATCATTTTCATTATTTCTAATATAAGAATCAATTTGACTAATACCTCCAAGAATGAGTGCATCAATCCTTTGCATTGATTCATGAATATGGTGAATTTTTTCTAGTCTCATTTCAACTAACCAATTGACTGAATTAGGCCTGTTTGTTCATAAAACTAAACTAGCCCTTGATGTTTCTTGAGGCCTTACAGAAATAGAAATTTCCATAATTTCTAGTTTAAATTTCTTATAAAATTCAACATCATCTTGATCCTTACAATTTCCTACTCATATTTTTATGAATGTAATGACCTAGTTATGAATTTCTTTTCTCAACATGGCAATTCTTTCACAACATTTTCATAATTTGGCAAACCACTTTCAGATTTGAGATCTAAATCCATTAAATAAAAAACACCTCTTTTCCTAGTTGTAAAATCATTGAATAGAAGATCTACTTTCTATGAAAGAGAAGAAATAAAAATCACTATCTGCTGCAAACTCATGGAATCCACATTCAAATCTTACAAAATTTAAGTCACCACAAGATTTTACCACATCTAACAAATATGATATGAAATCACAATAGTAGTTCTTCTCTATCAAAATTCTTCATACGTCAACCATAATCTTCAATAAGCTGAAAATTAGAAGTATGATTACTTACTTGATGTGTTGCATATGCCAATAACTTTCATGATGAGTGATACTTTCCTTGAGAAATTTGCACCCACTTCTTCTTCAAGAAAATGAAGCTCAACCACATATCTGAAACAAGGTTTCTACTCCAAAATGATATATGTCAACTCCTTCAAAACTTTACAACATTGGATGTTGTAGTAACTTTCAACACTGGTTAGAGATAAGAGTTACCACCCAATTATGGAATTGGGACTAATTTTTCAACAAGACCTTGCATAGACTACAAGACTCACATACAATTTTGACACAAAAAAAAGTGGCATAAAACTTTTCTCAAGAACTCAAAATGTTTTCTTCTCAAAATGAAAGAGACATATGTCACTCTATGTTGGGATGCAATATAAAAGATAATGTATATGGATGCTATAAAAGCTTGCAATAACAATTCTAGCATCTCTAAACATGGAGTTCCTTACTATTCCCCAACAGAGTCACCATTTTATTAGCTCTTGATTTAACAATGTTTTAAATAATCAAGAAGCTAAGATAAAATACATCTAAGAATAACTAATTTCAATGATGGATGCATTTGAACTAAACGTAGGCCAACTAACAAGGTTATACTCCTTCTACACTTTAGGATTTACAAAACCTAGGTGGGTAGACCTTAGATTCATTAATGTCATCAGTGCTAAAACATAAATATGAATCTAAACAAAGTAGACAATACCCTTTAATCTTCTACACTTATACAAAAAACTAGATGTGTAGTAGTTAATCATACAAAACAGAAGCTTACAACTGAGGGTCTTCCTTTCAACTCTACATCATAAAAGGGAAATGGTCATTTTGATTAAAAAATTTCAGAAAAAACCTAGATATGAAGCAACATAATTATGCAATATTCTAGCTAAGATCAGTGTCGTATGCATTGGGTATTATACAAGTCAAAACATACATCAAGATCCTTATGATCTATTCATTTCCTTTGTAAATGAGACATCAATTTCCACCATGAACTCTCTACTCATCAAAATCCTTCCATGAGATCTATAATTTTGTCAATGTATGCTAAGCATTTACTTTATTCTTTGAATCAACAAAAAAACATATAATGACGTACAACTTTGTTGACACAAAATTCTGCACGCTTTCTTAAGGTATAATCATTAAGCAACTTCATGTAACATGCAAAAATATCTCAATAGTGTGGAATTTTGAATTTAGAGATTGAATCTCCAGAGAAGGTTAGCTTCCTTACTATCAGGGTGCACCTAACTACTTCTTGAGAGGAAAAGGGAGACCAAAATGTATGAAAATCAAACTACCTATTCTAATCTAGAGGGGGTGATACATCAAATAGTATTTTGATCTACTTCTTCCTAATAACCAAAGTAACATCCAATGCACACCACAAGATATATCACTATCTATATTATTTCAATCTTAACACCATGAAACAATCAACAACTAACATAATCATGCAAGGAATATGACAAATTCACTTAACATATTAGTCAATTAAATTGAACATGAGTACATAGTGTTTAATTGTCAAAATATATCCAAAAAAATGACGTATAATTAGGTTACACAAATTCAACTAGCTGAGAATGAATATGATAATAGTGATTTCAATTGAATTAGAGGCAAGAATGTTTACAGAGAAAATTTGTAGAAGACTTAAGAAAAAGAGTTCAATCGAACAACAACAAAACTTTCCTTTATAGGGTGTAGGCATAACCTATATACAACCTTGAGTTTAACTCTATCGACCATAGGATTTGATTGTAGATGACCAATAACTGAGAATTAGAGAAAATCTTTTCATGAAGTGCAATTTCTCAATGGACCTGACAAAATGAGCAACAAAAGGAGTACACACAACTGTAAGAGATCCAATTGATTAGAATTGATCATGATATGCATTTAAGAAGCATGAGATTCAATGGTATTAAGGACACAAAAAGTGGTTGGAGACAAACAAATCCTTTCTCCTTAATCTCTCCAACTTCGTCTAGACATTTAATTTCTTCTTGGTGGCTATTTAGTATGTTTGACTTCATATAAATTTCTTGTTGCCTTACTCTATCTAGAAATATGATCCCCATCATTGTTGAATTGACCTTCATCTTTATAGCTCTATTTAGTGATGACATGTTCTCTATTCTACATCATCTTTAAATTTCATTGGCTGAGGGCCTCTGTCATTTCCAACTCAAAAAAGCAAGAACACCTTTTGAGTCAAACTTAGGGTCTTATGATCTTGCGATCACCCTGAAGTCAAAACCCTTTGTATCATCTCTAACAAGGAAGTTAGCCTCTATGACCTTACGATCACTAGCATATCACATGGTCAAGGGTGCCTTTTGAGTCTTCTATGATCTTACATCCACCAGCTTTGGCCGAACATTGCCACTAGACATCTTAGCTCCTATGATCTTATGATCATAGTCTGACATGACATCAAGCCTTTACCTTTTCTTTCCTTACAATCTTACGATCATAGTCTGGTATGACATTAAGCCTTTACCTTTTCTTTCCTTATAGTCATATGATCACAATTTACTAAACCTTTTCATGACATCAGAAGCCATCTCATAACTACCACCTTTACTTCTCGATGATACACTGGCAGTTATCCCTCCTTTGTCACAACTTTGGAGACCCCTACTATTTACCCATGCGATCTCATGACAATAGTTTATCATGTCTTTAGAAGACTCGATTACTTGCTTCTACATTCTTACAAGAAATAGTATATCGTAAGATCAGAAGATTCAATTGCCATGTGCTTGAGTCTTTATGCTTTGGCCCCACCTTTTCCACATGCCATTGCTTTGCTTTATCGCTTTGGTTGAACTTCATGTAACTCTATAAAGTGAGAAAGAGAAAAACATTGATTTGCATCTGATCTAACAACCACAATAAAACTAAAACTCCTTTGAGCTTTGTTAGTACCTCTAACCAATTAGAACATGCCATCCTATCAACCCTTCTGACACATTTCCCTATTTATGATCTTACAATCACTTCCCCCTCATGGCTTTAAAATCTTCCTTCATTTGACCCTATGATCTCATGACAAAAACACTTCTTGTATGGCCATGAGACCTCCTTTGAGCCTTTTACGATCTCATGGTCAATGACCTATCATAACATCACAAGATCAACTTGTCATTTCCATGATACCCTTATGATGACACAACAATAAGGGTATCATGAGATCACAAACCTTGAAACTTACATCTATGATGCTATGACCAAAAAGTATATCATAAGAATAAGACCTTTTATAACCTCAGTACTTTTATGCCCTTATGATCTTACAATCCCCTGCTGTCATATGGTCGAGAGATTCAGAAATCACCTTCGCAATCCTTTGCCACATTACAAGATTGCAACCCTTGTGCTCTATTGTATGGTCGAGGGTCCCCTTGTTAGATTTTACAACCTTATACCCTTCATCTTTTTGTAAGATCAAAACCACTTGTCATTGACACTTATGATGACATGATCAAATAGATCTTGTAAGATCGAGAGACTTATCATTTATCATTATGACCCCCTACCAACCTTACTTTGTATCATTAGGAGAAACATCACTGAAGGCTTATGAACTTACGCCATTAATCCCTATCCTAAGATTGTAGCACCTAATGGAAATATGAAAATGGAAATCTCTCACTTAAACACAAAACCTAAGGTAAGGGCCACATCTGATCATGGATTCCAATGGTGAGATGGAAATTAAGGCGGGGGGCGGGTGTATAAAATGGTTAACATTTTTGGTGACTCGGAGGGGATGCTTCCTTGCTAAGCATGGAATCAATGACCTTTAGCAATCTATTGGGCATGGAGTCACAAAAAATGAGCCCTGTCATTCCACCTACAACAACCAAAAAATTGCAACCTCTACAACTGCAAAACCTCAAAAAAATCTACTAGTTCACAGAGAAATAACATGTGCCTATGCACTTACTAAAAACTAAAAAACTAACTTTAATATGTACAAAAAACTCAACCTTCTCTAGAAGCAAGGCTCAAGGTGAATTATATTAAATAGAATTGGCAAAATTTCACCATTAGGCTTGGATAGTTGAAAAACATTGACCTCCTTAAAACTAGTTATAACATATAGGCCACTCCACATAGCATCTAACTTGGAGTACCTGTCCAGTTTAGCTCTATTTTCATCCCACTTGAGAATAAGGTCTCCCTCTTTGAAAACTTTGGTTGTAGCCTTCTTGTTAAAACTTCTTTTGACCTGTTACTAATGTGCCTCAAGTGTATGCATAACTTATTATCTCTCCCCTTTTAATTCCATTAATTTTTCCATCCTAACTGTCATGGCACTATCTTCAGTCAACTCCAATTGATGAGCTAATTCAAGAGAGGGGAACTCAAGTGAAATAGGAAATCTTTCTTCCCTTCCATATAATAACATGAGGGGTGAGTTCCCAATTGCTCTCTTAGGTGTAATCTTGTTAGCCCAAAGTATTCTTCTTAGCTTTGAATGCCAACACCTCTGATTATCTTCATTTGTCCTCTTTATTATTCTAATGAGGTTCTTGTTGGAGGATTTGGCCAAGCCATTCCCTTGGGGATAATAATGTAAAAAAGTGCTCAAATATATCCCATGTTCAAGAGTCCAAGAGTATATATGAGTTCTAAAAAGAGACTTGGCATTATCTGATATGATGGTTGAAGCAACACAAATTTGGTCATTATTCCATCAAGGAACTCAACTACTGAAGCCTTTGTTTCATCTATCAATGATATTTCTTCTATCCACCTTGTAAAGTAATCTATGGATGCCAAGATCTATTTGTGACCAAAACTAGATCATGGATTTATTGGACCAATGAAATCCAAACCCGAATGGGAAAAAGGTTGGTCCTCTTGAATGGGATGAAGAGGAAGGGAAGCCAATATTTTCTTTCTTGAGAAGAATGCACACTTCTAACATTTCCTCACCCACTTATAAGAATCATTGAAAAAGACCAGCTAGTAATAAATAACCCTCATTATCTTCATTGTTGTAATCCTAGCTGAAAAATGACCACCAATGGGGCCATCCTCTTTTAATAACCTTCTGATCCGATCAATTTGGATACACCTTAATATGGCTCCATCAGAATCCTTTCTAAACAATATTCCATCCACCAAGACATAAGGGATAGACTGTAATCTGAATTGTCTTCTCTTGGCTCTATTTAGACCTTGGGGATATGTTCCTTCTACCAAGAAGGTATTCATGTCATGCAACCAATAATTCTAATTTTCATTCTCTACTGGTCATTCGCCTTGTATTAAGAGGGAAACCTCTTGAGATGTCTCAAAAGATGAGGCCATTTACACACACAATCCCTTGCCTCTCACAAGCTTGGTGATTTTAATATCAATGTCATATTCCATGACTTTGGTAATCCATCCAACTCCCTTTTCATTGATATCCTTGTTCAGAAGGAACTCCTTCACACTTGCATGTGGGACCAAGGGATGGACCTTGTTATGGGATAGAATATATCTAAACTTTTTGAGAGATCTTACAATAGCAAGGGCTTGCTTCTCTACATAGTTATATCTACTCTCATAATCTATAAGCCTTTCACTAAAGAAAGCAATGGGTTGCTCTAAATTCTCTTCATTTAACTATGTTAGAATAACTGATATACTTGACTCTCCTCCAAGAGAGTAAGGGATGAAATCTCTGTCAAAATTGGGTTTGACAAGAGTGGGGGCTAGTGAAATTTATTTCTTGATCTCCTCAAAACTAGCCTTTCATTCCTTGGTCTAAGTGAACACCATATTCTTCTTCAAAATGGCTATGAGAGGTTTCACCATGGAAGCAAGACCAGGGATAAACCTTCCCACGAAGTTTATCCTACCAAGAAAACTTTGCAATCCTTTCTTATAGTTGGGAAGTGGGAGAGAGAGAATTGCTTCTACCCTTTCCGGATCTATTGCTAGCCCATCTATTCAAACAATGTGTCCCAGGAGCTTTCCTTGATCAATGGAAAACACACACTTCTTTGTATTTAGAGACACACCATACTCTCTATATCCAATGAATACCTACCTCAAATGATCAAAGTGATTTGTTACATGTTTTGAAAAGATAGTTACATCATCAAGCTATACCAACACAAAATTTTGTAGCATGCTCTTGAAGGCTATCTCCATTTCCTTTTGAAATGTAGAACCTATATTGGTTAGTCCAAATGATATTTTACAATAGGCATAGGTACTCCATTTGGTAGTGAAGGTTTTCTTATATTGGTTTGACTCTTGCACTAACACCTGCATATAGCCTAAAAAACCATCTAAGAAAGAAAACCTCTTTGAGAAACTAACCTTGGATAGAATTTTTTCCATTGAAGGAAGGGGATGGTGATATTTAAGAGAAGCCTTATTAAGGTCCCTAAAATCTACACATAGTCTAATCTCTACATTCTTCTTCCTAACAGGAACAAGATTAGCTACCCATGAGGAGTGCTTAATAGGAAAAATGATGTTAGCCTCTATGAGCTTAAGCAATTCTTTTCTCATTAAAGGTTCAATATTAGGGTTAAATGGACTTTGCTTTTGTCTAACAGGCTTTGAATCATGGTTTAAATCTATAGTATGTTGGAATAAACTTGGTTCAAAACCCTTTAAGTCTTCATATGTCCAAGCAATACCATGATTGAATTCTTGACATGAATTAATGAAAACTTCTTGTTCACTCTCAGTGTATACCTTTCCTAAGTTAAGAGTCCTTCCATCAGCAATGGTGATAGGCATATGGTCATCTCTCCCTATAGTGAAGTTTGAACCCTTGCTTCTTTCTTGATCATCGAAGTTGAATATGCCCTCTAAAATGACTAGGCCTTTAGGTAATTTTTTGGAATTAATATTCATAATCTAATGTCCATACTAACTATCTTAGACTAATTTATATTAGAGAACTTAGTTTCATTTTGTAGGAAATTAATAATTTGCAAATCAGAATCAAATAATTTCTAGTTTGTGCAATTATCTGGGATAGTAGGCCTTACAAAAAGTATGATATATTGGTCCTTTACATTAGCAACAAGTTTTGGTATGTCATGATGAGCAACAATTGCTGCAAGCCTATCGACATGTTTGTTTTTATTCGTAAGAAGACTCTGAATGTTGAATACTTGGAAGCCCTCAAGAAGATCCAAAACTCTATGCTTGTATGACTTGAGAAGGTTGTTCTTTATGACATTCTAATTTCTAATTTTATTTACAACCAACTTGTTGTCCCCAAATACTATCAAGATCTTAATGCCTATTCTTTGTACAAGTTGGAGACCTTGAATCAAGGCTTCATATTCTATCACATTATTAGTACACTTGAATTGGAGTCTATATGCAAAGTAATATTTCTCTAAACTTAGGGAAACAAACATTACACTAGCACTCAAACCATTATTATTCCTTGAGTCATCAAATAACATATTCCACAATCCACTTATACCTTCTTTTTTTCTAAGATTGGGAATAGGAGCACTCACCTAAAATATATAATAAGTTCCAAGACATGTCTCTTCATCTTCTTGTATTGGATCAGGTTGGAAATAATTACACCATTCATCTAAAAGATAGTCAGGAACCCCCATTAATAGTCTATCATGTTCATGAGATATGCATTCCTAATCCTGTTCTTGGATTGTACAATTCATATTCAAGGGGCTAGGAGTGTAAGTTTCTATATGATTAAGGGCCAATGGCTCAAATTTTATGGAAGCCTTTGTTCCATATCTTGTTCTAAAAAAGTTGTAGAACTGGTTAGATGCAATATAACCACCAATTTGTGCATTAAAGTCCCTAGAAAGATAGATGGCAAAATGTGGCTTAACCTCAACTACTGATATGTCTTGAGTGACAGTAAATACAGCACATGCATGCAATGCCATTTCCATATTTTTAAGGATTACTACTATTTTGATAGAGCTACCATCTAATTGAAGTACATCTCTGACCATTGGCTCATATTTAATATCAAGGAGCTCAACTAAACATTTAGGCATTACAAAACTACTAGCCCTTGTATCTATAATGCAATTATGAACTATTTTCTCTCATATAATCAAAAAGACATAAAAGGGAGGAGGCCTGTTTTTCTTACTTGTATCTCCTTCTTTTGTCGGATGCACCAAACTTATTGCATTATCTATAGTAGCTAGCTGATTTGACACCTTTATACTCTCTAACTCCTATTGTAGTAGCTCAAACTATGATGGTATAGTGGCAACATCCCATAGAGGAATATTAACACTAGTCCTCTTCATCTGATCTACTATATTGAGAGGATTACCAACTATTTTGACTAGAGCCTTGGGAGCTACAAGAATTGATGACTAAATTAGAGTAGTCTGAGGCTCAATAGACTTCTTTTTGCTTATATTTTGCTTTTTTTGGGGGCAACATTTGGTTGTGCACTTGTAACTAGAGTATGAGGAACAACACCTAAAGTTGAAGCTTAATTTGATGGAGGAGGTGCATTCTCCTTTATAGATCTTCTTTTTCTTCTAGTATTATGAGCTATAACATCATAGTTATCATGATTGGCATGAAAATGTTCTTCTGGCTAATAGCTCATGAAAAATCACCCTAGTGTTGTAGATGAGTTGCATCAGTAGGTTGATTGGCAATATACTTCTATCTTGCTTCTTGATCTTGTGTGACTAGTGCTTGGGATGGTTCTTCCCTATGGTACATATAATACCCATATGAATAATTTTAAGAAGGACAACAACCTTTCTCATGAGCAAAATTATTTAGAGGAACTAATGCCCTTGTTTTATTTATGCTTGTATTTGCTATAGAGGCATTACCCATGAGCCTATTTTGGTTGTGTGGAACATAACCTTGACGTTGATTTGGTGGTCTATTAAATGTGGGGGATTGAAAATGATGCTAGAGAGGCCTATTTATTTGATCTTGTTTCCTTTCTAAAGTCACCACCTTGTTGCTCATCTTTTGCACCATTGAGAAGTTATCTTCCAGCTTCTTTTCTAGATTGGAACCACAATCCTGCAACCTCTGATCACTTAACATCAGGGCCTACACTATGTTCTTTAACTCTCCTAACTCCTTTGAGAGTGTAGAGGCTATTGGGGTTATGGAAAGAGGTTGGCTTGTTGATGTAGTAGGAATAGGGGCTATTGTAGGCTTATGAATAGGCATGTCAGGAAAGAAAGACATTGGAGGCCTTGGAGCTAACTTCCCTCCTTAAATCAATATGTTTTCTACTTTTATGGAAATTTCATATGCAGCTGGTAAGGTATCCCCTCCCAAAGATTGTAAGGTAATAACAATATCACTATTGAAATCTTAGGTAATGTAAGAAAGCATTACTAGGGGAAGGTTTTACTATAGTGGGTATTCTATCCCATGTCTTTTGGAATATATAATTAAAATCTATCATATATTCATGGGGTGCTCTCTTAATGGTAGTTAGATGCTCTAAAAGTGATAGGTGATCACTTTTATCTTCAAAATGTTTGCATAATGTTCCTCTTAACTCATCCTAGTTAGTGATAGAATTATGTGGTAATCTCATATACCATTGCAAAGTTTTTTAATAACAACATCATCCTTTGTAATACCATGTATATTTGTAGATGTTTGAAATTTCTTAAATGTGCTCTATAGGAGAAATGGAAGTTTCACTGGTAAAATCAAGTAGGTTCTTAAGAGAAAATACTAGGATATCATGTCTTTGGGTTAAAATAAGAGGACTCCCATGATTGAAGGTGGAAAAAACCTGATTTCTAGGGAGGGCCGCACGGAATAATAATCTATTTAGATAGAAAGATGGTACCCTAGGTTGTGATCTATTAACAGGAGGAGTAGAAAGAGATCTAACAGGTGTATGTGCTACTTCTGAACTCCTAACTAGTGATAGAGAGAGTCTACTTATTTTTCTTCTAGGATTTGAAAATGAACATTTTGTATATTGAAAAGTACCTATAAAAGATGCCACTTTTTGAACTTGGGGCATGAATAATAGAAACCTTGGTATGAAACTGAGATATAGAGATGGAGTTGCCAAGTACTTGAATGAGAGCCTCTTAAAGGTTGAAATGTTAAGAGTAGCACTATCTCCTCAACATTAATTTGAAGTTCTTTTCTTTAACACCAATGAACCAATAGACTTAAGAAATACTTCAATATCTTGTCCCATTGGGCATGCCAAAAATCATTGACACAAAAATCTACACCCTTGCTTAAGGTATGACTCATAAGCAACCTCATGTAACATGGAAAAATCTCAAAAGTGTTGACTTTGCAATTAGAGATTGAATCTCTAGAGAAGTTGGCTTCCTTAATATTAGGATGCACCTAACTAATTCTTTAGAGGAAAATAGAGAAGGAAATGCATGAAAATCAAACTAACTATTCTAATCTAGAGGGGAAGATACACCAGATATTATTTTGATCTACTTATTCCTAATAATTGCACTAACATCCAATGGACACCACAAGATATATCACTATCTATATTATTTCAATATGAACACCATGGAATAGTCGAGAACTAACATAACCATGCAAGGAATGCAACAAATTCACTTAAAAAATTAGTCAATTGAATTGAACATGAGCATATAGTGTTGTAATTATAAAAATATATCTAGAAAAATGAGGTATAATTAGGTTACACAAATTCAACTAGCTAAGAATGGATATGAAAACTATGATTCATATTGAATGAGAGGCAAGTATGTTTATAGAGAAAATCTATAGAAGAAAAGAAAAAGAGAGATTGATTGAACAACAAAAAAACTTGACTTTATAGGGCGTAGGCATAACCCATATACAACCTTGAGTTTAACTTTATCAACCATGGGATTGGATTATAGATAAGCAATAACCAAGAACCAGAGAAAATATGATCATGAAGTACAATTTCTTGATGGACCTAATAGAATGAACAAGTAAAAGAGTGCAAATAGCCACAAGAGATCCAATTAATTAGAATTGATCATGATATGTATTTAAGAAGCATGGGATATGATGGAGTCAAGGACACACAAAAAGTGGTTGCAGATGAATAAATCCTTTCCCTTAATCTCTCCAATTACTTCTAGACATTTAATTTCTTCTTGGTGGTTGTTCAATATGTTTGATTTCATATAAATTTCTTATTGCCTTACTCTATCTGGAAATCTGATCCCCATCATTGTTGTATCAATGTTGATCCTTCTAGCTCTATTTAGTGCTGACATGTGTTCTATTCTACATCATCTTTAAAATTTGTTGGCCCAGGGCCTCTGTCGTTTCCAGCTTAGAAAAGAAAGAACATCTTTTAAGTCAAATTTAGGGTCTTACAAATTTAGGGTCTTACAATGTTACGATCACCTTGAAGTCAAAACCCTTCCTATCATCTCTGGCAAGAAGTTAGCCTCTACAATCTTACGATCATCAGCTTATCACATGATCGAGGGTTCCTTTTGAGTCTTTTATGATCTTACAACCACCACCATTGGTGTAACATTGGCAATAGACATCTTAGCTCCTATGATCTTATGATTGTAGTTTGGCATGACATTGGGCCTTTACCTTTTCTTTCCTTATGATCATATGATCATAGTTTACTAAACCTTATCATGACATCAGAAGCCATCTCATAACTACCACTTTTACTTCTCGAAGATACACTGGCAGTTATCCTTCCTTTTTTCAACTTTAGAGACCCCTACTATTTACCCTTGCAATCTCATGAAAATAGTTTATTGTGTCTTTGGAAGACTCTATTGCTTGCTTCTATGATCTTACAAGAAAAAATCTATTGTAAGATTGGAAGATTCAATTTCCATGTTCTTGATTCTTTATGCTTTAGCCCCACTTTTTCCATGTGTTGCTCTATCACTTTCTCACTTTGGCTAAACTTCATGAAACTCTATAAAGCGAGAAAGTGGCAACCATTGATTTACATATGATATAATGGCCACAATAAAAATGAAATTCCTTTGACCCTTGTTAGCACCTCTAACCAATCAAAACATGCCAACCTGTCAACCCTTCTTACACATTTACTTGTTATGATCTTATGATTGCTTCTCTCTATCATGGCTTTGAAAGCTTGCATCCTCCTTGAGCCTTTTACAATCTCGCAGTTGATAGCTTGTTATAATATTGACTTGCCATTTCCATGAGACCCTTACGATGACACAACAATAGGGATATCATGAGATTGAAAACCTTGAAACTTACACTCATTATGGTACAACCATAAAGTATATCCGAAGATCGGGACCTTTTATAACTTTAGCACTTTTTTGCCCTCATGATCTTACAATCCTCTGCTCTCATATGGTTGAGAAATTCAAAAATCACCTTTGCAATCCTCTACCACATCATAAGATCTCAACCCTTCTACTCTATCGTATGGTTGAGAGTCCCCTTATTAGGTTTTACAACCATATGCCCTTCAGCTTGTCATAAGATTGGAACCACTTGCTATCTACACTTATGATGACACGACCATTTGGATCTTGTAAGAGTAGAAGATGATTTATCATTATGACCCTCTACCAACATTACATTATATCATCAAGAGAGACAACATTGAAGGATTATGACCTTACACCATTGATCCCTATTGTAAGATCATAACACCTGATGGAACTATGAAAATGGAAATCTCCCACTTAAAAACAAAACCTAAGGTAAGGGCCACATTAGATCATGGATTTCAATGGTGACATGGAAATACAAAGGGGGGGGGGGGGGGGGGGGGGGACTAAAATGGTTAACAAAATCTAAACAAATAACAAATAAAATCTATGTTATTTGTCAACATATCACAAAAAATTACAAACTCAAAGACATGAGAAACAATTCAAAATGAAAATACTATAAATGTTTCTTTGTATTCATTTATTTGAAATCAAATACATCAAGATGCATGTAATTTCTCTAGACAATACATGATTGACTAGGACTGTATCTATTCCTTTATTATTTGCTCAAGGAAATACATATGTTGCTCATATAATGAAATATGTTGAAAGAGTGGTGGAATCATAGCTTGAGACTTTCTCAATAGATTGGAAATAACCCTAAATAATAAGAGAAAAGAAGAATATGTAGTAGTGAAAGAAATCCTAGACTGATCTAATGATGCCACTTGTCCACTTGAATCTCTTCCATCTGTTGTTTTTGGAAAGCTTCTCTCATCTCTCCCCAACTGAAAATCAAATCTCATCATTTTGCACAACAAACTTGCAAAACTATCTCTCTTAAATGATGAGAAAACCCATCCCTAAAAAGAAATTAGGTCTTTTTCTATAATCATTGTTGATTGCCTTCCAAATGGAATAGAAAGAAAAATAGCACTATTGGCAAGACACTCTCCAAGTTTGGAGACAATCCAAATCATCATTTGTGTTAGAAATAGTCATATTTCCTTGTTTGTATTTATTTATTAAATGAGATAAGCCAAGGTATCCCTTATGTTGTTTGTCCTTTAGTCCACATGCGAGGACATTTCATTTGCATGTCCTCTTGTCCATGTGTGAGAACAACTCATTTTTGTAGTTCCTTTATTAAGGAAAATATTTTATTCCTCCTTAAGAGGATTATGACACTTGTTATGTACACACTTATGGATGTGTCAATCATTCACATGGAAGTTACTAAATAACTCCTCTTTTCATCTCTATAAAAGAGATGCTCCTCTTTGATTTTTCACAGCACATACTCACTATGTAGTTTTTTATAATGAGCCTATGGCTCCATCTCTCTTTTCTTCTCTCTTTCATCCTTTAGGCTTTTTCCCTATTTATATTATACACAAGGGGTTTTCTTTTCTTTCCCCTTTCAAAATTTATGTCTCCTCTTGTTGATTCATTGGTGGTTGCTCCTTCTTGTTGCTTATTCTATACTCTCTTTGGATTTGAGTTTATGGTAGCTATTTTCACATCAAGCTCTCTTGGATTTATTTCATTTCATTTTGTTCTTAATCTTCTTATGTGCTATCAGAGCTATCTAATCTTTATTTTAGCTTATGCGAAGGCTACCACAATGGAGACCTTTTTTGAGAGACAAGCTTGAAGCTTTTATTTTCTAAATCTTTTCATGTTGTAGGTTTCCATGAAGGCTTGCCTCCAAAGAGTTCATTTTTATCATCTAACTAATTTTTTTCTCTTGTTTTGGAAGACTTGCCACCAAAACAAAGAGAACAATTTCTTTATTTATTTCTCTAACCCTTTACTTGTTGGTTTGCACTAAACCAATCTAATCTATTCTTACAAATATCTAAAATAAATTCATTTCATTGCAAATTATTCTAATCTTGATTTTATTTAGCTTAAAAAAAACCTTCATGCACTTTTCATTTTTGCAATCAAATCAAGTGTAATCACTAGGGGATAAGAGTTATTCTAATATTTTTTTACCACATGTGCATTCTCAAACTTTATTTCTTGTTTCTGTTCCATGGTAGTTCAGATTTAGTTCAAGTAGAAGATTATCCTCAATGAACTCTGTCAGACTTTGTGGATATGTGCTAGCCATCTGATCATGACCCCACCATGTTTGCAAGAAAAAAATGATTTAAAAGTTATATGTTTATTCATTAATTAAACTATGGACCATGGGAAAGTGATTGTAAAAGAAGGAAACAATGGTTAGGAGATAAGGAGGGACCAATTACACGGTGCAATGACCCTTTCTTAAGACATTAATAAAATAAAATAAATGTATGCAAGCTCACAACTTCAAATTATGATGCTTAGGAAAAAGGGTGTGACTTCATGATGTAAATACCCTTACTTAAGTTACTTAAAAAGTAACTTAAAAATATAGCCTTTCAAAGGCAACCACACAACTTACTTAGGTTTTCACACTCAGGGAAAATTTCTCATGAATAACTTCACACAAGACCCTGACTAGGCACACATACCAAGGAACATTTAATTCCAACTTAAGGATTCTTTCCTCGTAGAAAATACTTTAATAGGGTATAAGCTTAATATAAAATTTTAAGTCTTTTTGGTTATTATCGAATTGTTTTGATAAAAACAACTCTTTATAGAAGTTAAAGAAAACCTTCAAAATATCACCATTGTCTTTAGAAATATTCTTATTAGTTAGAAACTCCTCAATCACTTCTCTCTTATGCTTGGCTCTTATAATATTGAAGAAGTACTTAGATCCTCTATCCCCTTCCTATGACCAATTCATTCTATCCCTAACTTTCTACCTTTGAATTTCATAATTCTGATGTTTTCTTAACTCATTTTTATCTTAAGCTAATTTAAATTCAAGATCCTTATCATGATCATTATTCTGAATGTTATCCTCTACCTCAATTAGATCCTTATGACATTAAGTAATATAATTTTTCCTATCAATTTTTTTCATTTTCAATGATTTGGAAGATTTGTTTCTAGTTGGAGACATTTTGATTCACAATTCAATAAGAGAAAGTCCTTAGTTTTTAAAGTTAGTGATACAAGAAATCATTTCAATGGTATCATTAACATCAAAATCCTTGAGAAGAGAAACATTAAACTTGAAAAGATTTTTCCTTCTTCTATTTCCATTATCACTAGAAATCTCTACAAGATTGATTTGAATAGAAATCGAGGAGTGATATGAAATAATAGTAGGAGTAACTTTCACATGATAACAATTGGAAGCATTCTTGAATTCAAAGATAGGGGTGTCAAAGTAAAATCTATCAAGTTTATAGTAACTCTTGTAATTTGATTGATTATTACACCAAGTGAATCAAATACCCTTCTTTTTGACTCTCTTATTGATTATAGGGTCAATCAAATTGAACTCTCTTTTAAAACTATTCCAAAAAAAGATGTCATTACCTTTCCATCCATGAGCATTTCCCCCACATTTATCTTGTTTTTTTTCCACCATATTAAAGTCTCCAATAAAAATCCAGTGATCCTGAGGGAGATTGTTACATAACCAACCCCAAAAGGGGGATCTACATTTGTATTCATTAGTAGCATAGAGATTACATACACCAATAGACTTATCCAAATGTTTGAAAATGACCCATTGTGCTTTCTCTATGACATAGTGAGTACCTTCACACATAATTTTTTTTGCCCATTTCAGACTAATAAAAACTTAGTTCCCCCTTTACCTTTACAATGGTTAGACTAAAGGAAAGTCTCTTTTTTCCAAATAAATTTCAATGAATTGAAGGCTTGGAAACCCACCACTTTAATATCTTGGAGGAAAATTAGATCTTTTTGCAAGATACCATTGCACCATTTTTGAAGAACAAACTATATATCTAGCATTTCAATACCATGAACATTCCAATTGTAAATGTTGATCATGAGAAAATTTTATTTAGGGAGGTTCTTACTCTTATAGAGTCTATTAAAACAATCCAAAATCTCATAATGAGGATTTTGATTGGTTCCCTTTTGACTAGAGATAGATCTTCCATTGCATTTTCTTTTTCTAAGGCTATTCTCATTAATAATTGTAGTAAAGGGGACCTCATTATTAGGAGTATATTTATCATCCATATTGGCTAGGCCATCTATGTTTCCACTACCCTCCTCATGAGAAAGTGAGATCTCTAGTAGATCCCTACCCTACTCTATGACTACTAAGATAATTCTATTAAGTTTTTAAGCTCTATCTTTAATAGAGTTAAGAGCTAACTATTAAGCATTCAATTTAATAGGGTTAGAAACATTCTTAGGGCCTATAGACTGGCAACCAATTAACATACACCTATTATCTTCTCCTCTAATAGGGAGAACCTCAAATTTATCCTCAAAAAAAGGATTCAATATGGAATAAATTTGATACTCATATCTATCACTTCCCTTGCAAACCTTCTCAACATCATTTAAGTTTTTGTCTTCAACTATTTTACTATTCTCTTCAACATTCTTCTCATATTTTTTTACCATCATTTTACTAGTACTATCTATTCTTGGAGGGGGGGTGGGGGTGGGGGGCACTTCAGGCCGATTAGGCCACCCCATTATTTCTTCCATTGTTCCATCAAGACCTTCAAAGGTCTTTCGAATATTTTTAATGAAGGGAAATCTTCATGTTTATGGCCATTCAATTTACAATAGAAACAAGCTCCAATATTACCTCATAAGGAAGTATCCTAGGAGAAACAATCTCCTTCAATGTTTAAATCAGTTCTATCTAGAAATCCAACTTTAGGGTCAAGAGCTATAAGACCACAAGCATTAAAGTGTGAGAGTGTTATCCTTAATTCTTCAACTTGTAAAACCAATCCCAAAGGTTTAAGAATTTGAGTGAGAAAATGCCAAAATTTTGAATGGAGATTTCTTATCTCAATTCAAAGAGGAGAACATTTTGCAACAACGTGGTCAAAATTACCCTTTTGAGACAAAGGGAATTCTTGAAATAGGGCTTGCCCTACATTCTAGAAGGTTTTTAAAAAAAAATTTCTAGCATTTTTTTATTTTTAGGAAAAATCACAAAAATGCCTCTTTGAATCATTCAAATGAAACTAACAACAATGGCTAAATTTTTACCCCAAACATTGTTAAACCAATCATCTAGAAACTTGCTAGTCGGAAAAAACTTGTTATCCATGCAAAATTTTTAATCAATTTTTCTTAGACTAGATGACTCTTACCATGAGTTTGTTCAAAGAAAGTGAGAGAATTTTCAGCCTAGAAAGAGCGGACTTACCCATTTTATCTCCTCCATGGTGAGAATTATTTGTTGATGTGATGCTTCTTACTCCATTGGCTTTGGGGGACTATCCATTCTTAGTCCCTTGAGAAACAACATGCACAATTTCACCCATAAAGAATACAATTTTAAGGAAACTGTGTTGTTTTTTTTAGAAATCATTTCCTTATAAGATGGTTTATCCATGCTACCTACTTCATTTCCAGTCACATCCATATTCATTCCACTCTTATCAATGATGTTTCTTCCTTACTTTGGCCTCTCTTTGTCATGATTTCCCTCTTGCATCCAAAAAAACTAGATCATACACAGTGAAATGCTAGAAGATAAAACCCTAAGAGGCACCTTCCAAAATTGGTAAAATAAAAACCATGGACCAACATTTTTTTTACAAAAAGAAGGTTAAACACACAAGGTTTCAAACACATGACACCTATAAATGATAAAAGAACAAGAAACACCTAGGAAACACATAGGTTGCCACATAAGGCCTACAAGTATGGGCATAGAAAGCAATGTCTACTTGTAGAGCCTCACCATTTCAACTAACTCTTGAATAAATTGGGATACAAGTTCTTAATTATTATATATTAAAAAATATATTATATTATAATTAAGATTTATGTATAATATGATAGTATTATATTATGTATACAATAATTTTAAATAAAATCATATGTAATAAAATATATATATCAATAAAATAAAATTAGCACTATTATTATATTTACAAATAAAATTAAGGTTCAAATTAATTATAATTTACAATTATCTTATATAATTATTGTAAGAATTTTCCTTAGGGAAAAATAACACCAAGATCAAGAAGGTCAAACACTAGCACAACATGGACCGATAAAGTATGATCAAAATAACAATATTGAGAATATCATATGTACATATACACTAGAAGTGCCTATATATAAAAGCATCTAGAATGACTAGGAGTTAGCAAAGTGATAAGCCTCACAACTAAGCACATGTCCACCAAGAGTGGATTATCCTCCATTGAGCATAGGAGTTAGTGCAATGATGAGAGGATAAGCTTTACATAGGTGTATCTCATAAAAAGATGTTGTAGACACCATGTGCTTAATTAGAGTGCAAACAACTATGCTATCTACATGACAATTTAGATGAATATGCAAACTCCTATGTTGTCAACAAGACGACTCATATAACTACCCATACTCCTAGGTGTCTATATGATAAATAATAAAATAATGCATTTAACCTAAGTAAACTTAAGTAAAGTTTAATAATAATTAATTATTTACACTAACATCCCCCTTAAGTGCAACTTAGGGGAATGCACTTAAGCTCACAAAAGCTATGATGAAAATGCATAATGGGTCCTGGCTACTAGGACATTTTAGTTACCCATTTATAAATGCAATGCTCTACATATAATGTGATCCAATGCAGTCTCTCTAAAAATGGAGAAAGAGGGAAAACCTCATGGGAAAAACCCTACCCTAAAAAGACAGATAAGTAGAATAAAGAAGATGAGAGAGAAAAAGACCTTATGAAGGAAAAGGTCCCTATATGTCAAGGGACTCCCCTTTTTGAAACATCATGCACCCCCAAGAGATCTCAAAACTAAAGATACTTGACCTTAGTGAAGGGCTTGGTGAAGATATCTACAACTTTCTTTGCTATAGGACAATACTGCAATGCAATGATCTACTCATGTATCAACTCTCTAATGTAGTGCATATGAACCTGAATATGTTTGGTCCACTGATGTTGAACTGGATATTAAGAGATCTCAATAGTACTCTAATTATCACAATGTATTATTGTGGGTTTAGGTATGTTAAATCTAAACTCCTTCATAATATATAGTAACCAAATGACTTTTGTAGCTGCAGTGATAGCTCCTCAATACTCAGCCTCAGTTGAAGAAAGAGCAATAGTAATTTTATTTTTACTCTACCAACAAATGGGGCTAGAACAAAGATGAAACATATAACTTGAAGTAGACTTGCAAGAATCAAGATGCCCAACATAGTCTGACTCTGTATAACCAATAGCCTAAAGTCTAGTACCTACTACATTATGTATCCCATGTGTATGTGTACCCTATATGTAGTGCAAGATGCATTTGGCATCCTTCTAGTGAAGCTCATGGGGCTCTTGCATGAAGTGAGAAACCATGCCAAATGTAAAAGCTATGTCAGGGCATGTATGTGTCAAGTAGATGAGACTCCCAATCAACTATCTATACAATGTAGCATCAACAAGTAGAGAGGAACACTTCACATCTAACTTAACACATGAAAGAAAGGAAGTAGGTGCTAGCTTGCAGTCACTCATGAGAAATTGAGCAAGTAGATCAAAAGCATACTTGGGTTGAGAAAGTTTGATCCTAGCTGAAGACTGTGTGATCTCAATACCAAGGAAATAATGAAGTAAACCCAAGTCTATCATAGCAAATCTATCCTACAAAGAAGTCTTGACACTAGCAATGATGGATGAAGTACTTGTAATTATCAAGTCATCTACATAAAGCACGAGTCTCAAGTGTGATACATCCCTCTAAAGAACGTAGACATTTGAATCTAAATGACACCTAGTGAATCCTATTAAGAGTAGGAAGGAATCCATCTTGGCATACTAATCTTGAGGAGCCTACTTAAGACCATAGATAGTATTGTTTAGCTTGCAAACCAAGGTAGATCCTATGTGAACCCTTGTGGCTACTCCATATAAATCTCTTCAAGAAGATCCCCATTCAAGAATGCACTTTTTAGACCCATTTGATGAACAACCCAACCATGAGCTACAACAATAGCTAGTTTCAAATGAATGGAGTTCATCCTAGCTATTGGTGCAAAGGTCATAGTATAGTCAATACTAGGAACTTGTGAGAAACCTTTGGCAAAAAGTCTAGCCTTATGCTTATCCTCACTTCCATCCACTGCAAACTTGGTCTGATAGATCCACTTACACCAAACCAATTTTCTTCCTTTAGGAAGAGGAACTAAGTCCCAAGTTTTTTTTCCATTAAAGAGTTATATTCTTCCTCGATGGCCTTGTCCCATTCAAGAATCCCTAATGCTTTCTTAAATGACTATGTATTAGAAGCAATGGCAACGTATGCATGTGGAAATGATTTATATTGTAACTTTATCCTCCTAGTATCTGAAGGATTCCCCACCAATGAACCTATTGGATCAAGTGTTTGTTGTGCCCAATGAGGTCTAGTGGAAAAATAAGAAGGAATATCCTCAGCCATTTGTGGACCCTATGGAGGTGGTGTCCTACAAGTCAAAGTTGAAGGGATATCATCTTCCAATTCACTATCTTCACTTTCCATGAAGGAGGAAGAAGGAGTTGAAGGAGCCAAACTTGGAAAAGTTTCTTCAAAGTGAACACTCTGCTCAAAGAAGATTTCATGTGTCTCTGGATCCATGAGTTTGTATGCCTTAATGTGATCAAGATATCTAACAAATATGCAAGGTTTTCTTTGAGGTTCCAAAGTCTTCCACCTTTGTGGAGCTATCCTTGCCCATGCTGGACAACCAAAAACTTTAAAGTGTTTTACACTTGGTTTTCTGCCACACAAATCCTCAAAAGGTGTAATTCCATCTAACTCCTTATGAAGACTTCTATTTTGGATTTAATATGAACAAAACATGGCTTATGAGCAAAAAACTTGATCTAGAGACTTATGTTGTAGCATAAAAGTGGTCATCTCCTTAAGGGTTCTATTCTTTCGTTCAAAAACAGCATTTTGCTATGGATTTTATGCAACTAAATGTTGAAGATCAATACCTTCATGAGTACAAAAGTCTATAAGCTTTGAGTTCACATATTCTCTTCCATTATCTATTCATAGAATCTTGATGGCTTTCCCTGATTGCTTCTCAAATTGAGCTTTGAAGGTGATAAAATTATTGAATACTTCACTCTTCTGAGCAAGAAAAAAGGCCCAAGTGTAGTGTGAAAAGTCATCAATGAAGGTGAGAACATAGCGAGCCTTTCCAAATGATGGTACTAGAAATGGGCCAGCTACATCACTATGAATGAATTCAAGAACAACAGTGGCTCTCCAAGACTTCCCCTTGTCAAACTTCTCTTTGAGATGCTTACATGCTTCACAACCTATACATACACCCTCTAAATACTTGACTTGAGGTAGACCTATGACCATATCCTTTTTGCTAAGTCATTGAAGGTAGCTTTAATTGAGATGTCCAAACCTCTCATGCCATAGTTTACTTTGTGGATTTGACTGGGTCAACAAGGCAAGGGAAGTGGACTTAGGCACAAAATGAGAAAAAGAATAAAGTCTTGTCTCATGATTAGCATTTCCAATTGCCACCATAGAATCATCCTTTAGATTTTTCACCGCAACTGAATTAGGAAGGAACTCTACTTTTTTGCCACATCCATAGTGAGTTATTTGGTAGATTGAAAGAAGGTTGGTGCTAAGGTTGGGAACATGAAGAACATCCTTGAAGACACCATTGTCCAACTCAACATTCCCTTTTCCTTCAACTTCCACTTGTGTGTCATTTCCCACATAGATTTAAGGTACATTTGATCATTTCAAAGAGGAAAAATGCTCCCTTGAAGCACCCATATGATGTGTAGCTCCTAAATCAAGAACCCATTCCTTAGAATTGTTTGTACTTTCTACCAAAGCTTGTCCCTTACCTTTTGAAGCGGTTCAAGTTGCCTTATCCTTATAGATATTTGGCACATCAATTTTATGTTTCCTCCTTATGTTTAACAATTCATCAATTTTCTTATCCTTACAATCATGTTCATCATGACCATTCTTCTTATAATAGGCACAAGTTTTCTTCTCCCTTGTGTTGAAGTTTTTTCCCTTATTGTTTTTGGAAAAATACTTTCCTTATTGTGAAGAAGATTATTGTGCGGAGGAAGATTGATGCAAGGAGATAGAAGAAGATTGTTGTGTGTCATCTTGTGGCTTAGCCTTCCATTTATTTTGCTTCTTGTTGGAATTTTTACCACCTGGATTCCTTTGATTAGCTACCAAGGCTTTGGTCTTTGAAGACTAGAGAATTCCCATACTCACTAACTTTTCATGTTCTAAGACCAGCATTCCTGAAAATGACTTGAATGAAGGCTTAGTGAAGGCACTACCCATTTTTAATTTGTGAGTATTATAACTAGAAACAAAAGTTGCATATTCAGGAGGAAGATGAGTCATCACATGTTTGATCAACTTTCCATCCTTGATGGGTTCACCACAATCCTTAAGTTGTGCCCTATACATATCTACTTGGGTAAGATAGTCTTTGATGGTGTCAAAATCCCTAGGATCCAATTTGAGAATATTTTCCTCAATGGTGTAGGCCATATCTTCCTCTACTATCCCATACAATGCTTCAAGTTTATCCCAAACTTCTATTAGATTGTTAAGGTTCCTGACATGATATTTTATAGGATTTGAGATAATCTATAACAATGTTCCTAGAGCTATTTCTTTTTTTGATGTCTAGTCTTCTTTATGAGACTCATCAACATCATCATTAGGTTTCTTTGCTGCACCAGTTACATAATGCAATAAACCTTTTTCAACTAATGGTTCCTTTATCTTTTCTTTCCAAGTAGCATAGTTATGTGGTGTTAGCTTAGAAAAAGAACCCATAATGCAAAAGAAAGAGCACAATATGAAGGAGACACAAGAGCACAAGACACACACCCCCTTTCACTCAATCAAAGAACCCCCCCAAACACCCCCCTCCCCTCCCTGCCAAATGAATGCTTTAGGCACTTTATACTTAGTGTGATTACAATAGGGCACTTGTCAAAATGGATAAAAGTGGACTTCTAATTTTTTTGTTTACAACCTCCTCATGGAGTTCAAATCTAGTACTTAGCAATGTAGCTTAGATGTACAACAATTTTGAATTTTGATCAAAGTAATACAATGCAAAAAAGGACCTATTTCTGAAAGTGGTATTTCTATCCATACAAGCCTATAATCTAATTACATATTTGGAAAGTAGATAAAAAATTAAGCACTTTAAAAAAAAATGAAACCTAAAAATGTGTCTAGATGAGCCGTATGGAGCATTTGAAGTTGTAAAATGTAGGGTTGGATAGGTACAGTAGCAAAAAATGGATTTTTCTAACAAATCCATGTACAAAATTAGAAAATAATAGCACCATTAAAAAATTCAAGAAATTCTAGCCTAAATCAAAAAAATTGCACCTGATTTGGAGTCCAGATGACTGAGATATGGCCTCCCAAAGTTGGACTATCAAATCAAAACTGCATATGGAGAGGGGTTTGTAGAGGAAAACACTGTGTTAAAATTGAAGTCCAAACAATCCTTGTGATAGTGTAATTTGGCCTGCTGGGGTCAAATGGCCATCAAATTTAGGTTAAAGGTTGTGATGATGTTAGTAAAAAAAGGCATGTTGGATGACATGACAGTATGACTAGGGTTGACTGTGCAGTCTGTACACTGACGTGGTAAAACATACAAATGCCAATGTGGATTGTTGATGTGTCCTAGTTATGTGGTGAGTGATGTGGCCTGTCATGTTATTAACATGTCTACTAATATAGCACCTTGTCAGATGTTGATTTGGACGTTGGAGGAGGCTACATAGGTTGTGAGTCATCAGAACTGACTGTTGTTGACTAGGGAGATCAAGGTCACTGGCAGTCGAGGAATGGTGGTCAGCGATGTTGGTTGGGCCATAATAGCAATGATGGAGCCACCGAGGAGTGATAGAGGTGGTGTGGTGGTGGTGTGGGATTAATCCCACATGCACCACAAATTGGATTGTTGAGGTTTATAAAAACAAAGACTCACAAAGAGTGTATTGGCTTGAGGTCACCAGGTTCTTTTGTCGGCTTGATATGTAGTCCACCATGTTTTGTGTGGTTGTTGGCCTATTTGTGAACATACCATTTGTAAATGGAATATTATAGTGAAATATTCCGCGGGTGTTGGGGATTTGACCACCTAAGTTCCTGCAATAAAAATTGTTCCTCTGCAGGCCTAAATTTTCCTTAAAAAATATAGCAGATCCAAAAAAGAAGTTGTGATAAGCCTCACAATTAAGAACATGTCCACCAAGAGTGGATTATCCTCCATTGAGCACAGGAGTTAGTGCGATGATGAGAGGATAAGCTTTACATAGGTGTATCTTGTAAAGAGATGTTGTAGACATCATGTGCTTAATTAGAGTGTGAGCAATTGTGTTGTCTACATGACAACTTAGATGAATATGCAAACTCCTGTGTTGTCAACAAGACAACTCATATGACTATGCATACTCCTAGGTGTCTATATGATAAATAATAAAACAATGCATTTAACCTAACTAAACTTAAGTAAAGTGTAATAATAATTATTTATTTACACTAACAATTATAATTAAAAAATATTTATTGCTACAATTATCATTATATACAAAATTATAATTAATTAGAGTGTTTTATATAATAGATTTTATTATTATTAAAATTAGGCAAAAGCCTACATCACAAAAGTAAGTTGTGAGCCTCTTATCTAGGAGATCTTAGGTTTGAGTCTACTCGACCTTAATAAATAATAATAATTAGAATAATTATAATATTGCATATACATGTTCATTCCACATCTTGATGATTCTAACTTTGAATTGTATTCGATGAATATAAACATATCATGTTTTCATTCTTTTAGCATTTTTAATGATATTATTATTTTTACTATCACTATGAATCTTGTTATATCAATACTTTCATGTAAATTAATTTATCATTAATTTTTAAGTATTTTTTTCTTATAATAATTTATAATATAAAATTTAAGTTAGTTAATATTGTTAAAAATCATCAATAATTAATTGTTATCTAAACTCTTCTCTAGTCAATATTTTACTTACGTTCCTTTAATAATCATTAATATTATTTTACTTTTATTTTATAAATTTATGACAACATTTTCTTTTGACTTTTGTAATGAAAATGACAACATATAATTTGACCACTTAAATAGAAAATATTATCTGTGATTTGAAATATATAGCTTCACGCATCAATGGGAATAGTGGTCAATGTTATTATGACATCTCAATTATTCATTTTATCTTTCTTGTTCAAGATTGTTTTACATGTAGTCAATAAAAATGTTTGGTTTGTTCATGATAATTTTTTATTTCGCACTCTCTAGATTATTTTTGATCAAGCTCATACTTGAAGCTTTTAGGAAATATATTTTTATTTTGAATGTATTTTATTTGCTTCCTTCAAATCTATTATGCAATAGAAAATATTAATTATACTTGGTGTGAAATAAATAGTGTTTCCTATTTTCATTCATATGCCTATACATAGATAGAAAATGTGCTCAAACATTTACATCTATATACATTCTTACAAAAATAAATTAACAAAAAAACTATGCTAATATTTATTTAATAAAGAAAAGTGACTTTAGCTCACATATGCTAAAGTTCCATGTGATTATAATTCTACTCATTCCAAGTTAAGTGTCATAAATTACATGTACCACTATTTATGCTAATATTTATTTTATTAAGAAAAGCAACTTTAGCTCACATATAGTAAGTTTCATGTAATTATAACTCCACTCATTCAAGTTTGGTATCTAGGATGACACATACCACTATTTTTGTCTTTTTTCTTTCATGTTTGGTCTACATTTGGGCGTTAGGAAAATTGGGCATATCATTCATTTTTATAATTTATAATTGGAATGGGCTATTGATGTAAATTTTTACACAACTTTGTGCATCACAAGTTAGTAGTCAAGGATCTTGTTTTTATCTTTTTTATTTCATGTTTGGTTTACATTTTTGGGTGATACACAAATTGGGCAATGAATACTTTCTATTCTTTTGGAATTTAAATGAACTATGAATTTAGGTTTTTATAGTGGGATATTGATGCATGTGTTTTAATGAATATACATCACATCTTTCTTAAAAGATGTAATTTTCATGATCAAGTACATCCTTTTGGAATTAATGAGGTTTTTATACAAAAGATGCATATGGTGCCACTATTAATAAAATCCTTGTTGGGAAGTTGAGTTTGATTTCTAAGTAAATTTAATTGGTATATAAGTCATATGATGGAATTTAGATACCAATCTCTCTTAGGACATAGAAGGCTTTATTTTGATCATAGGCATGCTTGTGTGGCTACATTATTGCACTCTAACTTTTCTTACATTTCACAGTCATTTCTAATAACTATTATAATATCAATGATATTCTAAAAATAATGTTGTTTGACTTGGCCTACTTAATCTCTATTATTTTTGTTGCTAACTTTTTCTAATCCACTTCATGTGGTAAATCATATAAGATATAAAAATTATACAAGTCTTGATAAGATACTTCTTGGATTGCAAGATACCTCATTGGAGATATTGATCAAGAAAAATTAAATATTCAAATCACCTAATTAGTTAATTTAAACTAGATTATCTATTTTTAGGTAATTTTCCCACAAAAAAATTTACTTTGGATTTCTAAAGTACACATCTATTTGTGTATAGTTTTAGGGGCAATTTACTAACACTAATACATTTTCCCTTCATTATCGATGTTGGGCCATTTTAGCTTGTGATTTTCCTTTTTTTTTGTTTATGTCCCAAAAGGTGAAAATTTTGCCATCACTTACATTTATTGTAAAAATTTCAATGAAATTGGAATATAAACAAAAAAGAAATTGAAAATGACTTCATTTTGTTTCAGTCAGATTGCAGATGAGAGGAAGGGATTGAGCTACATGCATTGTGCAAATATGCCATTGGATTTTTTTTTAATCACCCAATGCATAATGTGTGTTGGTAGTAATGGTAGAAAGTAAGTGAATGTAAAATTATGGTACTCACAGGGATGCAAGCATAGCTAAGATCGATGAAGGATTATTTGGATTGCCTACTACCCTTCCTTTTCCTTTTCTTCATTATTTATTGGAAAAAATAACTACAAAGACATAGATGACAAGGGCACAACAAGAGACCAAAGATATATTCACTGCTACATCCTAAATGAATGAATGAATCAAAAACCTAATTGGGGCATTTCTTATTAAATCCAACCTAGTTCTCAACAAATCCATCAAATCTCATGTATTTCTCATCAAATCTCACCTAGCTTTATAAATTAAAACCCGACAAATTAGGGTCAAAAAATATACTAAATGAATATATGAATGGCCTTCCAAACATTTAAATTATTTTGTTTTATTTTCTTGGGTGCCTTAGTGTTGTATCTTTTGTTGATATCATTACCATGGGAGCAAGGGAAGTTTCAAAACTAGTAAGAATTTTTACATATATTTGGAATTTCAATTATGTTTATATTTCTTTCAGCCCCTTTCTATGCCATTATAATGATAATATTTTGAGATTTCCCCCTTGGAATCAAGATTTAAGAGGCCTCCCCAATTCTCACATAGATATGGAGCAATCCAAGAAGTCATTTTAGTAGATAATTGGTGTTAAGATATACTAGATTAACATAGATGTATTAGTTGTAAATTGTCAGTATTAAATATTGTAATTTTATTTTTATAGTATTTTATACCATAGTTCTTACTAATTTCTTGATTTTCTTGTTTCTTATGAATGGCCTTGTAAGATTGTAAGTTAGATGATTAAGTTGTGATGAAATGGAGTTTTAACAATATATATCTTTGCAAGGAGAAAAAATTAGTGAATGAGAAAAAAAAATGCATGAAATAAGAGTGTCAAAGGACCTAGTTAATCCTCCACAATGAAAGGAAAGATGTTTTTGGAAACCACTAGAGGAATGATGGATACAAATAAATTTTGATGGGGTTGCCTAAGGAAATACAGACATATTTGGATTTGGAAGTATCACACAAGATCATGGAGGAAACTCTATAGGTCTTCTTGCTAAAAGACTAAGGGATGGGACCAACAATGTGGTAGAATGTGAAGCAAAAAAAGAGGCTCTAATGTTAGGAGTCAAGCTAGTATCAACTAAGTGCATCTAGAAGGAAATTCAAAGATTATCATTAATAGGATAAAGAAAGGAAAATTGGAGTCATGGCATCTTGATAAGCACATTAGCCAGATAAAGCATCTCTTGACGAAGTTTGAGGACTTCAAGATATCCCATGTCTATAGGGAGGCAAATAAGGTGGCATATAAATTGGCCAACTTGAGAGTGAATGCCCCCTTTGGGAACCAAAACAACATTTTTGAAGAATTTGGACTTCTTATATTTTATTGAGGATGGTGTGTCTTAACTGGCATTATGTCCACTTGCATCCTTTTTGAAGGAGTGATTTCCAATAATTAACCCCTGCTATCAAGGACACTCATGAGAAAGTAATCCTTGTCACATGACAAAGGATATGCAATCATCAAGATTTCAAAATGTGGGCTTCTAGATCTTTTGTGGGAGAATTTTTAAGTAGGGAGGGGTCTCTTTTTTCGTAAGAAATTGAGCAAAGTTTTTAGAAATAAAGGCCAACTTTGCATTGAAGTCAAACAATCAAACACGAGAATATAAAGGGAAAATTTTGGTGAGGTGACTGAAGAATGTATATCTCATCAAAGACTAGGAATTCACGAGTGATATTATGGAGATATTTGGCCCAAAATATTTGGACTCCTACTAGAGAAGGAGGACCAATCTGGACATTGTATCCCTCTTTGTGGCTCTTGCATTGGTTGTTAAAGAAACAAAAGAGGAAATTCAAAGGGTTATTGTTGTGTTTATCAACTCGCAATAGCTTTTGGGAGTCGATCAGTTCATTGATAGGGCCAAGCTCAGGGAAGGGATGTAAATAGGGTAGGAACCATGGAGGAATATTGGAGGTGGTGATTCCTTGTTGCAACCTCTGGTTATGTGGTCATTTGCAAACCCCTAAGTGGTACATATACTAAAAGTGATCGAAGGATGGAGGAAGGTGGTCAATTTTTTTCAAGAAAAGATCTAGGTGTTGGATGATGGGAAGAAGGGTTTTATGAAGATGACACCAAGGAATAGTGTGTAACCACTTGGAGAACTATTGAGACACTAGTTGGGAAAGTAAAGAAGTGAGGCTTCTATAGAGTCCACATGAGTAGGAATGTGGGTCAACATGTCTTTGGCAGAGGAGGCAGAAATGAGTGGCCCTAGAAGGCAGTGGTTCTCTGTAGAGGGTGACCTCTCCATTCTAAATTTCACCAAGGAGGAAGTTGCAACTTAGTTCAAGGTTTGAGTTGGAAGGGTCTTGTTATGGATGTCTAGTGACTCTACCAATTTTTTCTTTCACTTAATGTAATGGGTTGGGAGTAGTATGGAGGTGTTAATTCATTTTTTACTAGTATGCATTAATGTTTTTGTTAATGGGGGTTATATGAGGATTTTTATAGTGTCCTCTTTACACTATGACATAGTATTGTAAGAATCATCATTTTAATTAATATAAATAAATGTTACCTATCAAGAAAAAAGTGTGAAAGGATCTACTATGAACATTTTCATATTCAATCTATCTAATTTTATTTTGTTCACTTTAGTATAAGATTAGATGTATCACTCTCTCTCTCTCTCTCTCTCTCTCACACACACACACACACACACACACACACACAGAATGAAAGAAATTAGCATAGGGTTCATTATCCCAATGTGTCTTTAAGAACTCCTTTATGTTCCCTCCATAAGAGGGTTTAATTGTAGTTTAACAAGATAGGTCCCCTTAATCTACAATTAATGTTGTATCATTGACCATTACCTAAAAAATCATACTAGTAAAAATCTTATACTAGTAGTGACTAGACTGGACCATGACATCTATGTATTAATAAAAAAATTTTATTAAGTTTTCCTTTGTAATAATCACTGATGAAAATGGTCCAAATATGATCATTATGAGTTGCATGTAGACACTACAAATAAACAAAAACACTTGTATTGCCAAGGAAAGATTGACCTCCCTTTCTGATTTGATTGATTATTGCTATAGGCATTGAATGTTCACATACTAGTAGATGAGATTGACATGAATGAAACATATAAAGAACAAAATCTCATCCATAATCAAATAGTGGTGATGAAGTTGTAATGAACCCAAATTGGGGGTCCATTGCTTATTTCTGACTTGATCTCTTATTTGTATCCTTTTTATTATATTTTCTCCGATTTGTATAGATTTCATTCTCTTTTTTTGAATCTTTTCTCTGATCTATTTTCCAATGTGTTGATATATTATATATATGAGTATATTCATAGAGTCGTGTCCTTTCAAATTAATATTAATTATATTAATAAGGTATTTTATTATTTTATTAATTATATATTATTTTTAATGATTATAAACTATATTATTATATTAACTATACTATATAAATTATGTAAAGACTATTACAATATTATGTAATCTTAGATATTATGATAAATTATAACTATATCATTATTAAACATACCCTCAGATCAATATATTAAATAATGATATATTATTATATGTATTTATATATATATATACTATATATATATCACGTATATTTAATATTATTTATCTTATTTATTATAATTTAAATGTGATAATAATTAGATATATTATCGTCTTATTGATTTACATTGTTTATTCCTTGTATATATTGATATTATTATTATGAATAATAATTTCATTATATTCATATAAATAATATAAATAATTAAGTAAAATAGATCATAAATATTTATAGTTTATCAATATTATTTCTTTAGGAATAGTATATGAATTATTATTATATTTTATCCCATAATTATAGGATTCTCTTTAGGAGGGGTCATGACAAGTTTGCCCCTCTTGAATTTGCTTGTCCTCAAGCAATAAACATTTTCATATTTGTTTCACCTTAAATAATGAAATTGACTACTAGATCCTATTCAAATTTTTACTTGTAATATTACTTCATTTATTCTATAAAGAGTCACATATGTAGTATGCATCTAAATGCAAAGTATACACATGAATGTATGAAGACACAAAGCAATCACGAAGCATGCATGAAGTAGACACATATAAACACAAAGCATACATGATGTAGACAGATGAAGACATGGAGCAAACACGATGAAAACACATCATACATAACCTTGATAAGATCCTAAAATTAGTAATGCACAATCACTATACTTCTTCATTAGGCTTATGAACCCTGCAACCACAAAATAAGCATCAGTACATGCATATAAATATATATAAACTTCAAAGAAATTTGAATAATAATAAGTCAATCCGAGCCAATTCCATACTAAGCCCAAGAGTGGAACATTGGCCCCCTTGGCCCTAGTGGTGGGTGTTAGGCATCCACACGAAGTGGTCTACTTAGTGGATTGCTTGTTTGGCTAGAAAGGTTCTTGTGAAAAGGAGTCATTACTATCTTTCCCTTAACTAGCACTACAATAGGGTGTTTTCTCTTGATTGTAAACACCCTAGGAAAGTGGTAGGGTTCCCTTTTCTCATTTACATAATCCTTTGGAAGGAATCTTTCTCCCTTTCCTTATTATGATCATCATAACATGGTAGATTTACAGTGCAGAGGGCACATGAAACAAGCTCCAAGCGTATCCGAAAAGTGCTCAAAATTACTTTGCCTCTCCCTCCACCCACTCCCTACCTTAGGATATCATAATGTGGATGAGAAGATGAGTATTAAATTTAATTTACTTAGTTCATTTGAAAGATTTCTTCTTATATTACACAAACAACTTTCTCTCTCCTTGTTACGATCATCTTGATGGTAGAATGACGGTGCAGAGGGAGCGTGAAGCAAGCTCCAAGTGTATCTGACAAGTGCTCGAAATTACTCTACCTTTCCCCCACCAATTCCTTATCTAAGATTACGTAATTTGGACGAGAGACATATTAATTGAAATTACTATGTTTTCCTTAAATCAACATTTATTTACATTTCATTCTTCATATATTATGATTTCATTTCTTTGTAACTAGAATCATTGATAGATTATTCAATATTCTTCACAATAACAAATGTGTTAGTAATAAGAAAGACACTATCGATTATTTCATAACAATATATGCACAAAATATATATGTGTGTGTGTGTGTGTGTGTGTATATATATATATATCTTACCTCATTACCTTTTGTGTGTTAGGGTGATGATGTGGAATTTTGTAATAATTTGCCTCTCATATTCCACAGTAACATCCTTACAGGAATAGATAAAACAAATAGCTTTAATAGTGAGTAATGAAATTCAAGTGATGAGTAAATAAATGTAATACTCAATAATGACCAATACTTATCTCATATGCATCAAACCATAAATTTTCCTCCATATGGTCTTGCTTATATCATTTGATATATAATATCAAGTTATTAAATGGTTTTCTTGGAATTAATAAATAATATTCCAATATTTAAACATCTTTCCTAAATTTTCTCACACATATATATTTATGTATATTTATATAGAGAAAACTATATAAAAACTATTTTAAATAACAATGATAACTACCAAGTAGTTAATAAAATGCATTAGCTTAGTACCATGTACCTCTTATGATGTAGCCATTATAATTTTGGCTTTATTACTTTATGCTTTATTGAGAGTTTTAGATGGAATTCTAACTGGTATTTTAATCATCTCTTCCTCCTAATTCCAACGTTTGATCTCCTCCATCATTTGGCTTGAATAGTAGTTCATTTATTTTATTCTTTATTGATTTCTTCATTTTTGTGTCTAGGCTTGTACTTATATTAATTGGTTTTCTTTGTTCGACCTCATTCCTCCTTATTTTCAAATCCACACAAGCACGATTATAGTGTGAAGAAATTTCATTTATCTTCTTTCTAAAGTTCATGTCATATTTTGAAAGGACACACCACCTGTGTCTTAATCAAATATGATGCGAGGTAATGAAACATGTTTTCAAACTCCATTTGCCATGATATTAATCTAATAACAACATGTAGCATTCTATTATTCTCTCTAAATCTTCTCAAATCTTGTCCATGCCATGACATCCATTGCATTCAGGTGATCATTCTTGTTTGCAAACTCAAGAATAACAACATCTCTTAATTCTTTCTCACTAAGTAAATAGTGCAACACATATATTGCCCCACCAATATGCTCCCTGTCATCACTCTCTACCACATAAACAATGCCAGCGAAATCTCCACTATAATATTTCCATACCGGCCTAAGATTTTCTTGTCCGCCAACCTCACAGACAATGAAGGCGGCATTCTTGTGCTTCACTGTCTCCATGTTGAACCCCACTGTGGGTATCATCTGTACAACTTTTTCCATAATTGACATCAATTTAATTTTAGGTATTGTATCTTCTAGTCCATGTATTGTATCTTATACATATCATTCCTATTAGAAGATGTTGTCTCAAAGTTTTTGTGATTTAGTTTATACTAGATGATAAAGTCATTGTGTTCTTTACATCTGATTGACATGAAAATAGATTAACAATTTAATGCCTCACATTCCTCTTGGAGAGGTATTTTGGTGGTTGCTTAGGTATTTTTGTGGTTGCATTATCATTACATGCTTGTAGATTGATTTAGTGATGACACATTTTTCTTTTGCAACAAGTTTTGTGATCTATGTTTCACCTGAACTGACCTAATCGTCAAGCTCATTGTCTGGGCCAACTCAATGCTTCTTTGTTCTTGGGATAACATGCGATGAATATGTTGAAGATGTAGGATAATGAGGAAGGTGTTCATGTATGTTAAAATGCTTCACAAGTTTTTTTCAAGGCTTCACATGCATTCAAAATTCATTTTTTGGCTAGATGCTGCATTCTTTTTCTTTTTTCTTTCTTCTTTTTCTTTTTTTTCTTTTTTTGCCAACTGGATAGATGATTTCATTTTGCAATGGGTATATACTGGGAGGTCTTCTATGGAGATGATATGAAATACACTAAGGTATGAATAAGGTGTATATTGTAGTGATCAAGATATTGCAAAGTTTGGCTAAGACTATTAGAGATAAAAACAATAATAGATTTAGAAAAATGAACCGTAATAATCATTTTGGAGAATGCTTTTTTGTAATTGATTCCTTAAGATGTTATTTCTACGAGCATTATTTTCAATAATTCTTATGATCACTCCATTAGATAATGTTTCTCAATCTATTCTATGAAAAAGATTTTACCAATCTGACACAAGAGTGAATTTATACTATTCTTACAGGCTGGCAGGAAAACTAGCTCTGATACCATTAGTAATGAACCCAAATTGGGGGTCCATTACTTATTTCTGACTTGATCTCTTATTTGTATCTATTTTATTATATTTTCTACGATTTCTATAGATTTCATTCTCCTTTTTTCAATCTTTTCTCTGATCTATTTTCCAATGTGTTGATATTATATATATATATATATATATATATATATATATATATATATATATATATATATATATATATATATATATATATATATATATATATATATATATATATATATATCTATATATATATATGAGTATATTCATAGAGTCGTGTCCTTTCAAATTAATATTAATTATATTAATAAGGTATTTTATTATTTTATTAATTATATATTATTTTTAATTATTATAAACTATATTATTATATTAACTATATTATATAAATTATGTAAAGACTATTACAATATTATGTAATCTTAGATATTATGATAAATTATAACTATATCATTATTAAACATATCCTAAGATCAATATATTACATAATGATATATTATTATGTGTATTTAGATATATACTATATATATCAAGTATATTTAATATTATTTATCTTATTTATTATAATTTAAATGTGATAATAATTAGATATATTATCGTCTTATTGATTTACATTGTTTATTCCTTGTATATATTGATATTATTATTATGAATAATAATTTCATTATATTCATATAAATAATATAAATAATTAAGTAAAATAGATCATAAATATTTATAGTTTATCAATATTATTTCTTTAGGAATAGTATATGAATTATTATTATATTTTATCCCATAATTATAGGATTCTCTTTAGGAGGGGTTATGACAGAAGTGAATGGAGGATCCTTCTTTTGGGTTGTCTAATAACTCACTATGCATCTTCCATTGGTGGCAATATATGAGAACTAGATGGAAGGAAAAAAATTAAAGTTCCTTCTTATGTGTGATCTAATAATAAATCAATGTGCATCCTCAATTGGTGATAATAAATGACCTTAATTTGTCTATTTATCCTTCCAAAAATTACATATCTAAGACTTTAATACATTGTACTATTGATCTAGAGTTCTACATTCTATTTTGTAAAATCATCCCAATTTTATACACAATGGGGTTGCTTTGGGAAATAAACTAGGTATCATTCCACTTTATTTGAACTTATATTATAGTGCCTAACTTGGAGATATATAAATATGAACAATAGGTGACAAATGTATTTCAATTATATGATAAAAATCTATGAATGGATGTGCATAGAATTTACTTGAATTAATTATTACTTTTATATCATCTTTCACTAAGATACATGTGATAACTTTGTGGATAAAAATATATCTTGGTTTTATTAAAGGCTATGTCCATACTATTACCAAAAGATTAATAGAATTTTCTACATCAATTACCACTTTGATACCATCTTCCATTAGCATACATGTGATTTTATTCAAGTTTATGCCTAGATTATAAACAAGGAATTTAACAACTTGAAACTTTGTATACCTTAATTATAATAATGTCATTTACACCTATAGGGCTTAGGTCAACTTGACTTGATCCCTTAGAATCAGATAAGAGTTATGAAGGGGATATATCTTTTAGGCTATGACCTAAAATTTAGAGACAATGTATATATAATGAAGCCTTAGGAACCTAAATAAGGGAAAACCAAGCATGTTGGTGGCTAATGGAGTGACCTTTATCACGAATCTAGCCTATAATCTTAATCTATAGAGGTATTATGTAGAATTTTTAAAATTCTAGAGTTCTCCCTTTAAATTTTTTTTGGTTAGATGCAAACCATGTTTCTTAATTTAAAAAATTATATACATCATAGAATGAATCAACTTGATGGTTTTAAATTCCACTATATTTCGTGTCCATTTAATGAGTGAGTTAAAAATGTTAAAAACAAGAGGCCATGTGATTTTCATCAATTAATATATCTCAATCCATATTCCAAGTTTCAATAAGCATTGTAGGAGTAAGTGATTGAAACCCAAACAAAAAGATGCATCATAAAATGAAACTGTTTTCTCTAAGACTCTATTCTAATCATCAATTTATGAAATAGGTTATGTATATCAAACAAAAATATTCCACATGGTTCTTATCCATCCACATATTTTAGACCAAATTTTAATTGACCATGATTCTCTATTCTTATCAATCATATATTTAGATATGATTTTAACTGATTATGATTCCTTCTAAAAAATAATTATTATGATATTTCATGGTAGAAAAGTGGAATCATGCATATATCTAATGCTCCTCATTCAAAGTAAGGGATAGTATTCAACATGATTTATCTCATTCAATCCTTAACAATATACCTTCTACTATGCATTCCAATTCCATAAGTCATGGAGGATGTTTAAGCTCAACATGTACCCTTGTTTCTAACTTCTTTTCCATTTTGCAATAGTTTGAATATCTATTTTGAATTCAGATTTTGTAGTGCATTAGATATTATTTTTCTTTCTTTTGAATGATAATCTAACCTACTATTTCTTATTTTCTTCATACATAAAATCATCTAGATATGAGCAAGACTAAGAGTGATAGTACCACTAACTGAGTTGCAAGCTTCACATCTTTGATTGTAAGTTTTTGTTTGTTTTTTATTAGATAAATAGGTTTTACAGGGAACCTGAAACCCGAAAGTTAGTACATAAGAAGGCTGATAATAAGTGTGACAACCCAGCCAAAAAAGTATAAGGCTGATAGTAAGTTTTTGTTTGTTGTTCTTTAGGTAAGGATTGCTATTGTATCTAGTCAGATCTAGAAAGATATTTTGTTTGCCTATTATTTTATCAATGGCTAAAGTACAATAAATTTTAAAAAAAGAGTAGAGATTAAAAAATAGATAATTATTTTGTTAAAAAAATTTAACAATTAGACCAAACAAGAGCTGATAAGGATATTTTTACAACTTTGTCTTATAGAGCCTTACAAATTGATCCATAGGAACTCCATTACATATGAATTTATAAATCACATTACATTACAAATAATTTGAAATTTTGACCATGAATCCTTTGTTCTTCATGTGTTTGGGTGGTCATGCACCAGGTCAATAAGAAGTTAAAATGCCTACATGGGTTAAGAAAGTTGAAGAGATGTTTCATTCATGTTTTATGTGCATAATTAACACCATTTTTAAGCTTCCTAAGTCTCATGCAAATAAAAGCTCATTTGAGCACTAATGATCCATTAGAACCTCAACATGGTTTTTTGTCATAATAGAGAGTATTTTTTGAGTGTATTAGGACAAGGGTCCCTTGTACATGGGAAAACCAAATAATAATTGCTTGCTTTGATTGATTATATCTTTAGTTTTCTCTTACTATGACAATGATAGTTGCAATAATTTATGAAAATTTTGATGCCATATTAAGAGTACACTATAGTTAAATTGATAGTAATTTTTTTTCTATTATCTACAAGATACTACTAATGCTTGTATGTTTATATTTTATATGATAATAGCCTGAATATTTTCTTGTGAAGAAAGACCATTCCTAACATTATGAACCCAAAACCAAATAAGGAAACAATTACTAGATTGTAGTCTCAGTTTAAAAGAAAAGGTGATGGAAAATGTTATTGTTCCTACAAAACTTGTAAGGACTTAAAGACTCAAAGACTTGTAATCACAATATCTTAGAGACATTATAGGAAACATGGTCACACTGAACGAGGGCATGATTTTTATCCATTTGTGAATGTGGATTTATAACTAGAAGAAAATGGAAGTGTGAATATCAAAGAAAAAGATAATTCTCCCAAGGAAGAAGATGATTCTATGATAGAGAACATGATTGAAGATAATGGTATTGGTGCATTTGATCATGTGCTAGAGATCATGATTGATGAAGATGGTACTAGCACAACTAATCAAGATGATCAAGACAATGGTACTACCACATCTTATCATGATGATGAAGATGGTCTTGATATACCTATACTTGAGAAGGCATAAGAGCCACTATATGAAGGATCCCAAATAACTCTTCTTTTTGTTATATTGTTATTGGTGAAATTCAAGGTTATGAATGGTTTATCCAATGTAGCAATCTCATGTGTGATAAGGCATTCCATTTTTGTCATCTCCTATGTTAGCATACCATTAATATTTTTTATATTAAAAAAAAAATAAAATTATAGGTTGATAGGGGAGTGTTTGTTACCACCATCAAACATTCTACCTTGCTTGTACTAAAGATTATTTTTCATTATGAAAGATATTAGAATGGAGTATCAAACAATAATGGCATGCCCCAATGATCATATTATATATCAAAAATAAGATAAATATTAAACATAATGTTATATTTTCATATTAGTAGATGTGGATTAGATCAAATAACAAAAAAAGTGCCTTACAAGGTTCATTGGTACATTCCCATTATTCCACATCTACAATAATTCATTAAGGTACACTAGCTTGGCATAATTTATTGATTACCATGCATGCAATAGGAGTCAAGATTAGATAATGTAGATGCTTGTGGATGGTTCTACATTTAAGGATATAGAAGAAACTTGGCTACACTTAAAAGAAAAACCTCACAAACTCAAGCCTTCATTGTTACTGAATGGTGTCAATCCATTTGGAGAGATAAGATATGCTTACTCAGTGTGGCCTATTTTTGTTATTAATAATAAAAGTATTCCTTGGATGTTCATAAAGAGGGGCACATAATGTTGGCAATGATTTTACTAGTTATTTTTCATTTAAGAATAACCTAAATTAATTTTAAAACACTCCATCAAAATGGTCATAATAATTATGTAATATTTATGTTCATTCAACTAGGTCAGTATCGAGTTAAAGATATGAATGTATACATTGAGCCCCTTATTGACAAGTTATTGGAGTTATGGAATGGGGTCACTATGTATGACATCTCTAGACCAACAGGACAAAGATAATTTCAATTCCATGCAATTCTTGTATGGACTATACATGATGCCCCTTGGCTAACACATTTTTGTGGTATATTATATTGTTAACACATATTTTTGGTATGCTATAGCGCTAATACATTTTTTTTGTATGCTTAGGTTGCACATACCAATTTTAAATATCAAAATTAACATATTTAATCTAATTATACATGATCTTGTAGGTCTTCGGACAAAGGAAAAATTTGCATGTTCATTTTGTATTCCAAAGATGAAATCTCATCATTCAAAAAGTTTAGGGAAGCAAGTGTTCGATGAGTATAGGCACTTTCTCCACAAAAGAATAAGTATTTAGTTACCAAAAAATATATTTTTAATGGGAAAGAAGAGACAATATCAAACCCACTAAGAATGAGACCTCACCTATGGAAGTTGGAATACAACAAAATACATCATCGAGGTAATGTCATTCCATTTGATGGTTTTCATTTGAAATTTATATTTTGATATTGTATTTTTTTACTAATGATGTAATTAATTACTATGAATGTTGTTAAGGAATTTATGGGACTCAATATTGCATTCTCGTTTTGAGTACCATTCCAAAATTTTGAGTCATTTTGAGCCTTATAAACACATTTTCTTGCTTGTGTACTCGACTGTCATTTTTATCCCTAAGAGGTGTTTTATGGTTCTATCATCTTTAATTTAGTATATCTATGCATCCTATAATGATAAATTTTCATTCTGAGTCATTTTGTGAAGTTTCACTTTGAGCAATGCTCAGATCTACTTTTTTGCATAGGTGTCAAACAGTGATAGGAAGCCTAGTTTGCATTTGAATATCTTTAACCCAATTATGTTTCATGACTCATCATTTTGGGATTGTTTATTATGCATATCAAAGAACCTATGTTTCATATTTTAATTCATTTTGATATGTTTTGACTAGGTTTTGAATTCCTCAAAGTTGGTTACTTATTTCTATCATGCTGATGCAAATTGCCTTGGATTCTGGGAGGCCCTATTTGACCGATTGTAACTCTGACCCAATTAACCATACTAAGAAAATTCCTATTCATTTTATTCTAGGGGTTAAAAATTTCTATGTTCTAGATTTAAGCATATGAAAAATCCATTTGATCAGCTTTTAAACAAGATTTTGAATGCAAATTATAAAGTTTTATTGATGTCATAAAGTGCAGATTGATCAGTACCCCTATTCGAGATGTCAAAACTCTAAATCCTTGATAGATGATACCAAATGGATTGCAACACTATATTATACTTTTAAAATAATTCAAGTGATCTAGTTTTTAAGTCTTGACAATTTTTTCTGCACACTTTCCCAAGTCCATTCCATTTCCAAAAACCTCAGTTTTGCTGATGTTTCTAGTTCTGCAAATTGAGTACCTAACTTCACACGCTTTCCAAATAAGCCCTATTATTCATCATGAGCCCAAATAATAGTTTCATATTCTCCTCATGACTATGAACTAATTTCCTAGTTTTCAAGCCCTTAAGTATCTGTTTGCCCTATTTTTTGAAGCCAAAATTGATTGCATTTTGCTAGTTTCTAACATGTTTATTTGTAGAAATTTTTAAGAATGAAACTTTGATGGTTAATATCTTTTGACTGAGTGATCACCATGGTAAAAGATCTAATAGGGCACAAGAATGCAAAAAAAAATTATTAGCATGTTAGTTTTCAAAGCCTAGTTATCTATTTGGATCAATTTTTAAAGCTAGCTTTCAAGCCTCCCTATTGAAAAATCTCACTTTGTAGATAAATGATAAAATGAGTCTTAATGTTGTTTCAGTGGTCAAATTCAACTCTAATCATTTCTAGGTTCTCATTAGATCATTTTGAGGAATCAATTGTTCAAAAAAAAAAATTGCCAGACCCACTCTAGGGGCCCGACTGCTTGAATATGGGTGCTCTTACAAATCAGCTCAATATATTTTTTGCATGTAGAAACCTATGGACAAAATCCAAGAAAGGTACCATATATCTTTTGACATGAGCTCTAATTATGAGGGATATTCAAGATTATTTTCTTTTCTAGACTTGTGCACAAGAAACATAATGATACTTTTGGAATTGAGGGCGTAACAAGTCTCATGATTTCACTTGTAAATTCTTACCTTGAGTGACTTTTTAATCATGCACATATTTTTCAACCATATTTTTTGAGGTTCCTACCATACTTATAGAGAATATTTCAAAATAGGAAGGGTTTGAGTTGTAATTTAGAAAATGGCTAAATTTGGAGATGTTGCTAGTTATGTTCAGCTCATGATTGTACTTAAAGAGCTTGAGAGTTGCTACATAGTAGAAATTCTAGCAAGGTTACAATGTTTCGCCAAAGAGTAAATACTAATCAAATGAAGCTTTCACCAAGTTTTAATGATGAGATCTAACTTGAAGACCTTAAGAAGGGGGGAGACATCAACAAAATTAAGGAGGAGATATAAGGATCCATATGCAATGCAAAGTATTGGAGATGTGCTAAGTTGTTTGTTAGCTACAACACATCATAAACATTCTAGATCATATAGTGATGCCCAAATTAATAACAATAGATGTTTTGGATCTAAGCACATGAAAGAAAGAGGAAGAAAGGGGCTTGGGTAAGGCAAAGAAAGTTAGAGTGGCCAAGTCTAGAAGAATAGAGGAGAAAGTGTAGACAAGGATGTGGAGGTATGTGGAAACTATAGATAGGGAAAGATTTGATAGAGGAGGAAAGAAATGCATGCAATCCACATGGAATTACAGCCAACAGAAGAGGAGATATGTGAAATAAAATTAGAAGGAAAGGTAAATACAGACTGACCAATGGTAGCAGGGGAAATACTTAGGAGTAGAACAATCAAAGGGAGGAGCCCAAATTAACAATGACAGTAAGTGGTTAGGAATGATTAAGGAAGATCAAGCACCCATGGCACTAGAGTAGAACAACCACGATGAAGACAAGGTGCAAGAGAAATCCCATGGTGTCAGATGCTTGAGAACACAACATGAAGGAGTGGAGCTCCGCATAGGAAGATATCATTGAAAGTGTAACCAATATTTGGTCCAAACTGTGTGTGCAACACTTAGCAAAAGGAAAACCATCGAATAGGTTAATCCCATATCAATGTCGCTAAGATATTTTAATGTATATATACATGAAGGAATAGGTAACAAGTTTCTTCCAGACATAATGTGTTGTGAGGCCACTGCTTATATGGAGGGGCTCACCATGGCTAGTTGGTAGTCGAGTCAACTATATTTTGATAGTCAATTCAAAGGAAGAATGTGATGACCTAGCATCATCAAGAGTCTCATCATAAGGTCATGAGAAGTGAAATGAAGAGATACGATGCTATGATTAGATTATCTAGTCTCAAAGAGGAGAGAGAAAGGAGCATATGGTCGAGAGTCTTTCAAATGTTGAGTTACAATGCTACACACATCGTAGGATCATGACATTGTGAGTTTGGGATGATTGTAGGATCATGAGTTTCAAAATGGATGGTTACGATGGTATAAGAAGGTGAAGTTTGTGAGATTGGAGGGTTTTAGATATTGAGTTAAGATGCTATGCCAAACATGGGAATCATAACATTGTGAGGATAAAATCTTAAGCTTAAGATGATATGATATATTGTATAATCTTAGGATCATAGCGTCGGGAGGGGAATAGCATAAAATTAAAATATTTCAAATATAGTGTGATTGGAGACAAGGAAAATAAGAATAAAATCAAATATTTAAATTAGATATCATCAATCTAAGTGCTCATCATTCGAAAGTTAAAGAATTTGAAATGATGAATGATATTATATATTTTAACTATATAATCATTTAAAATTTTTCAACTGCATTTCAAAGGCATTTTTTTATGGGAGAAGATGAATTTTTCATTTCTACAATTAGATTTTGCTCAAGTCTTCATTGGAAAGAGCTACAAGAAGATTTATTATTTCTGGGACATAGCATAAAATTAAAATATTTCAAATGTAGTGTGATTGGAGACAAGGAAAATAAGAATAAAATCAAATATTTAAATTAGATATCATCAATCTAAGTGCTCATCATTCAAAAGTTAAAGAATTTGAAATGATGAATGATATAATATAGTTTAACTATATAATCATTTTAAAATTTTCAACTGCACTTCAGAGGCTTTTTTAATGGGAGAAGATGAATTTTTCATTTCTACAATTAGATTTTACACAGGTCTTCATTGGGAAGAGCTACAAGAAGATTTATTATTTCTAGGACATCCGTAGTAATATTGAAGATTTGATGTTTTTAAAAGTAATACAATCAAATTCATTGAGCAGCTATAAAGAGTGAATTGAATTTTTTAAAGCTAGTTGCTAAGATAAAGTTTTGTTGGTAGAGATAGTTGACGATTCATAGTTAAAGGGTGGATGAAGACAAACCAAAATAGATTGAGGCTCCCCATACTTTATGATATATATTTGATATTCCTTTAGAAAAGGGGTTTCCTCATTACTCTTTTAAGGAGATATTTCAAACTTTCTATTACAACATTGATGGGAGTTGATTTGCTAGTAGAGGAAAAGGGAGATGAGTTCAACAACAACAAAAAGAGGAGTTTCAGTAGGACACTTGGCAGAATTAGATTTCAGATCTAGGATTTTTTTTCTTCTTCTCTATATATTCATTCTCTTTTCTCATTGTAAGGGTTCTAGTTTTGGAGAATTTTCCCAACTATTGTGAGACCATAGTTGGTTCTATTTTTATGACTTTGACACCACCATTTTTAGTTTTTCTCTGTTATGAACAATAATATAGTTTTTTTGAAGCATAAAATTATGCAGTCATTCATAGTTTATTATTTTAGTTTTTCACTTACACATGATGTATTGATTTCAAGAAAATGAATACAAAGCTTTATTTGAAGTTTCATTCTAAAATTTGTCTCCTCTTTGTAGGTTTTTAGTTTTCTATTGATATATGACCAAAGTGCATACTGTCCAATTGTAGCTTTTTTTTTGAAGTTGTATGCCACTGTGTGTCTTGTTGTTGGGTCAAGAATCTAAGTAATTTTCTTGATATGCATTGACAGACTTGCAAGGATCATAGGAGGATTTGATGAATATGAATTTCATTTGAAGATAGATATTTATTTGCAAGGTAGATAGATAGATCTAATATTTGGATATATGAGTATGTCTTGGGTTTCCATGTGTATGTTCACAATTAGTTTTTTCCAAATGGATAAGGGACTAATCATCTTGGAGATTACATGTTTTTATTGTTGCATACCTGGGTTATGTTGATTCAATCTTTACTCAAATATCTTTTGTTGTTTATGTTTAAGAGTTGAAAAGAGTTACCCTCACTTGGTTTATTAGATTCATGTGTCCTATTAGTAGTTATTTTATGTCCATGAATATTTGCATAAACATAGAAGATTTAGGGGTTTTTATCTATTATATAGATTTAGTTATATGCTTTACACTGGTACTATATAAAGAATCTAAGGTCTACCCACCTAGGTCTTGCAGAGCTTGAAGAAGAAGAAGGAGAGTAAATAGCCTTATAGTTGGCCCTGGTGTTTGAATAGGTGCATTGAACATGGGAATCAGTTTCTCCTAGGTGTATGTGTTCTTATCACTAGGTTATTAAAAAAATGTTAATTTAGGAGCCAACAAAATGGCAACTCTACTGGGGAGAGACACAATGAAACTATTATAGCCATAATGAATTCTAAGTTGCTTCTTATATCCCTATTGGATTTGTGTCTCTTAGTTATGCCTTATTCTTGATATTAGTACCTTTGAAGATTAGTGATCGATAAGTGAACACAAAGTGTTGGTGTGAATCTAATAGTCAAGAATATAAGTTTCTTTCACTTTGTTAAGGGTGTGGAATTCCAAGATTTACAATATATTCTTAAAACTGTGTGTATTTTGCATTGTATTATTTTATAATATATTGAAAAGATCATTTTATAATTATTGCAGTACATTCTACCTCTATCTCTCTCACACCACTTTGACAACAATTTCAAACAAGCTATATATGGTTTTGGAAAATACATGAGATTATAAGTGTTATTTCTTAGACTAGTTTTAAGGATATCATATTTGTGACTTTCTTTACTTTTTATGTAATTTATTGTATTTTTTTTTATAAAGTCTCATTTAGATGTTTTTGTGTGTTGAATCTCTTTTAGGTGGTTGTCATCTAGATAAATTGATAAAAAGGATATAAAATATTAGAAGAGAAAAATTCCTCAGCTTATGTGCGATATGAAAAAGTGTCTTCCTTCAACTCTTTTCAATGCATATGAACACTACCTCATACATCAAGTTGAGGAGATTAAATTGTGTGGACCTGTACAAACTAGTTCAATGTGGATGGTTGAGAGGTACTTGAAATTTTTGAAGGGCTTGGTTTGACAAAAAGCATGTCCTAAGGGTTCTATGCTGGAGGAATATATATTATACTAGGCCATGGTGTATATTAATGAATATCTTTCCAAGTTTGCAAAAAAACCCATGTAGATCGCATTCAGGATCTTAACTCCATTAAAAAATTTGAAAGGGAGTACTTGATGGGGAAAAGTGGATTGAGGAAAGTGAGAAGTAATTATAAGATGCTATTGAAGTTAATTAATTCTTATAAATCTTCAATATAAGTTATTTCTAAGTGGTCTATTTTTTTATACAGTTGGTCATGAGTGAGATGCACTATATTTGTACATTGCAAACAATCTTGATTGGATGACGGTATGTATTGAACAATCTCAAAAAAATGTGTCATGAGCCCTAATTAGTGTGTATAATAAAAAAATAATTGAAATCCATATTCTATATTTAAATATCTTATTACAATCATAATATCCCCACTAGAATAAGATTTATATAATTAAATGAATAATTAATATATAAAGAAAGATATTTATAATAAATAATGATATAATTATAATATTAAAATCATACTATAATATGATATAATATATTACATAGTAAAAATAATGTAACACTACAATAATGGAATAATATTTTAATAAAAAATTTATAATACATAATTTATATAATGATTAAATTAATAATCTAAATATTTAGTTTGAAGGATATAAAACTATATATATTAATAATATTAATATTAATAATATATTTCTAGTATTAATAAATAATAATTATAATATTAAATAAATTAAATGAAAGGGTACCCTTTCTCACAATTAGGTATGTAGGACTATTATACACCAAAATTGGGATCATCAATCAATCAAGTTGATAATTTAAAAAAAAAAAAAAGTAATGCCTAATAAGGGTCATTACAAAGTGGTCACTCATTAACATGGGAGGGTGTTGCATCATTGGTTAAAGAAGCTCACCGTAATGGAGATTCTAATGTTATGCCAATGGTAATTGATCTAGCATATGGTTTAAGAGGTAGAAAGGTATATATAAGTTTATTAATCATGATCCATATATTTATCAACTCATAGTTCAATGCAAATAATTTTCACATATCTAAAAAATTATAGGTCAAGCACCACAAAGCTATGTACTACCATGGACATAAATTTTGCATAAAAAATTTGGATGACACGAAGAAAAAATGTGATTCTGGGATAATTGTAGTCTTCTAGGTCATTAATATTCCATCTAGAAATAAGATACATTCTCAATAGTTTGAAAATCAAAACTATAGAATTTTGGATGATATACTTGAGTGTGAGTTTAATTCCTTCAACTTAGTTCTATTCATCATCAAATGGTATAAGCTACGAATGAATAAAAAGGATACGGGTAGAACTTTTATTGAACATGATAATCGATTTACAATGATTAATACAAGGTCATTTGAGCTAGTTGGAGATGAGCTCTATGTTCTTCTAAGCCAATGTGGACACATATTTTACTTTGGCACTCCTCATAAATCGGTTTGGTCATTTATTGTTATACATGATCTAAGAGGAAGGTTGATAAAGTATAATGTGATGGGAGAAGAAGATACCAAAGAAGTAGATGACAAAGTAGATGATGATCATGAATGATAGTTAGATAATGAAGAAGAAGAAGAAGACGATGATGATGCTGATAATGCTACCGATGATGATGATGATGATATGATGATGATGATGATGGTGATGATGATGATAATGGCGATGATTATTATGATGATGGTCATGATGATGAGATGGATGAACAAGATAATCAGTGACATGATCAATTTAATGTATGATGTTTTTATTTATTTATAGAATTTTTTTTACTGATATATTTTCATAATCAATTTATTATGCATTGAACTTTAATGGAACGATATAATTATATCATTGTGTTCAATTCTAATGATAATAACATAGGTAATTTATGATACACAGGTTTGAAATATTTCTCATATATTTAATGCATATATTATGTGGATGATTGTCACTCTTTGTGCATGTAGGCAAATGACTATAGATGTCATCACCCCTTTTGTTAATGATCCTGCATAGCTAGCATAGATAAAATAGAGGTAACCAATTTAGAAGTATACAATGATTATGATGATTTCATATTGTTCATGTTTTCTTCCATGTAATTTGTAGCATACGTATCATTTAATTTTTGTCTAACTTAATATAAATTATTTACATATGTAGGAAATTTAACCCCTTTGACGAGGATCCTACATAGTGACATGGATCTATAGGTATAAGCCAATACACTCTATAGAAATAATTTATTATTTATCAAAATCAACTTTAGGACAAATTCATCAACATTACCCTTATTTAGAAAAAGATCGCATTCCTTACCAACTATATCTCTCATTTGATGGACTGCAGGTACCACCAAATAGATATTTGACATATCTATCTTCTATAAGTGAGGAAAATGTAGGAATAGAAGACAAAAGTGAGACATGTAGTATATATAAACTAGGGAGATCAACTAGAGGTCAAAATATTAGAATAAAATTCTATAAATGCATGCAATTTTTCCTTGTTGAAGGGGGGTCATGTTCTTATGATGATGAGACCAAAGAAGGCATCAAATATATTTAGAAAGAATGAGTACCCAAGGAACTACCTCCAATTAACACTAGTTTTTGTGTTAACAAGAGGATATATCACATAGCTCCATAATCATGACATGGTTTGGGCCTATTTTCCACGAATGGAATAAAGGTATATTATATTAAATTTGTTGAATTGATGGAATATGTAGGATGTTGTTACAATTACAATAATTGGATGTGGATTTTTTGATATAAAAAAGTATGTGTACGTATGAACTGTCAACATATTATATACAATGGAAAGAAAATGATCAAAGTAAAAGACTCATTGTATGTTTTGACAAAAGGTCAAAATCAATAGGGAATATTATAGGTTTTATAAATAGTACCTAACCTGGATCAACTAATAAGTAACTCAATTGCATATTTGAGGTGCATAAGGAAAATCATGTTTTTGTATGTGTGATATCATGCTTACAAAGCTAAATCCTAGTATTTTCCTTCTATCCAACTTTATTATACTCTTCCTATCCTAGATCTCTTAATTATATAGCCAAAAAGACTACAAGTTGACCTTTTAGGAAGATTATTACAAAAATATGGACACGGCCCCAAAGGAGAAATTAGCATCCTTACAATTTAGAAAATAAATGTCCACAAGGACAAATATAGGTTGGAACATGATCCAAGAAGATATTCCCAAGATATTGGAAAGCCTTGATGCCAAATAAAATCTCATTGAAGCCAAACCTACATGTTACTTGAGCTTCTAGGAAAAAGTATGCCTCAAATAAAGAGAAAGATAACTCCCACAAATGATGGAATTAGTTTCTACAAGCTTAGGTATATGATCCATGCTAGATCTACATTAAGGATCAAACTACATGAAAAGAGAAAACTCGAACAATAGCAACCATTCCTCAAACAAGAGACAAGAATAATAAATGGAAATGCTTTTGGTTGATGCAAGATTGCCAAAGTACCCAAGATGCTCTTGCATCAGGCACTTGGGGTAAATAAGGACTGATGTCCGCATTAGGAAGCCCTGATGATTTGAGAAATATTGTTAATATCTAACTTAGTTTGAGATATCTAGGAACTATCTTCAATGGGTTTATTGTGCCACTAAACCAAGTACTCCTTGTAATCATTTCCTCTAGTTCTTTTTCTTATTATAGTATCCAAAATATTATCAATTTCCTCTATCTTCTTCTTAGGATAATTAGGCTTATCAAGTGTTTCTTCATCAAATTCATGATACTCAAATATGTCTAAAATATTGAACATGGGTGAAATATCCATATCCTTAGGAAATTTAACCTCAAAAGTATTACCACTTTCATGTTTCTTCAAGATTTTACAAGGTCCAAATTTCTTCATCTTTAGCATATTGTATGTACCAACTAGCAATATTTTTTCCTCAAATGTACCATTACCTCATCTCCAACCTCAAAATTCTTATGTCTCCTCTTCTTATCTTTGCTAACTTTATAGTCTTGATTGCCATCATGTAGAGTATTCTTTACTTATTCATGCAAATTCTTCATAAAGTCCACAAATTCTTCTACTTCAACACTATTCTCTTCCAACTTTCTTAACTCAGTAGTTCCTCTAGGATGCATGTCATTCACAATATAAAAGGAGTCTTTTTAGTACTTTTTTTCCTTGAATTTTTATATGAAAACTCTTCTTGTACCAAAACCAAGTCCCAATTATAAGGTTTATCCCCAATCAAACATCTCAAAAGTTTGCCCAAACTTTGATTGACAACCTTAGTTTGTCCATTAGTTTGGGGATGAAATGTAGAACTAAAGTTAAGCTCAGTATTCATCTTTTTCCAAAGTGTCCTCCAAAAATAACTAGTAAACTTAGTAGCTCTATCAAAAACAATAGTCTTAGACAATCCATGAATTTCACAATCTCTCTAAAAAAATAAAATTATTATGTGTATTGCATCAAATTCCTTCTTGAAAGGTATTAAATGTGTTATTTTATAAAATCTATCAACCACCACAAAGATAGAATCATTACCTCTCTAAGTTCTAGGTAACACCAGAACAAAATCCATACTAATATCTTCTCAAGGTCTACAAGGAATAGGAAAAGGTATATACAATCAAATATTCTAACTAGTCCCTTCAGTAACTTGATATATTCTGCAACCTCTTACCATCTTCTAAACATCCTTATATATTTGTGGCCAAAAGTATCTCTATACAATCAAATATTCTAACTAGTCCCTTCAGTAACTTGATATATTCTGCAACCTCTTACCATCTTCTAAACATCCTTATATATTTGTGGCTAAAAGTATCTCTTTATAATCAGCTTTAATATCTTGTCAATCCCAAAATATCCTACAATTCCACCACTATATTTCTCTTTAATGATATTTTCCTACATTGATTCTTTAGGTATACAAAGTTGAACTACTTAAACAACATATCGTCTTGAATGAAATAACCAACCCACTTATCATATTTATTTTTTACAAGGTTCTTACAAACTTTCAAAGGCTCTACAAAATCAAGGTCAATTTCATATGAGTTCTTCAAATCTTAAAATCCAAATACTTCAACTCACATTGCTGTCAACAAATTTCTTCTTCTACTCAATGTATCTAGTACCTTATTGTATTTTACACTCTTATGTTTCAATACAAAAGAAATTTTTTTCATTTATTTAACCCACTTCATATGTCTCTAATTCAACTTATTTGACTTCCCAAATACTATAAGGCTTTATGATCAGTGTACAACACAAACTCTCTAGGCATCAAATAGTGTCTCCATTTCTTCAAGGCTTGAATAATTGCATAAAATTCTTGTTCATAGATTGAGTATTTCCTCTTAGAATCATTCAATTTCTCACTGTAGAAAGCAACAAGATTACCTACTTGACTCAAAATAGCACCAATTTCATTCCCACTAGCATAAAAAATAACTTAAATTTTTTTGTTAAAATTAGATAATGGAATCAGAAGTGATTTTGTGACCTTTTCCTTCAATGTTTCAAAGATCTTATTTTCTCTGTGTGTCTATTTGAATTCATTTTTATCACCTCCCATAATATATGTCATAGCATTACATATTGAACTAAAATTTCTATAGAAACTTCCCAATCCATGAAATGATCTAACTTCTCCAACATTCTTAGGTGTAGGTCAATCAAGAATAGATTTTTCCTTCTCAAGATATACCTTCAAGCCTACAAAAAAAATCACAAAACCAAGATAGATAGGCTCTTCTTTCATAAAAGAACATTTCTTCAAATTTATCAACAAATTCTCCTCTTTTAGACTCTATGAAACTTGTATAATATGTTCAAGGTGTTCCTCTTTAGTCTTACTAAATATTAGTATGTCTTCTAGGTATACAATAACAATTTTACTAAAAAAAATTCAAAACCTCATTCATCAATCTCATAAAAGTACTAGGTGCATTAGTTAAACCAAAAGGCATAACCAACCAATCATACAAACCATCATTAGTCTTAAAACCAATTTTCCATTCATCCCCTTCTCTGATCCTAATATGATGATAGGCCCTTTTCAACTCAATCTTTCTAAAATAGTTTTCTTCACTTAATCCATCCATAATACCATCCATTATAGAAAAAGAAAACTTATATTTCACTGTTATTATATTTATAGCTCTACAATCAATGCACATTCTCCATTCCCCATTATTCTTAGGTGCCAATACAATAGGTATTGCACAAGGACTCAAACTTTCTCTGATCAAACCTTTCTCATGTAATTCTTGCACTTGTCTATTAAGTTTCTCATTATCTGTAGGTGTTATTTTATGTGGTGCTTTATTATGAAAACTATCCTGAAGTATATAATGCATACAATGAATTATACTTCTCATAGGGGGTAATCCATCAAGTACATTATAAAAAACAATATCTTGAAATTCAATCAACAAAGATCTACCCTTGGGTGAATGCTCTAGTTCATCTTGTTTTTTTGTCTTCCTAGGAATCAAAGAAAAGAAAACATTATATTTCTTCATTTCTTAAAAAAAAATTCCCTTCAATTAAAAAACTCTTACAATCGTATAATGATTCTCCTTAGGTTTTGCAATCAAAGGCAACAATACTTGTTTCTTCCCATTAGCCCAAATAGTATATTGATTTAATCTACCATCATGTAACTCTTTCTTATCATACTACCAAGGTCTTCCCAAAAGTGTATGACAATAATCCATAGGTAAGATATCACATAAAACTTCATCAAAGTAGTATCCAATCTTGAATTTTACTAGGCATTGTTTACGTACTCATGATTTTTGTTTATCCTTGATCCAAGAAATGTTATAAGGGTTAAGGTGCTTCAATCTCTACAATTTTAACTTAGATACCAACTCTTATGATGCCAAATTATTCAAACTACCATTGTTAATAATTATTTTTCAAAATTTATCTTCACTATTACATCCAATTTTAAAGAGACTTTTCCTCAATATGGGTTCATTATCTAACTGCTCGTTCCACAAAGTCCTTCTCAACATCCAATTCTCTCCTTTCTCATGTTCATTAGGTGGATCAATAGGTTCTTCTTGAATTAAATCATTTTTGCTACTACTTCTTATCTTCTTACCAGAAATTTTTAATTCAAAGGCTCTATGTCATTCGTAACCACACTTAGAAAAGGTTCCTCTAAATCAAGATTTATCTTCTCCCTTTCCATTACTATTATTTCTAGAGTAGCCAGTATAATTACCTCTAGTGTAGTTACCTCTTCCTCTTCTTCCACTATCTTCTTTCTATTTAGATTTGTCTTTTCCATTAGATGTGCTATCAAATTTTCTACTTTCCTCATAAGTTCTTCCTCTACTTCATTGAATCTTCCACCTCTTGTCATTTGTATATAGTCTTGTTTCTTTGCTAACTTTCTTCAGCCTTCAAGGCATAAAAATATATTTCTTCAACACTTTTGCATCTTTAAAAAACTAATTTAATCTTGGAAGCTCTCAAACCATTCAGGTATCTAACAACCTTCTCAACTTCATCATCTAGATGTAATATCCAACTTGTAGAATGCTTCAATATAATCTGTCACAATTAGATCTTGCCTTCTAAAATTTTTTGTTCTTCTCAACAAGTTAACTTGATATTAAGTAGGAAGGAATTTCTTTTTTAACTTAGCAACCATCTTCATCCAATTTGTGATCTTTTCTTTCCCTCTCCTTTGTCTATTAGTTTGAAAGTGTTCACACCAAATAGAAACTTTTCCTTTAAACTACGTAACTACTATCTCACATTCTTATCATCAAGAATACTTTCATGATTACAATAATTCTCAATCTCATAGATCCCATCCAAAAAAGAATCATTCTCTATTTTCCGTTGTAAGTGAAATCTTCAAATTAGGTCTTAAATTTTCTCTACTAAAAGCTCTTAGAATTATCTCTTTATCTTGTTCCACCTCTAGTTTATGATTAGGTTTATTTGCTTCTTCTTCATCACTAACATCTTCAAGATGTACTCTTCTTCTATGGGTTATTTCAATAACTTCAAGTCTAGCTACAATCTATCTCAACATGTCCATAAAAGAAAAAATATGTATTTCTTCTACCTAAAACCATTTTGACAATAGTTCCTACAAGAATCATAACCTTATACAAGTTATAGGTCAAAAACCAATTTTTCCACCCTACAACCAATCAAATAAGGGTTCTCCACAATCCCAAAACTTTGCAAGGAAAGAAACCTTCACTTTGATACCACCTAACATAAGGCCTTAGAAGTCCCAAGGACACTTCCAAGCTACCCTCTCTAGAGTTACACATGGAAGCCAACCAATATAGGAGAAACCACAAAAAATTATAAAGATATTGATGTGATATAATGAGATAATATTCATTCAATGTGATAGGCATAAGGCCTACCTAGTTACAACCACACACACATATATATTCAAATATAATCTATGATCTTAATAACTTGGGCTTATAGAGCTAAATTTTAGTATTTTTCTTCTATCCAACTTCATTGTACTTTTCATATTCTCAATCTCTTAATTATATAGCAAACAAGACCACAAGTCAACCTATCACCAAGATTATTACAAAAATATAGGTCTTACTCCAAAGGATAAAGCAAGTAATGCCCCACCAAGGGATCCAAAGAATTAACCTAGAATTTTCACTAAGTTTAGAAACAATTTTTTTTTTTCCATGATAGTAAACATCACATATAACTTATGCACAATAACGGAAGTAATAGCATTGTCCATCTGAAAGTAAACATAACATACATAACAGATTACATTCTTTAAGATCCCTTAACATTGAATTACATACATGAATCCATCTAGTACATCATCCACATGAAATAATAATGATACATCCGATATACAAATGTCCTTTTTGAATTACATTCCAGAATACACAATCATCCACTGTACATGTCACAGGGTATGATAGGCACAAAGAATATACATATATGATACATCAAAGTAGAGATAATCACATGATACAGCATCATAGAAGACATATACATCCATCATAAATATCAAACATAATAAACTAAGTGCATGGTTCCTCCCAACCGTCAATAGCATCATTAGACCATCATGGATCCTAGCCATCCCTCCGTGCGTAACATTCCAAATCACCAAAGAGATCATCGGTATTACATAGTAGGAATGTCACTCCTAATATATACAACATCATATGTAGAAAGTAATCTAACATGCAAATAAAAGCATAAGATAACATCATCTAACATATGCTAATCATCAATGAAAAAGGATACACATCCACCATCATGAAGGATGCATCAACCACGATGTCTCAATGAATCTCAAAATGATAAGAGTGGAAAATACACTACCACCCGACCGCGTGGTACCTAAGTGGTCCACTCCCACTGTGCTAAGGAGATAATCTCAAGTCCCAAATAGGCTATCAAAATCACATAGCACATATCTCTATAAGTCCAGGAATCCTAAAAGTATACTAACTCAAAGGTTCCAAACACAAAATCTAACATCTAATCCCAAAGGCACACAATGACATGTAGGAACCTACTATGCAAGTGGGAAAGTGTCATCGCATTTATCACATACAAGTTACCCTGGCAGTTAGCTAAAATCCACGGGTCCATACTGATTTTATGCAGCCACTAGTATCCTCTCATACTGACGAGGCATAATACGGAATGCAAGGTTGCAACCATGCGTCTCACTACTCCCATCCTAGCCTGTACAAGCACTCAAGGCATGGGCGAGAACAAAACACTTATCTTTTTAGGTTCATTTAGTTAGTATTAGGTGTGAATGTTATCACTTATTAATCCAACTTACAATGAGTTACCCTGGCAGCCTCTTAGGGCCCTGGCCCCCATAGCAAGCCACTTCCTGTCACTACATGCAGATATCCTATCCTAATGCTCATGGACTCATAAATCTCAAAATCACAAAAGATAATCCATAAAATCATCAAATATGCATAAAAGCATCAAATCTCCATGAGCAAACATCCATAGAAAATCATGAACACAACAGCTCTCTATTGGCAACTGAAGTATCACTGATAATCAAATATCCAATGGTTCTCAATAACCAAAATATATCTCAATCAAACTGATCAAAGACTCCAAAAATGGTTGAGTCAAACATGTCACAACATGACATCATCAAGAATAAATTCACATCTCAGTCCCATCATGGTGACTAGAAAATAACCAAGGATAACTGATCGATGACCAAAATTATGGTTAGGTCAAGAGTCTTATACACAAGAATCTCAACTATAACAATCAATAATCACATCCAATACATAGAGCATTCCATCACAAACCATGGTTGGGTTTATAACGATCGAGATTAAAACATCATCATGACATCACAATCACATAACCCCCAAGCCTCTGGTAGACGTCCTATATTGGTCAACACTAGTCAACCCAAAAGCCAAAACAATAGCGTAAAGAATACACAATGTAAACACATGTTTTGGTTTTGCTAAATTTTCAAATTTGAATTTAAAAGTCTCAGTTTACATTTTTCCAAATTATATTAAGTGGAGAAATTTCACGTTTTTCCTAACCCATGTATTTGTTTGATAGATAAAAGTTTCTCCCCAAAACTATTAGACTCAATTTTCTAATTGATCTAATAATATTTTGTTTATATAACATTGTTTGAAAATTGACACTCTCAATGAATCAAAATTTCAATTATATATGCTAATAACTAATGTTAATTAAACTAAGTTTAATTAAATTAATTATTAATATCTCTTCATAATTGACAAGCTCAATACCAATATTTTAAATCATTAAAAGAGTGATCCATTAATTTAGAACTTTATAATATTCATTTATAATTAATTATATATACATATATACTTATATACATATATATATATATACATAAATATATATATATATATATATATATATATATATATATATATACATATATATATATATATATATATATATATATATATATATATATATATATATATAATAACATCTAATAATTAATGGTATTGCAACAAAATTGAGATTCATATCCAAATCTCATATGAAATAATGTTGCAAATAAAACTTTATATAATTTAAAACCAAACTCAAATCACAATGCGATTTTAAAATCACGTGGCCCAATACATCCGCACCGCAGATACACTGCGGATCGCAGGTACATTGCGATCGCAGGTACCCTGCGATCTCACAGGCCTGCGGTGGGTGAGGTATATAATACCCGCCCAACATCATATATCTTTTTTTTTAAATGTGATTTTCAATAACATTTTTTATAAAAACATTCCCATGCGATATGAAATACTATTAACATGAAACTGTATCGCGATTTGACATTCGATTATTATATAAATAAATATATATGTATATATATACATATGTATGTATATATATACATATTTATGTATATATATATGGGTATATATATGTATATATATATGTGTGTGTGTGTGTGTGTGTACACGCAGAGTTTATCACCATCACAACACATACATACATACATACATATATATATATATATATATATATATATATATATATATATATATATAATGATACATACGTATATGTGTATGCAGATTCAAGAATATACATAGTTTACTTAGAAATTCTAATTTTAAGAATTTTCCTTTAAATCTTTGATCTTCAAATTTATCCAATAAATAAAATCAAATTTATCCAATAAATAATCTAATGGGTTTGGCTATGAATTTAAACCCTAGCCCCATTTTCTTTCAGATCTATGCATATAAAGATTTCCACATAAATTCAATTGCCCATATTGAGAATGCATACAATAAAAATATGAAATTCCTCAAAAGACATATGGAAGACACGAAGAAGATAGGGAATGCAAGATGTGGAAATAGCATAAGTAAAATCACAAGAATCTACTCGGATTTTGATGCTAATTCGCTCTTCCTCAAAAAACCCGCAGAGAAAGCTCCCTCCTTCAGAATTCTCGAATCCTCCAATGCTCCAATTGCACTCCAAACGCTATGTCTAAGCTTCTAGGGATGCTTGAAAATAAAGAGCTCTCAGGAAACCTCTAGAATGTTTCTAAAAATAGCTGGAAGGTGTCACCAACTAAGCATGGGTCTTTTCCAACCTTCAAGATCAGCCTTAGGGTTGTAGACACCATGTGCTTAATTGATGCACAAACCCCCGTGTTGTTGACACATGAGAAATAGAGAAGTGCATTAACTCCCATGCAAGCTTATAACTCCAATCCACTTTTTATATAATTTCTATTTAAATATTTATAACTTTCATTTTAACTTTTATAACTTTTATTATTATTATTTATTTATTAATTTATTATTATTTTATAATTATTATTAATTTTTAATTTCTAATTTTCTTTTATTTAATTCATTTTCCTCAATAGTTCACATTTGATTAATTACAATCAAAATATCAAATAACATGATATTTTATATTAATTTCCTCAAATAATTAATTTATTAATCAAATCCATTTATTAAGACTTAATTAATAGAAAATTCACCATAGACCTCCAAGATAAAATATGAAAACCCATCATAGAACAAATCATACAAAATCAGTCTAAAGGGTTAAAAATCACGAAATATGTCATCCGACACATTCGGTGGGTACTCAACTCTAATACTTGTCCTAACTCACTAGGAAAAATGGTTTAAGGGTTTGGGATTTGGACTTGAGAATTTATGTCCCTTCTCTTATCATTGAGATAGTATAATAGGGTATGCTCATCTTCGCAATTCAGGGAAGTCGATACCCGGTACTTGTAACCTGCAAAAAAACCATGCATGTACATACAATATATATATAATGCTAAGCTAAACAGACAATGGCAGGAAGTGGTGCATCGTGTAGATCTCGACTAAGCAGGTGACTACGACTCCCTTCCTTAACCACATCAGAAATGCCATACAATATGAAAACACACACACCATACACATGCAAGTATGGGGTAAGTATCCATAATAAAACACATGAGATAATATAGCATCTAACTAATCATCATTAATAATTGAAAACAGTATAATGATCATCATACATACATGAAATGTAAAGTCTAAATGATCTCATCATATATCAACTGAATCCATATCATAATATCTAATAGTGTCAAAACAATACCACTAAACCATCAACATAAAACTAGTCCATCAAAGTCTGATAATAATAATAGCATCAATGTCCAGAAAAGATGTGAACGAGGGTAGGCACTACAAAGAAACAACCTTATAGTTTAGAAAATTAATTTATGTGAGGATATAAATAGTTCCACATATGATCCAAGAAGAGATTCCCAAGAGAGTAGAAAGTCTTGATGCTAAACAAAACCTCATCAAAGCCAAACTTGCACATTACTCGAGTTGCCAAGAAACAAGCATGCCTCGACAAACAAAGAAAAGGATAAATCCCACAAATGATGGAATTAGTTTCTATGAGCTTAGGTACAAGATCTACGATAGGTCCACACTAAGGATCTAACTATGTAGAAAGTGAAAAATCAAACAACAATGGTCATTCCTCAAACAATAGACAAGAACAACAAAGGGATATCTTTTTGGTTTATGCAAGATTGCCAAAGTACCCAAGATGCTCATGTATCAATAATTTAATAAAAATTTACAAAAACCAAAATAAATGACACATAAGAAGAATGGTCTTACATTAATAAATTCACAACATTTGATAAATATTTTACTTGAAAGCCTAGTTGATACCAAAGAACATAATATGCCTCAATTCAATTGAATTTAAAATACATTGTCTAAAAAAAAAGACTAAATAAAATAATGTGTGATGATAAAATACAACACATTGAAAAATTGGTTAATAGTACATTAATTTATGGGAACTATAAGATTAGCTTCTAAAGGGGTTGTGACACAACCATTGTGTACAACATGCCTATCAAACTGCCATGACCTACCTAGCAACATATGACACATGTCGATAGATATGATATCACGTAGTACCTCATCATGGTAGCTTTTGATCTTGAACTTCACTATGCACTATTCATTGACCATGACCTTGTGTTCATCATACACCCAAGATATGTGGTATGGACATGGCTATTTCTACCTCTTGAGCTTTAATTTAGTGACCATCTCTTCCAACACCAAATTTCCATTACTTCCACTAGTGATAATTACATCACAACACTTATCTTCACACTTGCACCTGGTGTGGAACAATTTTCTCCTTTGGTCAAGTTCATTCTCACCACTTAGAGGGACTCTCTTGTTAAATTAGGATTTCTCCTCTTTTAGAATCTTTAGAATGTGATAATTTGTTATCTTCATCTACATGTGCAACTCTATTTTAGCCTTCAATTCTCCTATTTGTCCTTCATTGGCATTGAGGGAATTGAAATTCTCTATGACCTACTTTTCCACAATGAAAACATATTCCATGGAAGCTTCATCTTCTTGATCCTATCCTTATTTCTCTTCCTCTTTAATCTACACTATTTTTATCATGGAAATAATTGATATTATTTCCTGTTTGATTCTGACTACTACTACTAGCCTTACCCTTCTTCCTCTTATCTTTATTTTGATCTGCATAAGATTATCCACAAGATCTTTCATGATGAGATCTTATTCTTTGCTTGTTCTCAAACATCTTGTTCAAATTTTCCTCACCACTTAGGGAAAAATAGTATCCTCTTCAATACTGTGCATTCTGACTAGGCTCAATTTTTGGAGGTTTAATTGGGAAAATAAGATATTGATGTTAGAAATGCTTTAGAATAATTGAGAGTTGGGGGGGGGAGTGAATAAGTTATTCAAGGTCCAAATTTCCATTTCAAACTTTTCATCAAGTAAAGTGTGCCCATCAAACTATTTATTCATCTAGGCTTAAACTTTCCTATTCAGTAAGTTACTATAAATCAATATGCAAACATAACACATGAAAAGATCAACCAATAACACAATGATTTATGTGGAAGCCCAATTTGGGAAAAACCACTAGTAACATGCTACTCAATTCTCATTTTTTTGAAGTGATACCCTGTGAAATTCATACCCTATTAAAGGCTACAACACATTGTTAAATGTGACCTGGTTAAAGGATTTAACCACCCTGTTAGAAGTGGGCCTTGTTAGAGGACTTTAGAAAATTCACTTGGAATGTCACCCTATTAAAGGATTTTAAAAATGGTTGTTAAACCAACCTAAGTCCATAGGATTTTTACCCTAACTAATACAATTACTAGAAATTAACAATAAGGGGTTTTGACCTGATTACAACATGCAACTTATCTTGCAGATTTAAGATCACCATTCAACTCATAACATTGCCTAGCTTTCAATCTCTGTAGCCCTGATAGCTTGCCCTCCTTTCAAGCTTTGTCTCCTTGAGTCTTCATGCTCAATGTACTAGTGCAATCCTTTCTTTTTGACCATTTATCAAAGTAGAGTCTCTGTGCTCTATTCTTCCTTCTCCTAGATGCCTTCTCTTTGACTTCCTTTAACCACTTCACAATTTGGCACAAGAGAAACTCTTGACTCTTGTCCCATGAATCCTTAAATAGAAGTCTGAAACTTCTTTTCTTGCTTGATTCTTCTCTCCTTTGATTTTAGTTTGAATGGATTAGGTGGGATTCATTGAATCTGACCCACATTTTGTTCTTTCTAGAAACATCATGAAGAATCCTCTTGAATTCACTCAAAAATGGTTTACATATAATTATGTGCCACCAACTCATCATCCTTATCCTCCAACTTGTTTACAAAATTCAAGGTAACAAACTTGTCAGCTCAAATTTGGTGAATCTTTGACTTTTCAATAATAATGCAGCTCGGTACTATTGAAATTTTGGTGCTTAGCACATACTGTGTTACTTGGCACCAACTACATTTTACTGATGCTCAACACATATTATGAATTCATTTGGCATCCACTAAGATTTTTTGACGCTCGACATTTGTTACTTTGCTCAACACCTAAACATGCTCGACTCCTTCTGTATCACTCGGCACACACTAAATTTTCCATTTTCTCGTCTCTAACTAAAAATTTTCTCGGCTTGAACTAGCTTGCTTAGAACTTACTAATGAGCTTAGTTTAAGCTTTGCAATCAACCTTGTTCCAACTTATTCCTCTAGTGCTTCTTAGTATGACCAACATCTATATCTTCAGGTATGTTATCAATACATCATTTAACCATTATCTTAGCAGATCCTTGTACTTCATTACAAAACCATAACTCAACCTTTCCCTTTGGCACTCTTGTTACATCTTATTGATTAAATCCTCTTCATCAATCAACTAAGTAATAGTACTTGGATCTTACAAGCAATTGTCATTCTAGCAAACAATAAGTTTTACATCAATGACAAAGCAATGATTGAAAATATTCTTTATCAACAATCTTCCTCTTTCAATCAATCTTCTTCTCACAATGATCTTTTCAATCATATTTCCAATAATCCCCCTCTTTGGCATTGATGGCAAACCAAACTGATCAACCATCAGACCAAACTATTCAACCCTGTTATCAAAATACTAACTAGGTTAGGGCAGTAAGTCAAATGCCAAAAAGAAATTGTGTTACCATCAGTTTTCACATCTCCCTTTCTTGATCTACTATCTTGATTGCTTTACGTCAACTTCTCCCTCTTAGCTATTGTATCCCTTTTTTTTTCTTTCTGATTAGTTATTCTTTTTCTCCCTCTTATCTTGTGGCTTACCACTATTCACTTTGCTAACTCCTTCTTACACTATTTCTCCCTCCGCATGCATTAATCACGTTCTGCCATTCTGGTGTCAATTACTTCTCCCACAACTGTTGATCAGTTTCAAAGTGTTTCTCCCTCTTTGACAACAATGCAAAAGACATACTATTTTAGCATCTTAATATGCAAGTGTAGCTTTTGTAAGTACTCCAATTTCTCCCTCTATCACCTTGCTTGTGACTGATTTAAAAATTTATCACTTTAATTACTTTAGGAAAAATCCTAAAGTAAGTATCCTTTGGATCAATGTGTAATATTTCAACAATCAACTCATTTGGTGCATGACAGTCTTGCTTTTACTTCAAGTAGCCCTAGCTAGGGGTATCACCCCTAACTTCTCTCTAAGATACTCAAAAGCATCTTTAGGTAGAGCTTTTGTAAAAATTTCAGCAATCTATTCTTTTGAACTGACATATTCCATCCTTACTTTCTTATCTTCCACCAATTCTCTTACATAGTGATACTTGATTGCAATATGCTTGGTTTTGGCATGCATTATAGGATTCTTTGATATGTTGATGGCACTTGTATTATCACAATAAAGTATCATAGGCTCATTCACCTCTTCCTTCATGTCTTGCAATAGATGTTTGATCCATACAATATTAGTGCAATTGATAGCAACTGCAACATATTCAGCTTTTGCTATAGACTATGAGGTACAACTTTGCTTTTTGCTAGTCCAAGTAATCAATCTTTTACCTAAGAAAAGTGCTCCTCCACTGCTGCTTTTTCTATCATCAATATTACCTCTCGAATCTACATTAGTGTAATCTCTTAGCTCAAACTTTTCACTCCTCTTGTAGTACAAACCAAACTCATCAGTTCCTTTTAAGTACCTCAGTATTCTTTTCACTGCCATCAGATGATTTTTCTTTGGATTAGTAAAAAATCTTGCCACTATTCCAATAGCTAATGCAATATCTAGTCTACTATGTACAATGTGCTACAACTTTCCAATCATTGATCTATATGATGTCTAATTTACTTCAGCTAACTCATCATTCTTTGATAATTTATGTCATATTACCGTTGGTGTGCTAACTGGTTTTGAGTCTTCTAATCCAAATGTCTTAAGTATCTCCTTGATGTATTTGGATTGGGTCACAAATATGCCATTCTTCAATTGATGTACTTGCAATCCAACAAAGAATTTGATATCTCCAAACATTGACATTTCAAACTCATGTTTCATTTAATCAGCAAAATCTTTGCATAGAGCATCTTTTCCTCCAAATATTATATCATCTACAAAAATTTTAGATATCAAAATGTCTTTACCTTTTTATACCTTGATATATAGGTTGTTGTTGTCATTTGTTCTCTCAAATCCAGTCTTCACAAGATATTTGTGTAGTCTCTCATATCATGCTCTAGGTGCTTGCTTTAGACCATAGAGTGCTTTATGTAGTTTGCAAACCATATCCTTGTTGTTATCATCAAAAAATCCCTCTAGTTGTTCCATATAGACTTCCTCTTCTAGTATATCATTTAGAAAAGTAGACTTCATATCCATTTGGTAGACTTTGAATCCTTTGTAGGTAGCATATGCAAGTAATGTCCTTACTCCTTCCATTCTTGCTACAGGGGAAAATGTTTCCCCATAATCTAGTCCTTCTTCTTGTGCATAACTTTTGCTAACTAATCTAGCCTTGTTTCTTGGTATCTCATCATTCTCATCAAGTTTATTCTTGAACACCCATTTGGTACCAATTACATTCTTGTTAGCTAGTCTAGGAACTAGGGTCCAGGTTTTGTTCTTTTCAATCTGATCTATCTCCTCTTCCATAGCTTTATACCAATCATCATCTTGTAGTGCATCTTTCACTGTTTTAGGCTCAACCTTACTCAATAGACATGATTCATTCCTTAGTCTATTTCTTTTCATTGGTCTGGCATCCTTGCCACCAATAATTTGATTTTTAGGGTGATGTCTTGTTAAATACTTGGCTAATCTTAGTTCTATCCTTCTTTACATATTTGATCCTTTAGCTTCAAACTCATTTTTCTCTTCTTCTTTTGGTATTTCATTATCTCTTTCATGTGTACTATTTTCAAAGTTAGAATGTGCATTTACTTCATTCTATAACTCAACTTCTGAATACAGCTCGACATTCATTGGTTGTGACTCAACTGATACTAAAATTTGTTGTTGATTCCCAACTTGATTGGCAGCTTCATATTCAATTGGTATTCCTTCATAGAAGTATACAAAGGATCCATAATCTTTTAGTTGCTTGGATTCATCAAGTTGGACCTCTACATGCTCATTAAAATTTACATTTGCACTCTCCACAATCTTGTTAGTGTTAGTGTTCAAACACTTACATGCTTTGCTTCTAGTAGAGTATCCAAGGAATATGCCTTCATCACTCTTTGCATCAAACTTTCCATTTCTAGTATCTTTAAGAATATAGCATTTACAACCAAATATTTTGAAATGTTTTACATTAGGTGAGTGACCATACCATATTTCAAAAGGTGTTGCATATGTACCTTTCTTGACTTGGACTCTATTCAGGGTGTAAACAGTAGTACTTACAACTTCTCTCTAGTGCTTTACAGCAACATTTTTCTCCATCATCAAGGTTATGGCATAGTCTATCATGGATCTATTCCTTCTTTCAGCAATACCATTCTGAGTTGGAGATCTTGATGCTGATGTTTTCCTTTTGATACCTTTGTCATTGTAGAATATCTCAAACTCTTTTGATGTAAACTCTCCTCCTCTGTCTAATCTTAGACATTTCAGATTTTTACCTATTTCCTTCTCAACCTTGGCCAAGTACCACTTAAACATTTGGAATGCATCATATTTTTGCTTTAAAAACATGGTAGTCATCATCCTAGAGTAGTCATCTACAAATAGCATTATGTATCTATCTCCTTCGTAGCTTTGTACTTCTATTGGACCACATAAGTCTGTATGGACTAGCTCTAGTACTTATTTGGAAGAGTAGGTCTTGCTTTTAAAACTTGACTTGGTCATCTTTCCTAGTTGACATTGTTTGCACATTGTTTTTTCAGGGTTCTACAGTTTAGGAAAACCTTTGACTTTCTTTTTTTTGCTAATGCTAATCAGATTGCCAAAGTTAACATGACATATCCTTTTATGCCATAACCAAACATTATCAAGTCTAACAACAAGGCAGGTTGCATATTTCATATCTAGGTAAAAAAAATTACTCCTAGTTTCTTCACCTTTTCCTATCAAATCTCTATTAGTGTCATAGATTTTGGTAGTTTTGTTTCCAAATTCTACTTTGCAACCTATATTTCTTAACTGTGATGCACTTAAAAAATTATAGTTCAATCCTTCAACATAGTATGCATTATCACATGAAATTTTCTCTGTAAGTTTAATTGAACCTTTTCTTTTGATTTGACATGGAGCATCATTTTCAAATCTAACACTATTTCCATCATATTGAGTAAAGGTAATAAACTTACTTTTGTCTCCTATCATGTGGTGTGAGCATCCACTATCTATGATCCACTTGTCATTCTTGTTCACACAAGTTACCAGTTTTGTTGCTTCATCTTCATGTGATTCATCCTTCATGGCTACATAAACTACTTCATCATCATTCTCATCAGAATCTTTTTCAAAAATGTAGCATCTTTTTCCTTTGTCCTTGTAATCTCTACTATCATCTTCTCTTTTGTTCTTGTACTTGTTTCCTTCTTTGTAGTTCTTCTTTTATGTACACCTTGCAACAATATGTCCTACCTAATTGCAATTAAAAAAAATGATAGGCAGTATACCTTTGAATTTACCTTTGCCTCTATGGAATCTTCTAGCCAGTAGTGCCTCCAAATGTTCCACATCTTCCTCATATGTGATGCTATCACTGGATGCATGTTTTCCTTTTCTACTCTTCTTCTTTGATTTTACTTCCTCGGTGTCTTTCAATGTCAGCTTGACCTTGAAAGTAGATTCAACATTCTCAGGTCTATAGTTGTTAAAGTTGGACAATTCAAATGTAGTAAGTCTTCCTACTATTCCTTCAAAGGTTAGTGTGTTTCCTTGTACACACCTTAGCTCTTGGATTACTGAAACTCTTGTGTTTCCTTGTACCACCTAGACTTCTTATTGTACTTACCACTTCTTTCATTCTGGAACCATATTGAGCAAATTTTTGCCTTCCTCCATTTTCATGTCATCAAAATTTCCTCTGAGGCTTTCTCTCTTTGCTCTTTGAACATTCTGATCTCCTCCATAGATATCTAATAGAAATTTCCACATTTTGAATGTAGTATCACATCCTTTGATGTCATCAAATTTTGGATAACTGAGTGTAGAGGCAATCTCTAGTATTACCTGATTATGCTCCTTCCTTTTGTTCAAATCATCTATAGAGAGGGGTCCATCTGGATCTACATGTTCCACTCCAATTGAGATTTTTGCATAATCACCTGTTGATTTGAGATGCAATTTCATCAAACTCTTCCATGCAACAAAGTTATCTTTGTTGAGCTTGGGAACTTCTTTCTTGGACATATTGATCTTCCTACTTCTAGTACCTTTAAACTAAATCAACCGATGGTTCTGATACCTATTGTTAGAAATGCTTTATAATAACTAAGAGTGAGGGGAGGGGGGTGTGAATCAATTATTTAAGGTCCAAATGTCCAATTCAAACTTTTCATCAAGTAAAGTATGCCCATCAAACTATTTATTCATCCAAGCTTAAACTTTCCTATTCAACAAGTTACTGTAAATTAGTATGCAAACATAACACATGAAAAGATCAACACATAACACAATGATTTATGTGGAAACCCAATTTGGGAAAAAACCACCAATAACATGCTACTCAATTCTCACTCTTCTGAAGTGATACCTTGTTAAAGGCTACAACAAACTGTTAAATGTGACCTAGTTAAAGGATTTAACCACCCTGTTAGAAGTGGGCCTAGTTAGAGGATTTTAGAACATTCATTTGGAATGTCACCCTATTAAATGATTTACAAAATGGTTGTTAAACCAACCTAAGTCCATAGGATTGTTACCCTAACTGATACAATTGCTAAAAAGTAAAAATAAGGGGTTTTGACCTGATTATAGCATACAACTTATCTTGCAGATTTCATATCACCATTTAGCTCATAACAATTACATGGCTTTCAATCTCTGAAGCTCTGACAACTTTCCCTCCTTTTAGGCTTTGTCTCCTTGAGTCTTTATGCTCAATGTACAAGTGCAATCCTCTCTTTCTAACCACTTATTGAAGTAGAGTCTTTGTGCTCTATTCTTCCTTCTCCTGGATGCCTTCTCTTTGACATCCTTTAACCACTTTGCAATTTGACACACTTGAAAATCTTGCTTCTTGGCTTATGACTCCTTAAATAAAAGTTTGGAACTTCTTTTCCCCCGCAATTCTTCCCTCCTTTGATTTTAGTTTGAATGAATTAGGTAGGATTCATTGAATCTGACCCACATTTTGTTCCTTCTAGAAACATCATGAAGATTCCTCTTGTATTCACTCAAAAATGGTTTACATAGAATTCTGTGCCACCGGCTCATTATTCTTATCCTCCAATTGGTTCACAAAATTTAAGGTAACAAACTTGTCAGCCCAAATTTGGTGAATCTTTGACTTTTTAATAATGCAGTAGCTCAGCAATATTGAAATTCTCGTGCTCAGTACATATTGTGTTACTCAGCCCCAACTACATTTTATAGATGCTTGACACTTGTTGTGAATTCACTTGGCATCCATTAAGATTTTTTGATTCTTGGCACCTGATCATGCTCAGCTCCTTCTATATCACTTGGCACACACTAGATTTTCCATTTTCTTAGCTCTAACTAGAAATTTGCTCATCTTGAACTAGCTTGCTCGGCACTTACTAATGAGCTTAGTTTAAGCTTTGCAGTCAACCTTGTTCCAACTTATTCCTCCAATGTTTCTTAGTATGACCAACCTCTGTATCTTCAAGTATGTTATCAATACATTATTTAACTATTGTCTTAGTAGATCCTTGTACTTTATTACAAAACCATAACTCAACCTCTCCCTTTGGTGCTCTTGTTACATCTTGTTGATTAAATCCTCTTCATCAATCAACTAAGTGATAATACTTGGATCTTATAACAAATTGTCATTCCAACAAATAGTAGGTTTGACATGAATGAAAAACAATGATTGAAAACATTCTTTATCAAAAATCTCCCTCCTTCAATCAATCTTCTTCTCACAATGATCTTTTCAATCAAATTTCCAACAATTGAGAGGGGGGTTGAATCATGATCTATAAAACTTTTATCCTTCAAACCAACTTTGCTACATGCACCATATTCACCATCTCATATCTATTTTATGCATAACATAAATCAAATGTTGTAATAAATATAACTATGCATCATGTATGAAATGTAAATACATAACACAAAATATTTGGTTGCCTAGAAACCCTCCAAGGTGAAGATAAAATTGGGGTGGGGATGACATTCACAAATTGTCACTACTATAGTAATGAAGTTAACCTATTAGGGTTATAATTTTGATCACTTCTAATGATCTACACTATGAGGGGCCTGCTCTACTAAAATAATTTAAGATTTTTAGGTCTTACCTTGATTAAAGGATATTGTACTTACATTGAGGTAAGGACTATTTTAGTAGATTTACAAAGGTTTGTTAAGAGAACTGCCCTAATTCAATCTATTAATATTGACTTAGTATCTGATCCTTTAGTTTGCACTTATAATTTCTAATTATGGATCTCCCCCTTCCAATATTTGATCTAATCTCCAATCTAATATAGCTTTTCTTAGTCCTTCAGTCCTTCATTAGTTTGCTAAACTCTGTTTTTCACAACTTTTTCATGTAGCATCTAAAACTCAACTCCTTCACAGAAAACTTCACACAGTTCACAATCTTTTTTGTGATAGCTCATGATACTTCTCTTGTTAAAATAAGGTTTAGATCTACCTATTTAAAGAAATTTGTAGAGTCTTCTAGATGCTTCCCTGTTTTCCCCTTCATTTGATTGGTTGTTCTTTCCTCATAGGGATCAGTGATCCACATCAAAACATGTAGCAACCTCTATAATAAATTCTAAAATCATTAAATGTTGTGTTCATCTCAACTGAAAATGATTTACCTCAAAGTTTGTATTATTCTAGATTTTTATGTTCTCTCTGTGTTACTCGACACTCATTATTTTTGATGCTCGACTATAATTGATCTTTGTTCTATTGCTCAACCTTAACTGTACTCATCTCCTTCTGTATAACTCAACATCTATGTGTGTTGTCTTCTTAGCATTCACTAGGCTCAGTTTACACTAAAAGTACTTGGCAACCAAAGATTTGTTTAGCTTTATAGAGCTTGGCATATACATGATTATTTACATGTCTTTACATGACTCGGCCTATATAGAGTAGCTCAATTGTAGTGATGATAGATTGACTCTACCTTATATATGACTTAGTGTTTGACATTGATAGACAATAAGACTTAGAGATACCAAAAATCCCTCCCCCACCCCCGACATTAGTAAAAAAAATCATGATTGCATCTTTACAATAAAAAAATAAGAGTACTCCCCCTAATCCTATGACTTAGCTCTTATAGAACTTCAAAAAATTTTCTTTATATTATACATTACATACTTTACATGACTAAAATCAGTTTGATTGTAATGTTGTCATACCTTTTCTAATTTCTACTCTTTAAATGAATCATTCCCTCTTGTAGATATCAATCACCTATCTCAATCATTCCATATTAATCAAATATCCCCCTTTATTCTTTCATAATTCCTCCTTGTTTTTGACACTTATGTCTGCTTCTTTTGTTATTGGGGTGTTTGTTGTTAGGGTTGTGAGGGTGGAATCAAACCATATTTATCAATGAAAAATTTATGAATTTGATTGATCATGGAAAGGGAATGATCCCATGTGGTTCTTAATAATTCCAAAACATAAATCTTCAACTTCAAATTCATTGCCAAATCAATTAAGCTGTCAGCAATCAAAAGATTATGATCTCTTTACAGTAGATCATTTTCTAAAATGAAATCTCGTTGTATAACCTCCAAATTAAGTATCAAATTTGACTATATAGATATTATTTTGGCCCTAATTCTTTTATCTATTGTGTGTATCTCAGCCAATGTCCCTTGTACAAACAACAATATGTTATAATGCATTGAGCTTGATTCAGCTGATTGAGAGACAAAACTACTTGATTACTTCATATTAGCCTAAATCCTCTATATATTTGCCTAAAATTTGTTTGTAAACCTTGGCACATGAAAAATTATTTTGTATGGATCTTGTATCTTCTTCAAAAGTTCCTCTAAATTATATACAATTGCTTAAAAATGATAGTAGAAACTTTCTCCAATACTTTCTTCTCAAATTTCTTCATAGAGCAGGCCATCAGTTTATCATTTGCCTCAATATCTTCAATATTGACCTTTTCAACAACTTGTACCAATGGAGAGATAATGGGGGCCTTCTCATCAATGGTTTGAATATCAAAAGCATAACCAAATATTTCCTTTATATCATGCGACACCTATTTATGTAATTGTTCTCTCCTCATCTCCTCTTGCCTCGTCTTGCTTGCTAATATGTCTTGTAGGATGATAGTTTTCTCAAAAGTGAGATTGGCTAGATCCCATTTTGGCATATCAATTATTTCATCTAGACTAACAATATTATCTAGAGAACTTTCCTTTATCTTGTTTCCTTTACTTTTCTTGAGAGTGTTGCTACTTGACATGACTAGAGTAGAAGTAGGTGATGGGGTATCGTCACTTGGTCTTGCTTGAACTTCAATTCTTCGAACAAAAATAGTAGCATTTAGTACTACATTCTCCTCTTCTTATTTCGTCTTTTTATCTCCCTCATCCTAAGGTCTTAAGTGTTAGAAAACTGAGGTGCAAAAATAGCTTCCTACACTAATCCCTTAAGGAAAGTGTTGTGCAAATTCCTATTAAATCCTTACAATTTCAGATTTGATATTATGTAAAAAATAATATTACAATCAACTATGAATATAGAAAATAGACAGAGAAAGAAAATACATAAACACAAAGATATGATGGTGGGGAAAAACCTTTCAATAAAACAACCCCACCCCTCCAAAACTTGTACAATGTATTATCTTCAACACAAAGGTTACAACACACTTACAATGAAAGTTCTTTCAGGACATGAAAGACTAATCTAGTAGCAACCAACAATACACTTCTCACTCACTCCTATTTGTAACCCTAAAAATGCTTATATCATGTTCTTTCCATTTTAGGGTAACTTCTAAAGAACAACCATATTAGGGTTTTACCATTCTTTGGAAAAGTAGGAACCCAAAAAAATTTTCAAGGCAATGCCCCTAACCCTGAGTGTTGGATGGAGACTCGAGTGTATAGTACTCAATGATTAATTGCCACATGTCTTCACATCTTCACCCATCATCAAATCTTCCAAAGATAGCTCTTATGTGTCATAGGAACTTGTCGTAACCATTTGAGTCATGATTTCCTTACACACAATTCAAGATGTCGACACATGCAAGTGGAGTGACACATCAGCATGCCAACTAGACATGTACACTCACAATTAATTACATTATTTTCAAAAAATACATTTACAAAACAAATAATAATAATACAAATTTTCCAAGGTTGAGACACCTTATTCCTAACTCTAAGACATTTGGTCTTGTATAAACTATAGTAGATACTTCTACATTGGTTTCCTTTTCTAGTTCCTCTTGGTCTTTCTTCTCCCTTTCTAGTACCTTGTCTTTTGAGATTTTTTTTTGTTCATCAATAGGAGTGTCAAGTGTGGCGGCATGAATAGGGGATATGTTTCCTTCTATGATTGACACACCTAAACTTTCTTCATCACTTTGATTGTTTACAATGATACATGTATCCATAGTTTTCTCGTGTTCATCTCCTTTAGTGCTTAACCCAAAAATACTCTTCCATAACAACTCATTTGTTGTACAAAAACCTTAATCTTATTATATAGAACTATAGATGTTCTAAATTTAGGAATGAATTGGTTCCTATGCTTCTCCAAAAATGTTTTCTTTTTCTTATTTGACAATTTAGGCATAATCTTGGCCAATGTGTCTTCTCTAATTTTCTTCTCTACTTCTATAACTTTTTTCTATTTTCTATCTAGTCTACTATACAAATAATTTGGAATCATCTTTTCTAATTCAGTAGGAGAAATTTTATTGTTAGCCATCATATCTATCATGGCCTCTTCTACCTTGGTTTTATCATCATTCCTAAATGTATCAGACTTCACATATTTGAAACTTGATAGACTTGTAGTGCTTTGATGTTGGCACATACCTCATCAATATTTCTTTTCTTGATAGGTACAATGACTTAGTGATGTTTAGGTTCATTAGACTTGGTCCTCTCTGCATCTTCCTCTTCAATATATTTCTTCTTCACTAGCCTTCTTATCTTTGTCTGGCTCATAGTGGCTAGCATTTTCCTCTTTTCTACACTAGTGCCACTAGGTTTGGTGATTCTAACCACTACTTTCTTGATTGGCGGCTTGACACTTACCATTTTTGGTGCCCTAGTCCTTGGTCTTTGTGGTGCAAGAGGAGAGAGGGGATCATATGTCATCTTCTTTGTAACCTTCTTCACCTTAGACTTTTTGATTTTCATTGTTTCAGGCTTCTTTGCTAGTGGGATGACTAGTGCTAGGGTTTTCCCCTATTTCTTTGCACTTTCTTCCTCTTCCTCATCACCACTATCATTTTATTCATCTTCTCCAAGATAGTATGTTAGCATCAAAGGTTCTTTTCCTTTTGTCTATTTGCCTAGCTTGTGTTCTAGGTCTTCAATAATCTTCTTTCTCTTCTTCTCTGTAGAAGAAATTTTGATATCAATAGTTATTCTAGCATTTTCTTCTTCATACTTACCATAGATTTCAGCCTCTACAACGATTTCTTCCTTTAGAAGTGTAGCAATACTTGCACTCACATTGTTTATATCAATTTCATAACCAAAAGAGCTTAAGCCACAATTTTCAAGGCTCAACTTCATGTACAAATGTATTATTTTTATCAGCTAGAAAACATACATAATTATAATGCTTCATCACTAATGATGTTGGGATCCTCATTTTCTTTCTCATCATCTATTTGAATTCCTCAAAATATGCATCCAGAATATCGTCAATTTTTTCTCCCAATTGTGTTATATACTCACTAGTATGCCTTGTAATAGGTTTATCTTGTCCCCTTACAATATTCCAATAGAAGGAAAATAATTCTATGTAAAAGAAAATACACATAATCAATAATCCAAACTTACACATTGAATTTTTAGCCTTCTTGATTGATGTCAGGTTCTCTTCTAGTTGTAATTGTTGTAACTCAAAAAGATCAAATTCATGATCCTTCATCACAATCTTCCATGCCTGATCAACTTCCATACATGACACACTATTTAGTTGGCTCAATTGATAAAACTAATGAGAGATTACTCTCACTAAAAATTTGATTAATGGATCAGTGATGGTAGAAATAGACAACCCACATCCTTTCCACTCAGCTTTTGTATTAGCCTCAATTTATTCTCAGCTTATGAATTATATTGTCTTCTTCTTATCCATCATTGGATACCCAATAACATTATGAATCACCTTCTTCAAAATCTTAATAGGTCCATTTTCTAACCACAACTCCATGTCATGAATTCTTTTCAACACAACTTTAATCCATTCATTCTTAAAATTTCTCAAAAAATCTAGGGCATGAGTTAAGCCTTTCCTCTCAACAATTTTAAACTCATCCTTTAGTATTCCTTTGTCACACAATTTCTCATACACCACAAAAATTTCATTATCACCAACTTTGCAAATTTTTCACATGTAACAACTTCTCACATCATGAATCATAATTACTTTAGGTGGTATCAATGATAACACACCTATTGAATCTCCTTTCATAGCAATTTCTAGAATAGCATGAAGTTTAGGTGGAGGACAAGTGTGACTCATCGCCAATTGAATATTTCTTACCTCTTATCCATGATGCTTCACTACAAATGATGAAGATACATATTCTTGTGTTAAGGTTATGAATTTTTTTTTCTTTTTGAACTATTTAGCACCACTAAAAATTAATAATCGATCGATCTTTGACTAATAGTTCACTTTCAATCACCTTAAAATCACTTTGAAAATTGCTCAGATCACTCTGTGTTCTCAAAATTTGAATGCAAAGTGTGTTTAATGTATTCAAATTATTTATATATACCTTCATTCTCTCAAATTAGAGTCTCCATTAATGATGTATCTTACATTAGCTAGAATCCAACTATCTCAGTTAATATGGGAAACTTTTGAACAATTTTAGTGATGTTCAACACCCATCATGTAAATGGCTCTTTTGCACTATTCTTTCCAAAGATCTATTCTAATGCATCTTTTCTGATGTAGATATGACCTTTTCAAAAATTTATGTTAGGAACTAATGTAAGATAAATCATTAAATACAAAACTCCTTACATACCTTTGTTGATTAGTTTGAGGTGGTATGATCACCTTCTCCATTGGATTGGGTGATCTTGACTTCATTTATTCCACTACCTCCAACTTCCACCTTTTTCTTCCTAGTTTGATTCATCTCCTTCTTTGTTTATTTAACATCCACTTTGCCTTTACCCTTGATGTGTTCATTATTAGGTACTAGTGCTCAAGTCCTGCAGTTCTTGGTCACATGTCCAATATTGTGACAATTAGAAAAAATGTTCTTATGTACATTGTTTTGCCTTCTATTTGTCTGGTAGGTTTTTACCTATGATCTACATTCATATGCTCTATGTCCAAATTTTTGACAACTGTAACAAATCCCTCAAATCTAGGTGTAGTAGATGCATTTTTCATTCTTGATCTACACTCATATATTTGATGGCCTTGCTTCTAACAATAAAAAAATAACTAGTAAACTTAGGGTTTTGCATACCATTCTTACTTCTGAAAATATTTATAGAATGTCCAAGTTTATCGCAATAATAGCATGTAGGTTATCCATTTGACTTTGCATTCCTTAGATCTCCACTCTTGGATTATTCTCCTTCTTCAGTAGATGAATGTTTCTTCATATGTCATAGTCTAGGGGTGATGCCAAATGACCTATGATTTCATCAATTTTTTAAAGTATCTTAATGCTTCACTGGTCTTGTTCATTTTATCCACAAGTTCTTTCTCATATCTTAACTCATTCATTAGTAGGTCACTTTGTGATCTCAAATATGTTATCTCTATATCTTACCTATTCAATTCCTTATTTGTAAGCATTAATTGATTCATCATGTCTAGCTGAGTGTTTTTAAGCTTTCACACATTAGATGGCCTTTCTTCAAGTTTGATATCTATTTTTCTTTTCTCTTCTAGAAATACAACTTTACATAGCCTTATTGACTTAATTTCATGTTCATTTTTCAATCTTCTTACTACTTCATTCAGGATGTTGTTTTTCTCTAATAGATATGCAATGGCTACATCACTCTCATTAGAATTTCTAGGGTCAAAAAATCCTTGTGTATCAATTTCTTCATAAAGTATATCATTCTGTTGAATTTCCATATCCTTTATCTTTCTAATGGATTTTCTTAGTTTCTCTATTGCTACTTCAAGTTTCTACAGTATGAGATGGATGTTTATCATTTGATTATCAATAACCTTTCCCAATTTGTGAGCCTATATCTCCAAGATTTAAACTCACAAGCTGTTAGAATTCCTTCAAGAGAATCAATGCCTTGATACCAATTATTGGAAGTTTAATTGGGAAACTAAGATATTGAGAGGGAGGTGAATCAGAATCTATAAAACTTTTATCCTTCAAAATGACTTTACAACATTCACCATATTGACCATCTCATATCTAGTTTATGCATAACATAAATCAAATATTGTAATAAATTTAACTATGCATCACATTGATGAAATGTAAACATATAACACAAAATATTTGGTTACCTAGAAACCCTCCAAGGTGAAGGTTAAACTGGGGTGGGGATGACACCCACAAATCTTCACTATTGCAGTAACAAAGTTAACCTATTAGGGTTACAATTTTGATCACTTCTGATGATCTATCTTGTGAGGAGTCTGCTCTATTAAAATTATTTAAGACTTTTAGGTCATACCTTGATTAAAGGATTTTACACTTACAATGAAGTAAGGACTATCTTAGGAGATTTACAAAGGTCTGTTAAAACCAATCTGTTAAGAGATTTTCCCATTTCAATCTATTAAACTAACTTAGTACCTGATCCTTTGATCTGCACTTATAATTATTGATTATGAATCTCCTCCTTCTAATATCTAATCTTATCTCTAATTTGATATATCCTTACTCAATCCTTCACTACTTCATTAGGTTTCTAAACTATGTTCTTCACAACTTTCACATGAAACATCCAAAACTCAACTCCTTCACACAATACTTTACTTCCTTCATAAACTTTGCAATCTCTTTTGCGATAGCTCACCACACTTTCTCTTATGAAAATAAGGTTTGGATCTACCTATTTAAAGACTTCTATAGAGTCTTTTAAATGCTTCCCTTTTTGCCTCATCATCTAATTGGTTATTTTTTCCTCATAGGGATCGGTGATCCATGTTAAGATGTGTAATAACCTTTGTTACAAACTCTACAACCATTAAATATCATGTTCATGTTGTCTTGAAATGATTTACCTCAATTTTTTATCATTCTAGACTTGTATATTATCCTATGTTACTCGACACTCATTGTTTCTAATGCTTGGTCGTAACTATTCTTCATTTTGTTGCTCGACCTTAATTGTACTTAGATCCTTCTATATAACTCGGCATCTATGTGCATTGTCTACTCAGCTTTCACTAGGCTCAACTTGCACTGAAAGTGCTCAGTGAACAAATAATTTCTTGACTCCTATAGAGCTCAGCATATACATGATTATTTACAAGTCTTTACATGACTCGACCTATATAGAGTAGCTTGGTCATAGTGATGATCGACTGACTTTGTCTTATATATGTCTAAGTGTTTGAAACTAATAGACAACAAGACTTAGAGATACCAATGTGAATTTCTCTTGAATTCTTGGTTGCAACCCATTAAGGTAACATACAACTTTCCTCTTGTCCTCTTTTGCATAGCCTATTCTTATGAGAAATTGGCAGAACTCTTTTGTGTACTCCTAAATAGATCTTCCCACTAGCTTGAACCATTGTTTTTTCCTCAATAGATCAATCTCATAATCAACAAGAATTAATTGATTCTCTAATTTATCTATCATATGATCCCATATTGTGATTTTCACCTACCCTCTTTTATTTCACTTCAATTGGATCTCCCACCACCAAATTTTGCATGACCCTTTAGTTTGGCCTTCACAAACTTGATCCTATCGGGACCCTCAATATCTTCATACTCAAAATATTCTTCTAATTCATTGATCCAATAGATTAATTCCTCTGGGTTAATATTTATAAAAAATGTGGTAACCTCAAACTTAGGTATTTTTCCAATCTTAAGATTTCCATAAAAAGCCTTTCCTCTTCTAGGTCCAAAACTTCATCTTTTTCTTCGTAGTCAATTTTTCCTTCTTCTTCTCTTTTATACTCAATTTCATATCTTATGACAAGATTCATCCCTTTGTGCACTTATTCTTGCAATTCTTGTAGTTATCTTTAGAGGGCTCTAAACCCCTCAGGTATCATACTTCTAGCTCTTCCACCACACTCTCTTTGTGGAGGCATTTTAGCACTTTTGTTAGAACCTTACCGCAAATTGTTTCACAATCGGTGATCTATCTACACACTCATCCCAAACCATAATCATAATTCAAACTACCTTATAGTTGATGACCTATCTACACACTTAAGAAAACATGGCTCTGATACCACATAATGAATGGTTATATCCTTAATATTACAAACACGCAATAGAAATATGGAACAGCATAATTTTTGCAAGAACATAAAATACGCTTCTTATTATCTCCACAAATATGGAATTATAGATTTTTTAGAATTTCAATATGCAAAGGCACATGAGCACTTGATTTATAATATTCTTCAAGATAGAGCTGCAAACTACCACCCAAAACTGCCTAGACATCACTACACACTTTCCTTATATAGGCATTTTTTCACTACTCAAGAAGGTTCTAGACATTAACCTAACCTTCGAGGATGACCAACCCCCAAATAAATATTATTTTTTCATTATTACATAAGGTGGACTCAAATTATATTTTTAGGTAGCCCAACTTCTGGAGGCCATAACTTTCAAATTATAGCTTTGATTTTCACCTATAAGTACTTTTGTGAAATGATCGCTCCTGATCTACAATGCATGACAAATGTATGTGCTAATCAACCCAAGTTCAACCTTGTTCTAGAGACTCTAAAGCCTTCAAAATTGATCTCTAATATTCTTTACCCAAAAAACTCAATAACTTCAGCAATACATATGGTATGACAATGAAGGTCTACTAGTAGGATGATATGACTAAGATGAACCTCTACCTATGAAATTAGAACATTCTAAGCTCATAGGATTGACTTACTAAAAATAGTAAGTTTTCACAAATACTAACTCTCCCAAGTTCCCCACAACCAACAAAGGAAAGAGATAAAGAAATAACCATGTCATCTCTCACATGGCATAGAACACAAATTAGTGATCACAATCTCCAATCAATGTCAAATCCAATGCAAATGAAAACTAAACATCCATGAAGATAACAAAGACCAAAGAGAAACCATGCAAATAATAACCTACATCATGTCCTTCTATAGGCACCTCTAGATATAAATTTTGCAAGTATGATCTCCTCCATAAAACCCCAACCAAGAAACCACAACAACACCTAAACCATGCTACATAACTATTCATGGGTGTAAGCCTCTCACAAGAAGATCAAACTCATAAACTGTTCCTAATATAAGGAATATACCCAATATAAAACCATCTTCCAAAATCAACCATCATAACAACATATACACAAGGAGATAACCAATGTTAAACCCTCTCTCAAATGAACCCTCTTGAACTAAATGAAGTACAATAGCTCAAGATCCATATCATGAAAGACAAGCATAAACACGATGCACCTGAAAGAAATAATGGACTATACCTCTCAAGTAGAAAAATACTAAGTAGACCAAGAGTGGAGAATGAGAATTCTCATCAAGATATCCAAGTCTCCAACCAAGACTCATCTAAGAACAATCTCCTCTCAAGTCATATTAGATGAATGTCCCTTGAACTTCTTGCTGAAACTACCTACTATCCCAATAAATACTTCTCTAATCTAAGAGAAATCAGCATCACTGTCATCTCTAAGTATCCATGAACACCTATAACCAATCAATCCATTCCAACTATAAATTAAAAATATTAATAATGTACCCAAAAAATGATCAATGTACTCACTACCAAGAAACTAAACCAAGATTGATGTCAAATATCAAGCCATGGCCTTGGGAATAAAAACATGACAACATGATCTAAACTATCTCAACCAATGAGATAACACACTCCATATTAACATACCATAACATGTCAAAACTCTAAACATGTATCAAGAGTATACCATGACATAATAATGAAACCATTCTAACACCAAGGATAGCATGTCAAATGAAAGCATAAACCACACCTTTACCAAGAACCTCATGAGTCCTTAAGATGCAACCATCTCCACACACAATGAAGAAAACCATCTCCACATACCATGAAGAACCATCCCTATACACCATGAAGATAACCAAGAACTCCATGAGTCCTCAAGATCCAACCATCTTCACACACCATGAAGATAACAAGTGCACCATGAAAATGTTAAAGATGATTTGACAACAACATGATCTAAGATAAACCTCTAACATCTAAAAACACTCAATAAATATATCAATGCCAAAAAATCCCACTCAACCATCATACTAAGTCACCCATGGAATCATAAAATTTATCTCCTACATGAAGATCCTCTAGGTCTAAACACATAACAAAATTGTTAGTACCAACTAAAAACCAAGATCTCCAAACCAAGAATATACAAACCAAACCATGAACTAATCCCCATGCTACCACCTCATTACTATTACAAGCTCCCTCTAAATTGTGTATCCAAGCTATCCATGACATCATGGTGAAAAACCTTTCTCTGACCAGGAGAATCAACCAAGGCATCAAACCATCAAAGAACTCAAAGTGCACATCACAAGCTCCTCAAAGAAACCAAATAACCATGATCCTCAACCAAGAAGATATACCACCATAACCAAATCAAGAATCCAAACTAATAAACATCAATGATGTACCTATATATCCAATTATGTCATTCCAAAATACACGGCACCATGATCATATCCATGAACTAAGCATATAACTCTCAACGTGTCCAACCTATCAACATAAAATAGTCAACCACACTTTTCCACCATAACTATATTTGGTAGTAACATCTCATTCACTTCTACATGAAGAAAAAACAAAAAGTCATTTGATTTAGGGAATAGACAACTCAAATCAAAGACATCAATCTGAATATGCATCAATAATAAAAGATCAATGGGAAAAGATAACCCATAACCAATTCATAAATGTAACTTGTAAGCATAGATCACTTACAACACTGCATAACTTGTAGACCCAACAAGTTGCATACCTATCCAAACCAAACACTGATAGCCATATCATCATGACACCAATATAAAGTATAACCTAAGTATACAATGACATCAAATCTCAAACATCCAAACATACAATGTCATAAACTCATAATGCTACCTTAGTTACTATATATTACAAACCATTATATCAATATATCACCAAATAAATCATTCCAAACCTACACCAAAAGCTTTATGTTTACTATTTGAAGTCCAAAATACGACTTTTTATGCCCAAGTTATGCTTAGATCTGTGCTCAAAATTTTTAAAATCTTATTTTTGGGCTCTTAAAACCTAACAAAATGTCAAAATCATAGAATCAAATCTATAGGAAGTTGTAGTGCTCTAAATTAACTTCCCAATAACTATAAGAAGTCCAAAATTTTATACCCTGAGAGAAAGTTATGGTCGTTTTACCAAGGCAATCTTTTTACCATTTTCAATACAATTTTTTCCACTTTTCTTTTTAGTGATGAAAATTCCAATAGGATTAAATTTGACGGCCTTCACAAGTTGAAACTAAAAAAGCTTTGAATTTCCTCTTCACATGGCCAAACTAGGGCATATTATATATCAAAATTTATGGAAATGTCAACCTTGATCCTACGGTGAGGTCTACTTTTTCCTAAGAGGCCATTTATACAAGTGCCCCCCCCCCCCCCCCCCCCCCCCCCCCAAAAGAAAAAAAACCCTCATTCAAATGAAACATCCAAAAGAACCCTTTTGACCTACAATTTGTTGATCTTAGATTGGTTTTGAAAAGTGAGTGTCAACACACTTAAGTCATTTACTCAGTTCATGTCAAAGTAGTAATACATGTTAACCAAAACATATAAATACTAGACCATGCCGAGTTGCAATGAGTGTTGAATCACTCAAGTGCTGAGCAGATAGACCATGTCGAGTGATTCAAGAGTTGAGTAAATAGTGGATATTGAGTAATGCAAGTGTCAAGTCACAGTATACAGAATAATGAATGTCAAGCATCAAAGACTTCATATGCTGAGTGATACATTTTTGACATATTTGTTTGTAATGGCACAAACAACTATGGAAATCATTTCTAAGATGTCTTAAGGATAGATTTTAATCTTTTGGAGATAAAGGTGAATCTATATTTTGATTCCCTATGAAATTACATGTAGCCAATCAAAAAATAGGAAGGTTTAAGTGGTAAAATGGATGAATCTTAGCTATAGATTCATACCTAACCTTAAGCCACCTAGATCTTCTTAAGGAGGATGAAGCCCTAAACTCTTTATGATAGAGGAGAGCAATTGTGGAAGGAATTGAAGGAGAAAACAAGATAGTTTGTAGAGAATTCAAGGTGACTTAGATGAAAGAGTGAATTACAGAATTAGTTAGTAAATAATAGAGGATAGAGGGAAGGATATAGCATTGGAGACATCTGATCTTGAAGGATCAATTAAACATTGTGTAGAGGTGATCTGTTATTAGGAAAGTAAGTGCCAATCATAGGATCTATGGTGAGACATTTTAATAAGTTATTTTAGTTATATCTCTTAACAGAGTAGTCCTAATGTGTTGTATGAAATCCTTCAATAGGGTGATTACTTAATTGTAAGTTGAATTTGTCTAACCAGACACACTTCTAATAGGGTGTTGAAATCCTCTAACAAGGTGAGACCTAATAGTCTTTGTAAGCCTTTAACAGGGTAGACCTTTCATAGAGTAGACCATGATTCATGGTCAAATCATTTTAACCTTCATTGAATACACTTTATTACTATAATAGTGAAGATTTTTGGGTGTCATCCCACCCCAATTTTACCTTCTCACTTGGAGGGTTTCTAGGTAATCATATCTGGTGTTATATGTGTGATTGATTACATGTTTACATGATTTAGATGTATATGTTTTACATGTTATTTTAGTATATTAATGCATGTGATGAATGAATGGTGAAAGTTTTATGGGTCCTAGTTTAAACTCTTGATTCACACCTCCCCTCCCCCTCAAAAAAAAAAAGTTTACTCTCTTTCCCCTTGTGATTCCAACAATTGGTATCAAAGCATAGTTCTCTAAAAGAGAAGCTTTGCAGCTTTGAGAAAAGACATTGAAATAGAAGTCTAACATTTGGGGAAGACTATTGAGAACTAGGAGATTGAAATACATATCATATTACATCAACTGAATGAGGCAAGAGAGGAACTAAAGAAATTCTTAAAGAGAAGGAAAGAGATTGTTATTGTAGAGAATGACACACTATACAAATAGATAGACACTACTAAGCTATTTAGATATGGTGACTCCAATGAATTTGATGCAGACCTAATGGAAAAGAATAGAATTCAAGCTGAAGAAATTAGAAATCTCAAGCTTGAACAAGAATCACAAGCTATACTACTATGTGAGGTTGTAAGGTCCTGTCCAAGTAAGGACTAGAATGATTGTTAATTTGTCTACAATATAATTTGATTAGTAGAAAATATTAATTTTGTCATTAGAAGAACATTATATAACTTATGCAATAACATGATTAGGGAGAATCCTTGTGTGATTTTCTATGATTAATATTGTTTAAATAAGATTGACTTATCATTTGTAACCATCTGAATATTAGGTGCAAATGTGTATGTGATACTTTGTATAGTAGAGTTCTACTTATTTAATTAATGTGCAAAGTTAACTTATGATTAACTATGGATTTTGTTCATACAATTGACAATAATTATAAATAGAAATGGTCGAACCTCTTTACATATGATATGATAGTTTAGATAGTTTATGAGACTGGTAGCATTAGAACTAATTCACACTATGATGGATTGTCTAATTTATGTTAACATCTTGATTAGCTAATGTAAGTTACCTTATGGATAAATACCTTATATTATTCATCTTATCTCATCATGATAATTAGTTAGTTTTAGTAATTGAAATTATGGCCTATTGAATTGAATAGATATTGTGTTGTGGTAAATACATTCTACATAAGGTGACTGTGAAAATGGAAATCAAGTTTGGGTTATGTGATTATTGTTTTGAAGTAAATTATGTATCATTTAATTCAAAATAAATAAGTATGGAAATGAATAGAATATAGATAACACAATGAATACTAGTGATACTCATTATGTTATTTTAAGAGATGTTATGATTTGAATCTTATAATTAGTGAGAGTAAGTACTTATGCTTGATGAATTTGATTAATGTATGTGTAAGGTGTAAGGTGTAAGGTGTAAGGTGTTTTGATACATATGCTATGAATTATTAATGTGGTTATCATTCTTGAAAAGTTTGTAATTAGAGAAATTAAAGTAGAAAGAATGATACTTATTTGTAAATGAATTTCATATGCAAATGATTCTGAAGAAATGATGCTAGAATATGATATTGATCTAATGGGTTGATCTATGGTTAATTTAGAGATATGTATTAATGCTTACAATCTTATATTTATATGTTTGAGTTACTTATGTTAAATTTGAATTTGTGTAGTGGATGATTATGAAGGCCTAATCAGATGATTATGAAGACCTTTGAGAAAACTATGCCAACTCTTGTACAACAATCAAAGTTGACCTCAATGTAAACTTTTTGTAAAATCGGATATGAACTAAAGTTGGACTTTAGAGGGGTTAAAATGGATCCTGGAGTGCATTTTGGGTTAAAATAACCTAACCCACTTATACTACCTAAGGTTTGGGGTTAGTTGAGGGTCAAATCATGGTTAAAACTTACATTATGACACCTCAAAAGGGCCCACTTCAAATGTGACGAAAATGAATAGTGGGAAAAAATGGTTTATAACACATTGATAAGAGAGTCATGTGCTTTCATTAAAAAGGGAGGAAGACTTTGGAGGAGGGACTTTTCACCATTGTTGGAGATGACAAGGGGAAGATATATGCAGAATAGGAGAGAAGAAGAGGAGGAGAGAATGACAGAAATATGGAAAGGAAGAAGGAGATGGAGGAGGAGGAGGAATGATTATTGGTTGAAGATGAAGATCTATCTAAAGGGAGAGCTCTTGAAAAGATAAGTAGCTTATATGCATTTAGAGTAGTTCTTACTTATTGAGATGAAATATTGTTAGAAAAATTATTCCATAATGTTTGAGAGAGAACTCTTAGGATTGCATCCATGATCTCTTGGTTGAAATGAGCTCTCTTGCCTAGGGGTATGGCTAGGGCACAAGAAACCTCATGATGCCATTATGGTAGGGTGGAAAAGGGCACTTTTGTGAATGGTTTTGATGATTATTGTTGTAATCTTGCAAATGAATATGAATGAAAATTTAGATCTTAAGTTTTTGATAATATATTTAAACTTGTGTATGAGAGAAGAAGTTGTGATAAAGATTATAGAAATGATGCTATTGTTATTTGAGATATTGTAAATCTGTTCTAAAAGCTATTGTTCTTTATATTATTGTTAGTTAAGAGAAATTATTTTGGATGTTAAATTTGTGAGTTATTTCATTAGAAACAAGTGGCTAATGCTCAAGATCATGTTATCAAAATTCCTATTGTGGATCTATATATTGAATCTAAATCTTGATAGTTATTTGATAATTTTAAATAAGTTTTTGGTAGAAAAAATGGGCATGACAGAGGTGACTAAACAAAAGAAGAAATCTATGGAAGACAAAGCCATGATTGAAGAAGACAAAAGAGTTCTAGTAAACAAATTGGTAGAAAACTCAATAGAGTTAACTAAGATCTCTAATATGCAATTGGATACTCTAAGTCAAATGATGAATGCCAACTATGAACTAAATGTCAAGGACATTGAGATAATTACATTGAGGTTGCAGAATGAACAATTGTAGAGTGACCTAAAAAGAGAAAAGGAATTTGTTGAAACTCTCAACAAGCCAAATGAAGCCATCAAATACTTTGAGCAATTACTAAGATCCCTTAGACCTAACAATGATACATCAAGATTGGGTTACACAAGCACTGAAGGAGGAGAATCATCCAAAGTCACTAAAGAAAGGAACATAAAAGGTAAGAACTCCAAACCTACTTGTCATAATTGTGGTAAGAAAGGACATACTACTAGTGTGCAGGAACAACAATACAAATCAGAATGTCAAGCCTAAGAACATGAATCATTGTCATAAGTGCAACAAGCAAGGTCATTAGGTACATGATTGTAGAACTAGGACTATGCATAAACAAATATTTGAAGGATATTGCTACAACTATCAGAGGTATGGACATAGAACCTTTGAATGCAGATCCAAATCCATGTGGTCATCAAACAAGCCAACAAAAGTAAGAAACAATGGAAACTTTTATAATTGAGATTATAATACAAAATATAGCTATCACTACTATCAAGAATATGGACATGCTCCTGAGAATTATATTAGGACACACTTCAATGGTAACTACAAAAGGTGGTTGAGTCAAACTACATGTTTTAGCTATTTAAAGATTGGTCACATCAATAAGCATTATCCAACTAGGTCAAAGGCACCAAATTGTGAATTTGATAAAGGTAAAGGCAAGGAAGATGTTGAACACATCAAAAATGAGATGATTAAGACATGGAAAAATAAAGTTTCTTGTAGAACATCAAATGGAGAAGGGATCACTTCACACAATGGGTCAAGTGATCACACCTCATCAAACTATGGAATCAAGAGGTATGTGGGACTAATATTCAAGTGTTAAATCATACACCAGTTCCAAAAGAAGAGAGTACTAAAAACACTACATTAGCATGAATAGAGAGGCAAGATGTTGTTGAAAATTCAAGATAAATGTTTAAGTTTTTCATGTTGTTGCTGAGTACGAAAAGTCTCCTATGTATTTCAAGTGGAATATTAGTTGATAGCAAGCTGCCAGACTATCTAGTTGATGGCAAGCTCATAGTAGCTATTGAGTGATGGAGATATCAATGGATGTTGAGTGATTTTGAAATTGGTTGATGCCAAGCTTATAGCTATGTAAGAACTAAGCATTAAATGCAAGATTTTTGAAGGGTATATGATCAATTTTTTCTCATTATTCATCATTTTGAATTCAAGCAAGAGCAAGTAGAGAAAAAGGAAATTGAGAAACCCATCCAAAGCATTTTCAAAGATTTTAGCAATGATCTCACACCAATTTATCATATTTCATGAGGTATTTATCATAAGTTGAGCTATGCAGTTTACTTTTGCATAAACCCTAGTTTGACAAAATAGCATCTAGTTTGAAAAATATTGAAGGGAAGGAAGTTTTGAATGTTAATCTTTTAGTAATGAATTTAAGAAACCCATATTTAAAGCTATTCCTAACACTGCCTATAAACAAGATCCTTCTAGTGCATTATCAATGATCCAGCCAAAGGTAATTATGGTGCAAGATGTAAGTGTTATAATTGCATAATAGGAAGTATTGGAGACATGGAGATTAGAGATGCATATAATAGATTGTGTGAAAATGGTGTTTTGAAAAAGGAATTTGAAATTGTTGAGAAAAAGGGTTTAACATGAGCCCTAGACTTTCCTAGTGTATTTAAAATTGAGTGGATAAGAATTGTACTAAGTTGAATTCACAATGGTTCTTTATGGTTGGAAGGAGGACCTATCAAGATCACCAAGAGAATAATTCATAGGATTTCTGGTTACCTAACCCTAGATCAGCCAAAGACACTCAAAATTGATTCAAAGGAAGTAATTGAGAAGGACATTGGTGCAAAATGGAATAAGAGGGGTATGACTATAGATACCATCACTGATCCACTGCTAAACTTTGTTGTAAGCATTATCTCTCATAAATGTTATCAATCTAGTAGATTGAATAGTGTACCCTGCATAGTTGTGGATGTTGGTTACAAGATTATAAAGAAAGAGCATACATATGATATGGAAAAGCTAAAATTTCAACAATTTATGGAAAAACTTGGAGCTATTAGGAAAACCAAGAGTGCACAATGCAAGTTTGGTTCAATACTGGTTTGCATATTCTTTTATGTATAGAATACATTTCCCTCTTTTGGTACTATAGGGTGGAAGACCTATAGGTCAATTGTAGTGTAGATCAATGAGTTCATTGAGAAAATGGGAGAAAAATTTCAAACCTTGATGACAAGTTACTTTGAAGATTTTAAGAAATCAATAAAGCAAAGAATGAGGATACCAATTTCTTTGGTTGAAAAGCACTATAATGACATATGTTTTCTTGTTGATGTTGATTACACTTTTGTCCAAGCTACCACACCAAGGGTAAGATGGTTAAGACCACTTTGGTATGGAATAAATGTTGATGAAGCCTTAACAACCATCATTGTACTACTAGCAAAGGAGATAGATATAAGTGCAAAGATATTTGGCAATTATGAGATGGTAAAATCAAATATTACCATGGAATTGAAAACTACATCAGCCATCAAGAAGAAGAATAAGTTAGTGGAGAAACTAAAAGCCAAATTTGGAGAAGGTGCAGAGGAGGAAGAAGAAGAGGATGAAGAGGAAGAAGAAACACAAACTCTAGCAACTCTTGCATTGACCCAAGGCATGGGAGAAGGCAAGGAAGAAGAGGAAACTAAAGGTGTCAAGGGAGAAGAAGCCGAGGAAGCACCTACTTCTACTGAGCCAAAGATGAGGAAGAATAAGGCATAGCAAGTGGCAAGGGCAAAGAAAATCGTAAAACCTAGCCCAACCAAGCCCACTGTTCTTACCACTAGAGCTAGCACACATGCTACAACTCAAAAAACTAAGGAAAAGACAAAACAAATAGAGCAAGGTGGCCAAGAGTAGAAAAGATAAAGAAGAAAGTATGTGGCATAACCAAATTCTTATGAAGAGAGGACAAAATCAAATGAAAATAACCAATTTAAAGTGGTAAGTCACAATCACCTATTTTATCTTGAAAATTTATGTGAAAATATCAAAAGCAATGTAGATTTATCCATTTTCAAACATATTGATTTTGATAAACTTGGAAAAGAAGGGAAAAATTAATTGGAAGAAGCATTATATGCCATGATGTCTAAGTTTAAGAACACTCCACTAAAATTTTCCAACACAATACCAAAAGGTTTATATGATATTATTGAGCAAAAATTGCATTATTGTCTAAATTTGGAAAAAAAGAAATTAGGGAAACTACATTGGCTTAGGTGATGCCAGAGTTGACAAAGGGAAAAATTGCTAAGGTTGTCAAGAGATATGTAGTTAGGTTTACACCTAAATATGGAGCCTTTAGCATTCTTCAAAATAACATTGAAGATGTCATCAAGAAATTGACCCAAATATGGAAACTTGTCTATGGGTTGACCATTATGAAACAAGGAGAAGGTGACCCTTCAAAGGGTAAACTTGATGATAAGGATGATGACAATGATGATGAAAAAGAAAATGATGATAAGAAAGATGATGATAAAGATAATATAGTTGGAGAAGAAACAAAAAAGCAAGATGGTGACAAGGCAACAACTGAGTAACAACAAGATGAATAGAGTGTGTAGGACACACAAATGTTGAGTGTCAATCCCCCTCATGACACAAGTGTAACAACTAAAACTATAATTGTAAAGGATGCTTCTGATGCTTCAACTTAGAGCATCAATCCACTTACTGTAGAAGATTTGAAGAAGATTCTACACCAATCTACACTCCAAGCTAAACTCTATGAAAATCCAGTTTTGGTTAGTGTAGAAGAATTGAAAAAGGTAGTAACTGAGGTCACAAGGGAAAAGGTGAATCCACAAGAACCACCTTTTTTCATCCCTTTAGTTACTAATGTACAACCTTTGGTTCAAAAAATAGTAGATACATCTACTAAGGTTGATACAAGTGTTAAAGCTGATACTATTGAGAAGAAGTAGGCAGAAAAGAAAGATACAACTATAGGTCAACAGTAGAAAATAAGATAGATAGATTCATCTATACCTAAAGCACAAGAAAAAGGTGTTATTCAAGTCATAGTGATAGACCATGGAAAGCTTGAAGAGCATAGTTAACACCTAAGTTGAAGGAACAAGAAGCCATTCAAGCATTGGTAGCCTTACTAGCATCTGGCACTCCTCCTACATGAGCTCTTTAGAGACTAGGCACAAAAGCCATTCCATTTCAAATTTTAGTGCCAAGCCCAAGCTCATCAAAGGTAGAAAAGGTATTCCATTGTGGAGGCATAAGCCTTGATGAATACATTTTTATTCCAAAGTTTGACTATGATATTATGGCCTTGGAACAAATAGGCATTTTGCAACAGGCCTTAGAAAAGAAAAAGCATCAAGAAATGCTTAGGAGAGAACATGGATAGAAGAAAGCACTTCAAGATATTAAAGACATCTTTTTAGATGCATTCATCATGCCAACTCCTAAAGACACCAAGCCACTGATAGAACAACTAGAAAATATAGTGGAAAAGGTCAATAATGATGACCTTGATACAACTACAAAACTTTTAGAATGATTTGAGAAGAAATTTCAAGGAAAGGTGAATGAGAAAATATCTAGTGAAATAGCACTAACTCAAGTTGCATTGGCAACTAAAGTTCAAGAGGTGAAGAAGGTACTTGAGAATATATTCTCACTATACACAAAGCTATGTGACCCTACACTCTTCACTCAAGAGACAAGAGTCATATTTTGAGTCTGGAGAGAAACCTCAACATATCAAATACTAAGCTACCTCAGAACCTAGCTCAAAGTGAGAAGCATTTTAGAACATTCCTTCAGACAAAAAGTTAATTAGTTGTATTGATGGTAGATGAGGCTAACATAAGAGCCAAATTGACATGTATATAGGCATCCCTTACCCCACACATGGAGATACTACACAAGGAACTAGGTTATGTTGAGACTCTACTGAAGAAAGATCCCAATCTTTCTACTTTAGATGCCCTAGTGTACCTTGTTGTGAGCTTGCAATCCAAATCAAGTCATTGGATGTTGCATGTGACAATTGGGATGCAACCCTCAAGATCATAATGGATGTCCACAAATCATTTTTGGACAAACACACTATATGTGTATAGCCCATTTGACATAAGTGTCAAAAAGGGGGAGAATCAAGAAAAAGGGAGATATGACAATAAATGGGGAGAATAAAGAAAGCGGAACATAGAAATAGAGGAATATAAAGAATGGGGGAGATTCATTTTTAGAAAAGAAAGCAGCAAAAAAATACAAATATCAGCTAAGACAGAGCATATTAGATGAAAAAGTATTAGATACAATGCATTGAAGTCAAAGGGAGCATATATTTTGGATACAAATTAGACATATTAACTCAGAGAGAGTTATCAATTTTGAGGTATATAGGTTATTGCAAAATTTTGAAAATTTGAAGTTTTGTATATAAGTTGAGTCTTGGATATGTTATGCTCGAGAAGACTGAAGTTGATTATGTATATTCAAGTGTTTTTTACACTCATGTCAAAGGGGGAGATTGTTGTCTTAGATTGGTTTTGACAAGTGAATGTCAACACACTTAAGCCATTTACTTAGTTCATGTTGAACTAGTAATACATGTCGAGCACAAAATGTAAATATTAGACCATACCGAGTTGCAATGAGTGCTAAGTCACTCATGTGCCAAGTCACTCAAGTGTCGAGCAGAAAGACCATGCCAAGTGATTCAGGAGCCAAGTAAATAGTGGATGTCAAGTAATGTAGGTTCTGAGTCATAATATATAGAATAGTGCATGCTAAGCATTAGAGACTTCATATGTTGAGTGATACAGTTTTGACATATTTGTTTGTAATAGCACAAACAACTATGTAAACTATTTTTGAGTTGACTTAAGGATAGATTACAATCTTTTGGAGATAAGAACAAATCTATATTTGGATTCCCAATGTAATTACATGTAGCCAATCAAAAAATGGGAAGGTTTAAGTGGAAAAAATGGATGAATCTTAGCCATCAATTCATACCTAACCCTAAGTCATCTAGGTCTTCTTAAGGAGGGCGAAGCCCTAAACTCTTTATGATAGAGGAACGCAATTGTGGAAGGAATTAAAGGAGCAAACAAGATACTTTGCAAAGCATTCAAGGTGACATAGATGAAAGAGTAAATTGTAGAATCAGTTAGTGAAGAACAAAGGATAGAGAGAAGGATATAGCATTGGAGACATCTAATCATGAAGGATCAATTAGAGATTGTGTAGAGGTGATCTATTATTAGGAAAGAAAGTGCCAATTGTAGGATCTATGCTGAGACATTTTAACAAGTGATTTCAATTAAATCTCTTAACAAAGTAGTCCTAACAGACTATATGAAATCCTTTAATAGGGTGCTTACTTAATTGTAAGTTGAAGTCTTCTAACCAGCCACGCTTCTAATAGGGTCCTAAAATCCTCTAACAAAGTTAGACCTAACAATCTTTGTAAGCCTTTAACAAGGTAGACCTTTCATAGGGTAGACCATGATTCATGGTCAAATCATTGTAACATTCATTGGATACACTTTATTACTACAGTAGTGAATATTTGTGGGTGTTATCCCCACCCCAATTTTACCTTCTCACTTGGAGGGTTTCTAGGTAATCATATCTAGTGTTATGTGTGTGATTGATTACATGTTTACATGATTTAGATTCATATGTTTTACATGTTATTTTAGTATACTAATGCATGTGATGAATGAATGGTGAAAGTTTTATGGGTCCTAGTTTTAACTCCTGATTCACCCCCCTCCCCCTCTCAGAAGTTTACTCTCTTTCCCCTTGTAATTCCAACACAATTTCACATGCCCAAAATCTTCCAACATCTCATCATAACAACAAATCCAAAACCCTTAGATCTATAATAAATAACCTACAAAACCCATGTATCTTTCCCTTTATTTTATGCTCTCATGTATTCCCATGGATTCAATCTAGGGTTACAACAACAAAACCATAGCTCTAATACCACTTGTAAGGAAAATTGCAATAAAAAATATATAAGTATTTCCAAAAAATGCATAATAGATCTAAAATAATATGTAATTTAGATCCACGTGCAAGAGAATAGAAAACATACTCACAAAAATTGGGAAACCTGAATCGAGAGAAAAAACCAAGCCTTCAAAATCATCCATCACCATGTATTATTTAGAAAAAAAAACACCATTGTAATACAACCATGGAAGCCTTAAAAGCCATATCCATATCAAAGCAATCCATGTGAACAAGAATGATTCCACACATCTCATGCCATGCTTCCAACCCTCACAAATTCTACCTTGGCTAACCTATCAAGCCTTTTTGTAATGTCTCCACTAATAGGGTTGGTTAGGGACAAGTAATGCCTACAAAATAAATGTTAGAATCACAATAATAATAAAAATAATCATATTATCCTACCCTCTAAGTTAACCCCAATCTTGAGAACATCTCCAGATCAGGTTTCTTAGCTCATAGCTACCTTGCCATTATCCTAGGAGTACACCCCTTAAGATTCTTCTTAGATGTGCATCCTCTATCCAAGTCCAATGACATATGCATATGTTTGACAACATCATAATATTTTGGCACATTGATTATCGGTGATGGTAGACAATGGAGTGTTGGAATTACAATAGGAAAGGTAAACTCTTGAGGGGCGTGGGGAAAGGGGGGGGGAGGTGAATTAGTAGTTTAAACTTGGACCCATAAAAATTTCACCACACATCCATCTCATGCATTTACTAAGTAAACTGAAATATCATGTAAAGCATGTACATCTAAAATATGAAAGCAAGTAAACATTCACACGCATATAACACCAGATATGATTACCTAGAAACCCTCCAATGAGAAGGTAAAATTGGGGTGGGCATGACACCCATAAATCTTTACTACTACAATAATAAAGTATATCCAATGAAGGTTACAATATTTTGACTATGAAACATGATCTACCCTATTAAAGGCTTACAAAGACTGTCAGGTCTCACCCTATTAAAAGATTTCAACACCTTGTTAGAAGTGTGCCTTGTAGAAGGACTTCAAATCATAATTAAGTAAGAACCTTGTTAGAGGATTTCAATACAACATGTTAGGACTGCTCTATTAAGAGATTTGACTGATTCACTTGCTAAAATTACTTAGCAATGATCATATAGTTAGCACTTGAATGCCTAATGATAGATCACCTCTAAACTAATGTATTCTCTATCCTTCTTGATCATATGTCTTTTTGTTATATAATCTTCTCTATCCTCTATTATGCTCTAATTGACTCTACAATACAAGCTCACTTCATATCTCTTTAGCCACCATGAATGCTCTATTTGTGCATGTAGACTACTCCCTTCACTCTTTTATACACCTTACACATGCTAGAGAGTTTAGGATTTATCCTCCTTAAGAAGAGTTTGGTGACTTAGGGTTAGGTATGAATCAACATATATGATTCATCCATTTTGTTGCTTAATCTTTCCCTTTTTCTAATTGGTTGCATGTAATTGCATTGGGAATATAATATAGGATTCCTCCTTATCTCCAAAATATTGTATTTCATCCTTAAGTCAGCTCAAAAATGGTTTACCTAGTTGTTTGTGCCATTACAAATAACTATGTCAAAATTGTGTCACTCAGCATCTGAAGTCTCTAATGCTTAGCATACACTGATCTCTATGCTATGACTTGACATCTATATTACTCAACATGCACTATTTTCTCAACTCCTAAATCATTTGGCATATACTATCTACTCAACACTTGAGTGACTCGTCATATGAGTGGCTTGACACTAATTGTTGACTCGGTATGCTCTATAATATATATGTTGTACTCAACATATACTACTTGTTTGACATGAACTAAGTAAATGACTTAAGTGTGTGGATACTCAATTGTCAAAACCAATCTAAGATCAACAATCTCCCCCTTTGACATGAGTGTCAAAAATTCTTGAGTTTACATTAATATACTTAATCTTACGAGCATAACATATCTCTAACTCAACTTATGTACAAAACTTTAAAATTTCAAAATTTTGTAATAGCTTGTATGCCTCAAAATTTCATCTCCCCTTGAGTTGATAGGTCTATTTTATATCCAAAATTTTGTACTTCTATTGAGTAAATATGCCTTAACTGATACTCTTTGACTTCATGCTTACTCTATTTTTATGCTTGCTCCCCCTTAGCTTAATCTGTCTCTTCTTTGTCCCTTTTCTTACTATCCCTCTCGTTTCTCTTACCTTTATTTCTCCCCCTTTGCTTACTCTCCCATTTCTCACTGTTCATATATCTCCCCAAAATTCTCTCTTTTTGCTCTCCCTCTTTATTTTTCCTCTTTATCGTACTATCCCCCTTTTTGACACTTATTTCAATGAGCTATACACTTATAGTTTGTTTGTCCAAAAAATATTTATGGACATCTAGGATTATCTTGAGAGTTGCATCCCAATTCTCACATACTACATCCAAAGACTTGATTTGGATGGCTAGCTTGATAGGAAGGTGGACTAGGCCATCTATTATTTAAAGATTTGGGTCTTTCTTCATGAAAGTTTTAGCATAACCTAGTTCCTTGTGCAAAATTTCTATGTGAGGGGTCAAATTTAATTGGATGCTAATTAGTTTATCCCTTATATTGGCTTCTTCTATTGATAGTGTAACTAATTGACTCTGGGTTCGTAGCAATGTTCTGAAGTACTTTACACTCTTAGGCAGTGTCATAGGCATTTTTGCACCTGATGAATTAATCTAACTTTCCAAGCTCAAAATGTGACTTCTAGTCTCTTGTGTGAAGAGTGTTGGATTGCACAATTTTGTGTACAATGAGGAGATATTCTCAAGTACCTTCTTCACACTTTCTACTTTTGTTGCCAATGCAACTTGTGTTAGTGCTATGTCACCTGATATGTTATCATTTACTTTGCTCTAAAATTTTTTTTTTAGAACATTCTAGTGTATATGCTACTTTAGTATGTTAGAAACACTAAATTAAAACAATCAAAAAGTATTTGCATACTAATTTAACATAACTTCATGAGAGACAAAGTGAAGTCCTCAACTGAGAATATGAGCCATGGATAGGCTCTCTCAATGAGGATGATCACTTGATGTAGAGGTGTTTCTAATAGCTAAGATGACTTGATTATGTATGTATGCTCAAATGCTCAAATGGGCTTCAATGGAGGATTTTTGATAGATTTTGGTGAATGGATTTGATGTAAAAATGGCTTCTCAAAATGGTATTATGGCTTTACTTTCTAGATTGTGTTAAAATGGCTTGGGAGAGGATTCCTTAAATAGGCAAAGGGCTTGAGAGATCAAGGTCTAGGATGCAAGGATGGGAGAAAGCTTATGGAAGGTTTAGATTGAATGAGAGGAGAGCACATGGATTGTGCTTCCTTACAGCCAATCAGGGAGTGACACATGTCACAGGGTCATTGGTTAGAGCAAGAGGGGTTGAGGGGTCAACAAAGGAGGCTCAAAGCTCATAAAGACCCTCATAATGGCTTGTAAGAACAATGAATGGGCTTGTAAGAGTCATTTATGGCTTTGTGGGCTTCATAGAGTTTTATGGTTGGGATATTTGTGAGAGAGTTGAGATATTTGACTTGGGTTGGATTAAGAAAGTCTTAAGCTTGACTTAGGAATGTGCAAATGATTAAGGCTTGAATTAGGCTTGGGTTAAGATTAGATTAGGCTTGTTAGAGATGGGCAAGTGGATGGCATTTAATGAGGGTAGGTGAAGGAGGAGATATTTGTTGGCTTTGGCTTGGGTTAGCAAGTCTTAACGCATGTTTAGGGAATGTGACAAGGTTAGGAGGGGATTAGGATTAGGATCAAAGATAAGGATTGACATCTTCTAGAAGAGTCTAGGCTTTGGATGAGGATGAAGACTTTCTAGAAGAGTTTAGAACTTCCTAGGATGAGGATAAATAAGGTTTTTAGGAAATAAATAAATTTTTATTTATTTCAAGGGTTTGGGTTGAGGAGATATTTATTAAAATATTTTTAATAAACATGAGGATTAATATTTAATCTTAATTAAATATTTTGAGTTGGGCTTAGGGGTAGGAAATGATGGGATTAGCCTTTAATTGAAATTAAAGAAGGATTAGAAGATTTTGGAAGAGGTTAGTGGTCTTAAGGAAATTGGCCAAGTTTTGGGCAAAAAATAAATAAATTATTTATTTTGGAATTTTTGGTCAATTTATTAATTAAATAATTAATAAATAAGAAAATAATGTTTAAATAAGATTTAAACATTTTTGGGAGGGATTCCTTAATTAAATATTTTTAATTAAGATAAAGGGATTTAATGGCATAAAAATAAATTAGTTAATTAAATAAATAATTAATTAATTAATGATGATGTCATCAGGGACTTTTTTAGAAAATAAAAATACTTTATTTTCTAAAAGATTTTTAGGTGTCTAAATTTTGCCCCTCTTTGACATAGTGTTGAATCAACACTATTTCAAAGAAGTTTAGATATAAACGACATGGAGATGACTTTATGGAGCAACACAGTTGCCCCAGTCTCCGGTAAAAGAGAAAGAATGGACTGCATGATGCCCCCTCAAGAAGGCGACGGGGAGAGAAAATGAGGCTCGACGGTTTCTTGAAAAATACAAGAATCTGGGATGAGCAAGGAGACTCAGATTGGCAAAGAGAAGGGGCTGAATTAGCTCAAACTCTCACTACAGGAGAATGATAAAGGGAGAATTAGAGGCGCAAGAGTAAATAAGCTTAAGACTTTAGGGGAGACGGAGGATGAAGGAGCAGAGCACCATTAAAAGGAATCTAGGATAGGGAGAAGGATGAGGGGATGATAAAGTTGAGGCAACAGGATTTCAAAGAGTCAGATTGATGGAAGATGGGTGTCAAAGATCCCTAGGACTAGGATTGTGGATCTCAAAAGATGAGGCTTGCTGGATTGATTTGATGGGTGGATCCCTAAGACTAGGATTGTGGATCCCTAAAGCTAAAAGTGAAGATTGATTCAAAGAGATACTGATGTATAAGCTGGGGTAGTAGAGACAGATGATGGATATGGATGGGGGATAATGGAGATGAAGGGAATCCATTGAAGCTTTTTGAGCAGGGGGATACTTCAAAGAGAAGTACCACCATGTAGTTGAGCACTAGATTTGCTATAAGATTGTTGGTTAATTGCCAAGGGTACCAAGAACATTAAGGCCTTTTCACCAACTATCCAGAGGACTGATGGACTGACTCAAAACAAACACACAAGGATTGCTCCAGCATCACACATGAAACCTAGAGGAAACAACATGGAACTAACACTGGGTAACCCACAAGAAAAAAAGAAACAAATGAAAGACTTGATCAAAATTGTATGCTCAGAGTGCCCCATTCACAGCATACCATGATATGGAAGATCGTGGCAACCTCGAGGAGGGAACAAAAAGATTGCTTGGAAAAGATACTTCAAGACCCAAAAGGGAAGATTCCAAATCAAAAGAAAGCAAAAATCCAAAAGAGAACCATTCGCCAATGAGATGAGTAGGATGAGGTACTAACGGACCAAGATCAGACATGAGGAAAGCTATATCCTACAAGGATCTATCGGAGAGCACCTAAGCTGGTGGATTTGGATGAGTGATGCACTTGGCAAGCTGAACTGACAAGGATAACACTTGGATGATAGGAGATCTAGCTAAAGGATGCATTGGAATAGCTAACCAAGGGTTGTGCAATGTGTGCAAGATGTTGATCAAGGATGAATTGACACGAAAGCTGGATAGATACAATGGTACTAAGCTAAAGAGGATGTAAAAGCTAATGGACCAAGATATGGTACAAATGTACAATTTTGTTTTGGACAAGATTGGATATACAAGCTATGATACAAGTGTTGGATACAAGATTATTTACAAGATGTATAGAAGCTTTGGATGATAAGATAGAGGGATGGCTCAAGTTGGTGCAAGATGTAAAAGCTAAGGATGAGGTGACAGCGGAAGATATGGATTTGGCAGGATGCATCCAATGATGATGATAGATGTGCGACCAAGGATGGGGACAATGCTAAGGTTGGTGGTAGCTGAGCTAATAGATGGCACTAGAGTGAATGGCTAATGAGAGGATGACATTGGATTTGCATGAGGATAGCCTAGAGCGAGATACCAATGACAAGGGAGGATGGACAAGACAAGATCCCCAAGGAATATAGTGCCCCCAGTCAGAAGATGACATGCAGAAGGAGGTCTTACAATGGATGTGATAGGATTGAAGCTAGGATGGAAAACCTGAAGGCACTAGGAAGATGGATGATAGCTGGGATGATGGGGTGAGGTTGCAGAAGATAAGTGGATAGTGATAGATAAAAGCCAAAGGATGAAAGATAGGTGGATAAATTGGAAGATGGAGCTGGATGGCAAGATGTAACCAAAAGCATGAGGATGATAGGCTAAGCTGGGGATGGTTGGATTACGCATGATGCCTGTTTGCCAAGTTTTCATCATGGTACTTGTCCAAGGCACTTGAATTGCCAAGTTTTCACCAGTGGATGCTTTATTTTTCTTTATTTATTTTTTTGACTTTTTGACTTTGGACTTAGCTGGAATGATTTTGGCTTTCTTTAGCTATTTTTGTCTTTTTTGGGATTTTTCACTAGCTTTTGGAATATTCAATTTTGTTGCTAGTTGTTGGTACACCAGATGTGTGATTTTTGCAATAGATCAAATTAGATGGGATTGACAGTAGGAGATGGAGGGATGAAAAGGCTAGAAAGGAGCATGAGATGGGGATGCTTGTAGGATCAACATTGGCACATGTTGGGATGGGTGTGAAAATAGCATATGGGGGATAGATGGTAGATGCGGGCTTGATGGAGGATTTGTAGAAGCGCACTTGGGGATATAGGCACCCAAGATGGAGTTAGGAGATGGGGGACACGAGTCACTGGATAGGGGATTAGCAATGGTGGATTCCATTATGCATTAGGTTTCAAATTTTTTCTTTGGGATCCACATGGTTTTGGATTTTCTTTTCATAGGCTTTTGCATTGTTTTGCATTCTTTGATTGGATTTTTCCTTTTTGGAGTATGTCTTTTAGAATAGCCATATGATTGCCTAGGATGTGGATTTTTAGCTTTATGTATTTTGAAGTTGGCATTCACATTGCTGTGGTAAGCTTTGGGAAGATGGTCAGGAGAAGCTTTGTGAGATGGAGAGGATATGGAAGAGCATGTAGGGGGATGATGATGGATGATAGGTAGAGAGATGTGCCTTTGTTGATCCTGAATAGGAATGAAAGGAGTGGGATTTTTATGTTGGATGATAGGAGGATGGTTGATGGTAGATTTTGGTACATAGGGACCCAAAATGGATTTAGCAAATGAAGGGGGGATATGGTAGGTTTTTTTGGGTTGCAAAGATGGTGGAGGGGGGATGACATAATATTTCTTGAAGGAGTGATGGGAGGCTAGCATGGTGGCTTGGAGATAGGCTTGGTTTGGGGGTGGCATGTACCAACACTTTTAGATGGTGAGCCTTTGGATACATATCCAAGACCATGAAATCCTCGATTCTTTTGTGCAATAATAGGCTTTTTGATTCCTTGCTCTTGTGGTCCTAAACCTTGACCTTGATAATGCCATTGATTGAGCATTTGAATGAGCTAAGGAAACTTTTTTCTTGTAGAAAATGGTAGAAGTGCTTTATTAGATGTACTGCAACAGGGAGATATTGTTCTTAATTCTTCTGCTGAGAGGGGGCCACCATGGATGAATGTAAGTGAACCAAGAGGCTATATTATAGATGATGGAATAGCTTGGATAGGTGGTAAGATGGAAGCATGGAGCGGAGGAGATGGTAGGATAGGATCTTGATTTAGCTGATGGGATGAAAAGATATCCTGCAGTAGAGGCGGTATGGCTTGAGATTTTGGAGATGGAGGGGATGGTGACTGCACTATGGATGGAAGACATGGTACGATGATATCTTCATTTATGCTTTGGGAGATGTCAACATGCTTTTGGGCAGGATCTTGATAGGATTAGATTGGAGTGGATGGTGCAATAGAAGGTGAAGGGATGGATTCTTCAAAGGCAATCGATGGATAGATGGGAGATTCGGTAGTGGAGATGGGTGAGTAGAAGATGGATGCATAAGGGTCATTATGGGAGATTTGGGAAATGCTTGGAGGTGATGTGGATAGGATTTGGAGGGATTTGACAGGTGGTGATATTTTGATGCTTGCGAGAAGTGGAAGGATTTTAAGCAATTTGATGGATGGTATGGGGATGGTAGCTATGGGAGATGGAGGTGATATTATAGATGGGGAAGCTTTATCACTAACTACTTCACGTGGTTGGATTAGATGACATGGATTATCAACTATTGGAGGTGGCTTTTCTTGTATTTCCTCTAAGAGATTCTTGGGAGACTCGTGTGTCGAAGGTGGAGGTGGTGGATTGACAGGAATAGCTGGTGTGATGGGGGTGGAAGATTGGAAGCTTGGTTGATTGGGTGATGGAGGAGAAGCTGGGATATGAGATGGCATGACTAGATAGTTTGGAGGAATGCTTGGATTTTGGGGGATGGTTGGTAGAAGGCATCTAAGGCTCTCAAGATACCCATCATAGTCAACAAGATTTTCATCATCATTGGAATAGGATGTAGCGGGAGAAAGGACAATGTGACCAAACTCATCATGATAGGGTTGGGATTTCATATTTTGATGATGAGTTGGATGGGGATGGGTTCTTGCATATGTATGAACATGGAAGCTCATGGTTGGATTTAGATTAAGTGAAAATTTTGGATTGGCCTACATGACAGACCTAAGGAGGATTGGCTGGAGATTTTTGGCTTTCTTGTGGTTGGAAGACTTCAAGGGTATGCTGTCAAAAAGTGAGAGTTTTGCTTTCCTATGTGCAAGATTGGTGGCTTTTGGTGTCAACTTGAGGATAAACAAATGATCCTATGGGCATGACATGAGATTGACCACTTGTGGATCCCAACCTTTAGCTTAAGGTGATGAGGGATGACAAGTGGCAAGGCTAGATTACCCTAGACAAAGCTCTGTCAAAGGGATAACCTTGGGGAGATTGAGGGATTTGGATAGATTGATTGGATAGCAAACTCTCACAGAGTAACAAAAATTTCTTAAAGGCTTGGGTGATTTTGGATTGGGTTGCTATCTGGCTGGGGGGATGATTTGGATGGACTTTGGATTTGGGATTTTTCTAAAGCAAAGAACTAGATAGATTCGGTTGTGGTAGGGGAGCTTGGATGATTTTTTGATGAGGCAGTGACTATGCTAAGTATGCCTTGAGCTGGGAGATTTCTACTTTTTTGGGATTTTGACCAAAGTTGGCAAATATTCATTCAAAATCTATGAACAAACAAGGAGACAAAAGTTTGGAGCAAGCACGTCAAACACACCAACATCCTAGGAAGCTTTCTACAAGGATGAAATGTGGTTTAGCTAGGGAGTCCTCGATATGCACAAGGTATGTGAGGCCCAAATCTATAGATGAAACCAAAACAATGTCACACAGCTGAAAGGAGTGGTAACCCACTTCTCCTCTTTCACTTCTCGAGGGTATAAAGTTCCTTGAGGCTTAGCCCGAGTGACAGAATTTTGATCCCAAGAGAGGTTTCTTTGGATTCACCTCCCGATATTTATACTCTGCCAAAATGCTGGAGTTGAGGTCATCCCAAGGGGTGATGAAATCCTCGAGTAGGCCTCCTAAAACTTAAACAATATTTTGGATCCTAATCTTATGCACCCAAGATGGCCTCGAAAGACGACAAGGGGAGAGAAGACTTGGATGATCTTGGGCTAAAAAACAGAGTTCTTTTCCAACTAACGCTTAATTTTTGTGATCTAGACTTTGAAAGCACTCATGTTTAAGATACAATGTTTATTCCAATTTTGAAGCGTCAACAAAAGTAAAATTGATCAAATAATACAAGCAAGAAGAAGAGTTAGGATCAACAAGAAAATAAACCCGCGTGCCTGGAGGCCCTCCATGTCAAGTATCGATTGATTTTCTTTAAGGCATTCAAGATTGAGTGTGATTTTTTTTTAAGCCCAAAACAAAGATGTGTGTAAAGCTTGATTTCAAGTGCGCACCTAGAGGCCCTCTACATCAAGATTTGTTCAATTTTTATGCCCAAATGAAGTGTTAACAAGACTAATGTGCATTCAAGAAATTTTCTATCTTAGAAAAACCAATAAAAACTCAAGTGAGTGGAATTTGATTTTTGTGGAGCACTTGATGCAGAGCCCTCTGTATTTATCTTCAAGGAATCTTAGTTCAACTCAAGGGATTCACAATAGGCTGGTACAACCTCAAGGAACCAAGAACATCTCAAAGATTACAACAAAGAACCTTGACATTATACATCGATAAAGACAACATCTTCACTCACACAATCAGATTTCTATGTCTGATTGCATTGTTTATAACTTCAGTTATATATATCTTCTTGAAAAAAAATTTGTAGGATTTGTTCCAAATTATTAATTCTAAAACATATCCAAATCTGAGACCAATCCAATAAGAAAATTATAAATTACGTACCCTAAACCAAGATCCATTTTCTCTGTCATAAACCAAAACCAAAACTGGTAACCCTTCGTAGGGCATCAAATATCTTCCTCAAAATAAATCTAAATGAAACCAAACCAATTCCATATTATCCATTATTGAGTCTAGTTTCCAAATATGTAAGCCATTCATTTTTCTCATTCATATATAAATTTCCAAATACAAATCATTGTCTGTAACTCCAATGAAAATTGTTAAAAACCAGTTTTCACTCAAATGCCCATAACTTTCACAAATCTATATAAAAATGATTCATACCAGTTGGAAATGAAAGTTAGTTCACATATATTTACACTAAATATCATTAGAGATCTTGAGTATCCAAAATATGTCCGCATCACATGCTGTAACATGACTGTATTCAGCAAATCTCAAATCTGCAAACATCCACTTTCACCAAAATACCCATAACTTATTCATTTCTTCATAAAATTGAACCAAACCAAAAGCATGAAAAGAAGGATTAATCATAATATATATTCATTACTATATTACATGGTTTCCAGGCTGTACATAGCCGTACAAGGCCTGGAAACTACTCTAAAACTAAAAAAAACCAATCAAAACTACAACAATAAAATGCACCAAAAATGTATCAAAGTATTTCTTCTTCTTCCAATTTGATTTGGTTCGACCATACAATGGTTTTTATATCCATTTGATAGTTATAAACCTTCCTAACTACCCCCAAGACCAACCCTATACCTTTTTACATCATTTTTCTATTATTAACAACTTTCTCAAAGTTGCATTTTACAACTTTTTACGCAACTTTTACATTTTTGACAAAAAAATGGCTTCATAGCCTTTACAACTTGACCCAAATACAATAAAAATGACTCAAATGACTTTAGATGGATGTCAATAGATCCATTCACCAATTAAATAAACATTTTTACATGATTTATCATATTAAGACCTCCTTTGACAACTTATTACAAATGGCTTCTCTAGCTTTTATATCTTTGTCTTCTTGAAATTTAATGTGCTCCTGCACCAGCACTTAACACCTTCTTAGATAGACCCATCCCCATATATGGCACTGATATTGCAACCAATGGTTAGAATGATGGGTGATTAAAGAGGGTGAGTCCAACAACAAATTTACTCAAAGTGTCTTTATTTGTTTTTATAACTTAGAAAGTTTCTAAAATGTGGATTCTTTTTATGCCCCAAAAGATGATTATTTGATCTATGGCATTCAAGATTGGACTTTTTGTTTTAATCATGCATTCTTTAAAAAAAAAAAAAACTTGATTTTAATCGATGGCACTCAAGAGTGTTTAAACATTCAAGTTCTTTCTTTTGAGCATTCAAGATTGAGATTTTGCATGTTGTTTTAAGAACTTTGAAGTGCTTTGTTTTAACCTTAGATCATTCAAGATTGTTTTTTACTTTAAAAAAATGACTCTTTGGACTTTGGTTTTCATTCAAGATTTTGTGTTCTAGTTTGCATGTTTTAAGCCCAAAAAATGATATTCCTAGATTGTTTTGATGCATGAAAAACCTAGGAAACATTCAAGATTTTGCAACAAGACATTTTTTTGGAACAAATAACAAAGCTTTTAGGACAATTTTGGCAACCATTTAGGACTCTTAGTTTTCATGAGATTTTTAAAAAAACTTTAAAATATTTGCAAATGAGGTTCATTTTATCCTTGATTGATGCTTTGAGTTTGATTTAGATTTTAGTGTGCACTTAGTGTTGATTTTGAACCTTTTGAAATGGAAACTTGAAGTTCTTTTTAAATTCCCCAAAATGAAGTGTTCCTAACTTTGTATGAATGCATCTAAAACTTTGATGTTGCAAGGATGCAAATGATTGGATTGGTTTAGTTTCTCTTGTTAAAAGATTTTTATTTTTTTTTGCAAATTTTTAGTTTTTAATGGATTTAAGTATGATTTGGGGGTTCATTTTAAGCACTTAAAAAAAATGTGTGTATGATTTTTCTTCCTTAAAAAAAGGCCAAGATCCCTCAAGAAGAAGAAGAAGTAGATAGAATAGAAGAAGAATATAGACAAGAAGAGAAAGAAGAATTCCAAGTGCTCCGTCCACCTATAAGCTTAAAAAATTTGCAAGTACTATGAGATAGAGTATGAGTTCCTTTGTCTTCTTCATGCTCATGTGGACCTGCAAAACCAATTTATACAATCCTACCAATCACAAAACAAGCAAAATTATCAAAAATTAGCAAATGACATACAAAACTTGACTAAAAAAGCTAATGAAGATGACCCATGCGGGGTCCCAACGGGCGTGCCAGAATGTATATGCTACTTTAGTATGTTAGAAACACTAAATTAAAACAATCAAAAAGCATTTGCGTACTAATTTAACATAACTTCATGAGAGACAAAGTGAAGTCCTCAAATGAGAATATGAGCCATGGATAGGCTCTCTCAATGAGGATTATCACTTGATGTAGAGGTGTGTCTAATAGCTAAGATGGCTTGATTATGTATGTATGCTCAAATGCTCAAATGGGCTTCAATGGAGGATTTTTGATAGATTTTGGTGAATGGATTTGATGTAAAAATGGCTTCTAAAAATGGCATTATGGCTTTACTTTCTAGATTGTGTTAAAATGGCCTGGGAGAGGATTCCTTAAATAGGCAAAGGGATTGATGGATCAAGGGCTAAGATGCAAGGATGGGAGAAAGCTTATGGAAGGTTTAGATTGAATGAGAGGAGAGCACATGGATTGTGCTTCTTTACAGCCAATCAGGGAGTGACACATGTCACAGGGTCATTGATTAGAGCAAGAGGGGTTGAGGGGTCAACAAAGGAGGCTCAAAGCTCATAAATACCCTCGTAATGGCATGTAAGAGAAATGAATGGGCTTGTAAGAGTCATTTATGGCTTTGTGAGCTTCATAAAGTTTTATGGCTGGAATATTTGTGAGAGAGTTGAGATATTTGACTTGGGTTGGATTAAGAAAGTCTTAATCTTTACTTAGGAATGTGCAAATGATTAAGGTTTGGATTAGGCTTGGGTTAAGATTAGATTAGGCTTGTTAGAGATGGGCAAGTGGATGGCATTTAATGAGGGTGGGTGAAGGAGGAGATATTTGTTGGCTTTGGCTTGGGTTAGCAAGTCTTAACCCATGTTTAGGGAATGTAACAAGGTTAGGAGGGGATTAGGATTAGGGTCAAAGATAAGGATTGAAATCTTCTAGAAGAGTCTAGGCTTTGGATGAGGATAAAGACTTTCTAGAAGAGTCTAGAACTTCCTATGATGAGGATAAATAAGGTTTTTAGGAAATAAATATATTTTTATTTATTTCAAGGGTTTGGGTTGAGGAGATATTTATTAAAATATTTTTAATAAACATGAGGATTAATATTTAATCTTAATTAAATATTTTGAGTTGGGATTAGGGGTAGGAAATGATGGGATTAGCCTTTAATCAAAATTAAAGAAGGATTAGAAGATTTTGGAAGAGGTTAGTGGTCTTAAGGAAATTGGCCAAGTTTTGGGCAAAAAATAAATAAATTATTTATTTTGGAATTTTTGGTCAATTTATTATTTAAATGATTAATAAATAAGAAAATAATGTTTAAATAAGATTTAAACATTTTTGGGAGGGATTCCTTAATTAAATTTTTTAATTAAGATAAAGGAATTTAATGACATAAAAATTAATTAATTAATTAATTAATGATGATGTCATCAGGGACTTTTTTAGAAAATATAAATACTTTATTTTCTAAATAATTTTTAGGTGTTTACATCTAGCAATTTGACATCTGTATCTAGGTCTGTATCACTAACCTTCTCCACTATATGTGTCAATTGTTCAATGAGTGGCTTGGTCTCATCTGGAGTTGGCAAGAAAAATGCATCTAAAAAGATGTCTTTGATATCCTACAATGCCTACTTCTACCTTTGTTCCCTTCTAAGCATTTCTTGATGCTTCTTCCTTGCTAAGGCTTCTTGAAATATGCCCATCTATTCTATAGTCATTGTATCATAATTATACTTTAGTAGAACAATTTCTTCATTAAGGCTCACATCTCCATATTGGATTATTTCATCAGCCTTTGATGAGCTAGGAATCAACACTAGGACCTATAATGGCATTGCATCTGTGCTAAGCTTCTAAAGAGTATGACTTGAAGGTGTGCCAGATGCTAGTAAGGTTACCAAGGCTTGAATAGAAACTTGCTCTTTCACCTTTGGATTCAACTTGGTCTCTTTAGGCTCATCCTTATGTTCCAAAATGCCTTGTGATGCACCCTGTGTTTGTGTTGGAGGTGTAGATAAGATTATTTGACCTACTTCACTTTGTTTTGTTGTACTGCCTTATGCTTCCATTGTATCCTATTCAATTGTATCAACCTTCTCAAATGTAATTAATGGTATGTTGTCCAACAGTTATACATGAGTGACTTGAGGGGTGATAGTAGGTGGTTCTTGTGTATTCACCCTTTCCCTTTTAGTATCAGTCACTATCTTCTACAATTCATCCACATTCAATAATACAGGATTATAACAAAACTTTTCATGTAGTGTGGATTAATCAAGTATCTTCTTGAGATCTTCCTCTATAAGGGGATTGCTGTTCTAAGTTATGACATCAAACACATCCTTCACTAATACTATTTTAGTAGTCTCACCTATTATATGTTGGGGGCTGATATTAGGAAATTATGTGTCTTGCACACTATGTTCTTCTTGTTGCTCTGCTTTAGTTGTTTTCTTGTCATCTATGTGCATTTTAGTTCCTCCCTCAATAGTGTCATCATTGTTATCATCTTCTTCATCATCCTTGACCTCTATGGGTTCTTTGTCACCTTCCTTGACCGTAGTCAATCCTTATATAAGCTTCCACATCTATGTGGACTTCTTTAAAACATCTTAAATATTGTTTTGCAAAATGCTAAAGGCTTTGTATTTAGGTGTAAACCTAATTGTATATTTCTTCATAGCCTTAGCAATCTATGCCTTACTAAGTTTAGGCATCACCTGTTCAAGAGATGTCTGCCTTATTTGTCTCTCCAAGTTCAAACAATAGTGCCATGTTTGCTCAACTCTATCATATAAGCTTTTGGGCATTGAATTGGCAATCTCTAGTGGGGTAGTCTTGAATTTTTCCATCATGGCATATATAGCCTCCTCCACTTGATTATTCTCCTCTTTACCAATATTATCAAAGTCTATATGAGAGAATCTTGATAAATCTACACTATTCTTGACATTTTCACATAAATTTTCAAGATTTGATAGAGGATTATGACTCACCACTTTGAATTAGTTGTGTCATCTAATTTTTTTTTCTCTTCATCTGATTCAGGTTGTGCAACATATTTTTTTCTTGGTCTTTTCTACACTTGTCCTCCTTGCTCTATAGGTTTTGTCTTCTCTTTAGCCTTTTGTGCAATCACACATGCACTAGCCCTTGTAATAGGTGTTGTAGGCTTGGGTTGACTCAGCTTGGCTACCTTCTTGGCTTTTGTCACTGGTTGAGCCTTAACCTTCCTTGTCTTTTGTTTTGTAGGAGTAGGTGCTTCATTGGCTTCTTCTCCCCTGGCACCTCAAGTGGTGCTTGTGCCTGGATGTCTTCTTCCTCTTCTTCTTCTTCCTGCTTGGCACCCTCTCCAAATTTGGCATTCAACTTCTTCACCAATTTATCCTTCTTCTTTATTACAAAAGCAGTCTTAAGTTCCATTGTGATTTTGGACTTTTCCATTTAATATTTATTAAATTATTTTTAAAGAATATACCATATCTATAATAAATACTAAGATTTTGACATGTAGATGGTTGTCAAATTTAATCTAGAAAGTAAATGTTAACATTAACACTCTCACATCTTCCCACTCCACCCATTTTGCCATTGTAGAATACCTATCAACATTAATTAGTATTTGTATAACTATTACATTTTTAAGTACATTGTACTATTATTTAACCAAAATTATTTCTCTATTTGCCTTGATTTTGGTAATATTATGCTCACAAATATATTTGTTCTTTACATTAGTATTTGTAGACATTGTTATAAAAGTTGCTTAAATTAGTATTTGTGTAAATATTTCAATTGATTTTTAGTACTTGTCATAGGCTAAGTACTATTGTGATACTTTTTTTATTTCATGTGTTAACTTGTGATTAAAAAAGTTCTCTTTCTAGTAGTTTAAATTTATCATTTTTAATATTAATTATCAAATTTGTGCATAGTTAGATGCAAGATCTTTAACTTAATAATTTTTGTAAAATACTTTTCCCTAATTTGATTGGATGAATTATTTTAACTCTTATATGGACCAGATTTCATAGATTGTAAAGCATGATAGTTTCTAAGAGTTATATTTTTAATAATGTGATTTATATCATTTTAACTCATATATTTGTATACTTTTTAAGATTTTTAATATTATATTTTACAATTTAATTTTTTTCATTCAATTAAAAATATTTTATATACTTATATTTTATAATATTTTAATAAATAGTATTATATATAATTGCTATAAAAATATTCTATATATTATAATAAATTTGTTAAATAAAAACTAAACTTATACTAATATTAACGACAAGTACTAAGCCATTAAATGGCACTTGTTTAAAATGGAGGTGATGTAACATTTACTTCATACCAATATTCAAAGGAGATTATGACCTTGCTAGGGTGGAAGATTAATATAGGGAAGAGAAAGTAAGTTAAAAGGAGATTCCAGTCATCCATGTAAGAAATGTTTGGTCTCTTAATTAAAAGAGATAAAGAGGGTATGTGTTATTAATTGAATATTATTATTAGATAATCTAAACAAGGATGACAAGAGCCATGATAAAACTTGAGTCCTGCCTAATAAAAAAGAATTAAGATTAAAACATATGTACAAATTTTATAAATTATAATAATAAATAGTTGATATTCATAATAAATTATATTATACATTAAGACCTCCTATATTATTAATATCTTTCTTTATGATGCAAAAGTGTATTGAACAATCCTAAATCTATATATTCTCACTTCACTTAATAACACTCACTTTAAAAAAGAATTAAGATTAAAACAAATGTACAAATTTTATAAATGATAATAATAAATAGTTAATATTCATAATAAACTATATTATATATTAAGACCTCCTATAATATTAATGTTCTTCTTTATGATGCAAAGGTGTATTGAACAATCTTAAATCTGTATATTCTCACTTCACTTTATAACACTCACTTTACTTTATTGTAAAATTGACAAAGCTCATACACATTCTTATAATAGACCTAATTTCATTTTCAATATTGTCATATGACTTTTGATAAACCAAATCTTGAATTTGGTGCCTTTTAAATATAAGCTTATGTTGGAAATCTGATTGGAAAGATCATTGTTGAAGAATGAAGAAGATTGTTTGCAAAGAGGAAGATTGTTGATAAAGAATGTTTTCAATCATTGTTTTATCACTAATGTCAAACCTACTATTTGCTGGAATGAAAATTGCTTATTGATCCAAGCACTATCACTTAGTTGATTGATGAAGAGGATTTAATCAACAAGATGTAACAAAAGTACTTAAGGGAAAGTTTGAGTTATGGTTTTGTAATGAAGTGCAAAGATCAGTTAAGACAAAGATAAAATGATGTATTGATAATACACTTGAAGATATAGAGGGTGGCCACACTTCAAAACACTAGAAGAATAAGTTGTAACAAAGTTGTTTGCAAACCTTAACTAAGTTCATTAATGAGTGCCGAGCAAGCTAGTTCATGTCGAGCAAATTTTCAATTAGTGCCAAGCAAATGCAAAATCTAGTGTGTACCAAGTGATACAGAAGGAGCCAAGCAAAGTCCAAGTGTTGAGCATCAGAAGACTTAGTGGATGTTGAGTGAACCCATAGTAGGTTTCAAGCATCAATAAAATGTAGTTGGTGCTGAGTAACATAGTATGTGTTGAGCACTAGAATTCCAATAGTGTTGAGATGACAAGTTTGGTACCTTGAATTTTGTGAACCAAATGGAGAATAAGGATGATGAGATGGAGGTACAAAATTTTAGGTAAACTACTTTTAGGTGAATTCAGGAGAATTCCTCATGATGTTTCTAGAAGGAACAAGATATGGGGTAGATTCATTGAATCCTACCTAATCAATTCAAACTAAAATCGAAAGTGGAAAGAATACAGTAGGAAAAAGTATTCTAGACTTCTATTTAAGGAGTCACAGGCCAAGAAGTTAGTGTGGCTAGGGTGCCAAATTGAAAAGTTGTTGAAGGGTGTCAAGGAGAAGGCATCAAGAAGAAGGAAGAATAGAGCACAGAGACTCTACTTTGATAAGTGGCCATATAGGAGATTGCACTGGTACATCAAGCATGAAGACTCAAGGAGACAAAGCTTGAAAGGAGAACAAGTTGTTAGAGCTATAAAGACTAAAATCCAGACAATGTTATGAGTTGAACAGAGATCTAAGATCTACAAGTTAAGTTGTGAATTGTATCAAGTCAAAGCCCTTGTTGTTACTCTAACAATTGTGTCAGCTAGGGTAAAATCCTATGGACTTAGGTTGGTTTAACAAAAAAATTTAAATCCTTTAATAAGGTAGAATTCCAAGTGAATGTTCTAAAGTCCTCTAACTAGGCCCATTTCTAACAGGGTGGTTAAATCCTTTAACCAAGTCACATTTAACAGTGTGTTGTAGCCTTTAACAAGGCAGACCTTTCATAGGGCATCACTTCAGAAGAGTGAGAATTGAGTAGCATGTTACTGGTGGTTTATTCCAAATTGAGTTTCCATGTAAATCATTATGTTATGTGTTGATCTTTCATGTGTTATGCTTGCATGTTGATTTTATAGTAACTTGCTTAGTTAGGAAAGTTTAAGCTTGGATGCATGAATAGTTCAATGGGCTCACTTTACTTGATGAAAAAGTTTTATTAGGAAATTTAGACCTTGAATGATTGATTCACCCACCCCCCCCCCCCCCCCCCCCACCCACAATTATTCTAAAGCATTTCTAACAATTGGTATCAAAGCCATCCCCTGATTTATTTTAGAGGTAATAGAAGCAAGAAGATCAAGATGTCCAAGAGAGAAGTTCCCAAGCTCAATAGAGATAACTTCATTGCATGGAAAGAGTTAATGAACCTGCATCTTAGATCAATAAGTGACCATGCACAAACCTCAATTAAATTAGAACATGTTGATCCAGCTATACCCACTACAAAAGATATGAAGAAAAAGAAGGAGGACAATTAGACAATATTGGAGTTTGCCTCTACCCTCAACTATGCTAAATTTGATGACATTAAAGGATGTGACTTTGCATTCAAGATGTGGAAAGCCTTGATTGATATCTATGGAGGAGATTAGAATGTTCAAAGAGCAAAAAGAGAAAGCCTTAGAGGAAATTTTGATGATATGAAAATGGAGGGAGGTGAGAATGTTGCTCAATATGCCTCTAGAATGAAAGAAGTAGTAAGTGCAATAAAAAGTTTGGGTGGTCATTTAGAAGATGACACTATTAATAGAAAACACTTAAGAACCCTACTCCCTATCTATGCTATTAGAGTTTCAACCATCCAAGAGTTAAGGTGTGTACTAGGAAACTAGCTAACTTTTGAAGGTATAGTGGGAAGACTCACTACATTTGAGTTATCCAATTTTGATAACTATAGACCTAAGAATCTTGAATCTACTTTCAAGGCCAAGCTATTATTAAAAGACACTAAGGAGGTGAAACCAAAGAAGAAGAAGAAAAAGGTAAAGTATGCATCCAATGATAGTAGCATCGATGAAGATGTGGAACAATTGGGAGCACTACTAGCCAGAAGATTTCATAGAGGCAAAGGTAAATTCAAAGGTAAACTTCCTATCATTTTTTTTAATTGCAATGAAGTAGGACATATTGTTGCAAGATGCACATAGAAGAAAAACTATAGATAAGGAAACAAGAACAAGAATAGAAGAGAAGATGATGGAAAAGATTATAAAGATAAAGGAAAAAAGTGCTACATTGTTGAAGAAGAAGATTTTGATGAAAATGATGATGAGATAGTCTATGTAGCCATGAAGGATGAGTCAGATGAAGATGAGGCAACAACACTAGTAACCTATGTGAATGAAAATGACAAATGAATCATAGACAGTGGATGCTTACATCACATGATAGGAGGCAAAAGTAAGTTTGTTACCTTTACTCAATATGATGGAAATAGTGTCAGATTTGGAAATGATGCTCCATGTCAAATCAAAGGAAATGGTTCTATTAAACTTATAGAGAAAATTTCATGTGATAATGCATATTATGTTGAAGGATTAAACTACAATTTGTTGAGTGTGTCACAATTAGGCAATATAGGTTGCAAAGTAGAATTTGGAAATAAAACTACCAAAATCTATGATACTGATGGAAATTTGATAGGAAAAGGAGAACAAACTAGGAGTAATTTGTTTTACCTAGATATGGAAGATGCAACCTTTCTTATTGTAAAACTTGATGATGTGTGGCTATGGCACAAGAGGTTATGTCATGTTAACTTTGATAATCTGATTAGAATTAGTGAAAAGAAGAAAGTTAGAGGTTTGCCTAAGCTGAAGAAACCTAAAAATACCATGTGCAAACAATGACAACTAGGAAAGATGACCATGTCAAGTTTCAAAAGAAAAGTCTACACATCCAAAGAAGTATTAGAACTAGTCCATACAGACTTATGTGGCCCAATAGAAGTACAAAGCTACCAAGGAGATAGATACATAATGTTGTTTTTGGATTACTACTCTAGGATGATGACTGCCATGTTTTTAAAGAAAAAATCTAATGCATGTCAAATGTTTAAGTGGTATTTGGCAAGGGTTGAGAAGGAAATAGGAAAGAGTCTAAAGTGCCTAAGATCAGACAGAGAAGGAGAATTTGCATCAAAAGAATTTGAGACATTTTGCAATGATAAAAGAATTAAGAGACAAACATCAACACCAAGAACTCCCCCACAAAATGGCATTGCAGAGAGAAGGAATAGATCAGTGATAGACTATGCCAGAAAATTGATGATGGAGAAAAATGTTGCTCTAAATTACTAGAGAGAAGCTGTAAGTATAGCTATTTACACCCTAAATCAAGTACAAGTCAAGAAAGGTACAAATGCAACACCTTTTGAATTATGGTATGGTTACTCACCTAATGTAAAAAATTTCAAAGTGTTTGGTTGTAAATGCTATATTCTTTAAGATTATAGAAATGGCAAGTTTGATGCAAAAAGTGATGAAGGCATATTTCTTGGATACTCCACTAGAAGTAAAGCATATAAGTGTTTGAATACTAACACTAACAAGATTGTGGAGAGTGCAAATATAAATTTTGATGAGCATGCAAAAGTTCAAGTTGATGAATCAAGGAAACTAGAAGATTATAAATCCTTTTTATACTTCTATGAAGGAATGCCTACTGAAGATGAAGCTGCCAATTAAGTTGAGAATCAGCAACAAATTTCAGTATCAGCCGAGTCATAGCTAGTGAATGTCAAGCTATATTCAAAAGTCAAGTTGCAAAATGAAGAAAATGCACATTTTCATTCTAAAAGTAGTACACATGAAAGAGATGATGATATATGAGATAGAGATGTGCATAGTGATTCTAAAGCTGAAGGATCAGACATGGAAAGAAGAAAAGAACTAAGACTATCCAAGTATGTCAAGGCAGGAAAAGGTAAAGATATTATGATATCTGAAATCTTTGTTGATGATATAATATTTGGAGGAAAAGATGTCATTTGCAAAGATTTTTCTAATCAAATGAAACATGAGTTTGAAATGTCAATGTTTGGAGAAATCAAATTCTTTGTTGGATTGCAAGTACATCAACTAAAGCATGGCATATTTATGACCCAATAAAAATATATCGAGGATATACTTAATACTTTTGGATTAGAAGATTCAAAACTAGTCAGTAAACCAATGGTAATAGGACACAAGTTATCCAAGAATGATGAGTCAACTGAAGTAAATCAGACAATGTATAGATCAATGATTGGAAAATTGCAGTATGTTGTGCATAGTAGATTAGACATTGCATTAGCTATTGGGATAGTGGCAAGATTTTCTGCAAACCCAAGAGAAAATCATCTTATGGTAGTAAAAAGAATATTGAGGTATCTAAAAGGGACTTATGACTTTGGATTATACTATAAGAGGAGTAAAAATTTTGAGTTGAAAGCCTGCACTAATGCAAACTAGGGAGGTAATATTGATGATAAAAAAGCACTAGTGGAGGAGCACTTTTCTTAGGTAAAAGATTGGTTAATTGGACCAACAAAAAATAAAGTTGTACCTCACAGTCCATAGTAGAATTTGGATATGTTGTTGTTGCTATCAACTACACCAATATTGTATAGATCAAACATTTGTTGCAAGGTATGAAGGAAGAGATAACTGAACCTGTGATACTCTATTGTGATAACATAAGTGTTATCAACATATCAAAGAATCCTATGATGCATGCCAAAACAAAGCATATTACAATTAAGTATCACTATGTAAGAAAATTAGTGGAAGATAAGCAAGTAAGGATGGAATATGTCAGCTCAAAGGAATAGATTGCTGACATCTTCAAAAAAGCACTACCTAAAGATGCATTTGAATATCTTAGAGACAAGCTAGGGGTGATACCCATATCCAAGGTTGTTTAAGCAACAACAAGATTACCCTGCATCAAAAAATTGATGCAAAGGATACTTACTTTAGGATTTTTTCTGAAGTAATCAAAGTATTAAAGTTCCAAATTAGTCACAAATAAGGTGATAGAGGGAGAAATTGGAGTACCTACAAATGCTACACTTGCATGTTAAAATGCTAAGATAATATGTCTTTGGCATTGTTGTCAAAGAGGGAGAAACAACAGAAACTGATCAAATCTACATAATCAAATGAACAAAGGGAGAAGTAGTTGATACATGGAGAAAGGAAGAAGTAGTTGATACCAAAATAACAAAAATTGATTGACAAAGGAAGAAGTAGCTGATACTAGAATAGCAAAAACTGATTGATCAATTCATACAGAGGGAGAAATGAAGAAACAAAAATGAAAGAGGGAGAAATAGTAGTTAAGAAGAGCAAAACTGATCAAATTAGCAAGCTATAGAAAAGAGGGAGTCATACAAGAACAGGCATGCAGAAGAATGTTTGCAGAAAGGAAAGAGAAAGGAAACAACAGCTAAGAGGGAGAAGCAAAAGTAATAGAAATGGTAATAGCAGATTAGAGAGAAAGATGTGAAAGTTGATAAAAATAGAAAGGGTAACAAAACTCTTTTATGGCATCTAATTTACTATTTTAACCTAGTTAGCATTTTGATAACTTGGTTGATTAGTTTGGTTTGCTATCAATGCCAAAGAGGGAGATTGTTGGAAATCTAATTGAAAAGATCATTGTTGAAGAATAAATAAGATTGTTTGCAAAGAGGAAGATTGTTGATAAAGAATGTTTTCAATAATTGTTTTGTCACTGATGTCAAACCTACTATTTGCTGGAATAAAAATTTCTTATACAATCGAAGCACTATCACTTAGGTAGTTGATGAAGAGGATTTAATCAACAAGATGTAAAAAAAAGTAGCTAAGGGAAAGGTTGAGTTATGGTTTTGTAATGAAGTGAAAATATCAGTTAAGATGATGATAAAATGATGTATTGATAATACACTTGAAGATACAGAGGGTGGCCACACTTAGAAACACTAGAAGAATAAGTTGTAACAAGGTTGTCTGCAAAGTTTAACTAAGTTCATTAGTGACTATTGAGCAAGCTAGTTCATGTCGAGCAAATTTTTAGTTAGTGCTGAGCAAATGCAAAATCTAGTGTGCGATGAGTGATATAGAAGGAGCCGAGCAAAGTTTAGGTGTTGAGCATCAAAAGACTAAGTAGATGCTGAGTGAACCCACAATAGGTATTGAGCATCAGTAAAATGTAGTTGGTGTGGAGTAACATAGTCTGTGTTGAGCACTAGAATTTTAATAGTGTTGAGCTACTACATTATGTGAAAAATGAAAGATTCACCAAATCTGAGCTGACAAGTTTCTTACCTTGAATTTTGTGAACAGGATGGAGGATAAGGATGATAAGCTGGAGGTACAAAATTTTAGGTAAATCATTTTTAGGTGAATTTAGGAGGATTCCTCATGATTTTTCTAGAAGGAACAAGATATGGGGTAGATTCATTGAATCCTACCTAATCCATTCGAACTAAAATTAAAAATGGGAAGAATTAAGCAGGAAAAAGTATTCTAGACTTCTATTTAAGGAGTCACAAGCCAAGAAGTTAGTGTGGTTGGGGTGTCAAATTGTGAAGCTATTGAAGGGTGTCAAGGAGAAGGCATCAAGAAGAAGGAAGAATAGAGCACAGAGACTCTACTTTGATAAGTAGCCATATAGGAGATTACACTAGTACATCGAGCATGAATACTCAAGGAGACAAAGCTTGAAAGGAGAACAAGTTGTTAGAGCTTAGAGATTGAAAGCCAGGCAATGTTATGAGCTAAACAAAGATTTAAAATCTACAAGTTAAGTTGTGAGTTGTATTAGGTCAAAGCCCTTGTTTTTATTCTCTAACAATTGTGTTAGCTAGGGTAAAATCTTATGGACTTAGGTTCGTTTAATAGTCATTTGTAAATCCTTTAACAAGGTGGCATTCCAAGTGAATGTTCTAAAGTCCTCTAACCAAGCCCACTTCTAATAGGGTGGTTAAATCCTTTAACCAGGTCACATTTAATAGTGTGTTGTAGCCTTTAACAGGGCATGCCTTTCACAAGGCATCACTTCAGAAGAGTGAGAATTGAGTAGCATGTTACTGGTAGTTTTTTCCAAATTGAATTTCCACGTAAATCACTGTGTTATGTGTTGATCTTTCATGTGTTATGCTTGCATGTTGATTTTACAATAACTTGCTTAGTTAGGAAAGTTTAAGCTTGGATGCATGAATAGTTCAATGGGCTCACTTTACTTGATGAAAAAAATTTATTAGGACATTTGGACCTTGAATAACTGATTCACCCCCCACCCCAACCCCCCTCAGTTATTGTAAAGCATTTCTAACAACTCATGCAAGTTTGTCCCACTCAACCATCCTAACTCATTGCAAGTCAAATACAACTAGAAACAACTAATGGAATGAATTGATTCTTGAAATCGATCCCTCTTCAAACTTATTTTACACTCAATACCTTTTAAAACATAAATTAGATCCAAAAGCTCAACAATAATGAGGAAGACAAGTGTTGGGTAATAACCAATACCTGTCCACCCAAGGAATTCCAACCATGTAACCAATGGTATCTTTCAAGCCTAATGATGTACTCCATCCAAATTCATTCCTAACCAAACTTGAATAAATGCTCATACATTTATGAGTTGATTTATTTCAACTAGGATAGTACAAAATTTATTTTAAAATTAGGTCTATGTAATTATGTGGACAATCTTACATTCTCCCAATTCTTGAATTGGCTTCTATGCAGAACACAATACAAGTCAATACAAACTATTTCTTGAAACATTTATTGTTGTTCAAACTCTCAAACTAGAGTTGGTTTGTTCCTGTTGCAATAACCAATTTGAAACAGAAGTAAACTTATTCCATACAGGATCAATTCAAATTGGATTTTTTTATAAAAATCCTAATCAACAAAATGATAGACATGATAGTATGAAACCAAATTGAGTTTGTAAGTAATCAATAATTGTTTTGGTTTGTACTTTATGTGCAACAATAATTTAAACCCAACAAATTTTTGTTGGAACTTTTGTCTTCAAAAAAACAAACTAATTATAAATTATTTTGTGAGAGATATTAAATTCTCATAAAATGACGAAGGAAAAATTTTGTACTTCAACAACATGACTTATGAACAATAATTATCTAGCTTATTGGACTATGCCTGGAAGACAACCAGAGTCTTTTGATTAATTACATTTTTCTAATTTTAAACAAGTTATTAATTTGAATGTTTACAATAGAAAGTTCTTTAGATTTTTTAAATTGGTGGGAAGAAAAATATTTTGAATTTTTTGAAAAGAAAAATAAAAAAATCACCAGAAAAATATGCTAAGTCAATTAGGGAAAATAAACAATCTTTAAAAAATTAAAATTAAAAAAATATCTTCAAAACATTACAATTGTAATTTAATATTTTTAGAATGGAGGCAACATAATTATATCTCATTGTACAAAAAATTAGCATACATTACATTGTTCTTTATGACTTTTAGTTTTTTTATTAGTGAGACAATATTTTGAATTTTTTGAAAGGAAAAATAATAAAACCACTAGCAAAAATATGATAAGTCAATTAGAAAAAAAAACAACCTTTTCTAAATTTAAAATTTTAAAAAAAATTGTGCAAACATTACAATTGTAATTTAATATTTTTAGATTGCAGGCAAACTAATAGTAGAAAATGAGGTGAAAACATAAGTCTCCGCCTATATAGGCAAGACTAATAAATAAAATAAGAAATTTAAATTTAAATGAAAGTAATTTAACATGAGAGGTATTATGATAAGTAAATAAATAAGATGGAAAAATAATTTTAGTTCCGTCTTCTCTTTTATAAATAGTAAAAATGATTCTTAAGTATGAGTTTAATAATATAAGTTGAGTTAAGATATGTTAAGAAGAATTCTTTGCAATGTTGATTAAGGATAATCTCTATAAAATACTTTTCCCTAATTTGATTGGATGAATTATTTTAACTCTTATATGGGCCAAATTTCATAGATTGTAAAACATGATAGTTTATAAGAGTTATATTTTTAATAATGTGATTTATATCATTTTAACTCATATATTTGTATACTTTTTAAGATTTTTAATATTATATTTTATAAATTAACTTTTTTCATTCAATCAAAAATATTATATATACTTATATTATATAATCTTTTAATAAATAATATTATAGATATAATTGCTATAAAAATATTCTATATACTATAATAAATTTGTTAAATAAAAACTAAACTTATACTAATATTAACGACAAGTACTAAGCCATTATATGGCACTTGTTTAAAATGGAGGTGATGTAGCATTTACTTCATACCAATATTCAAAGGAGATTATGACCTTGCTAGGGTGGAAGATTAATATAGGAAAGAAAAAATAAGTTAGAACGAGATTCTAGCCATCCACGTAAGAAATGTTTGGTCTCTTAATTAAAAGAGATAATCTAAAGAGGGTATGTGTTATTAAGTGAACAAGGATAATAAATAAAATAAGAAATTTAAATTTAAATGAATGTAATTTAACATAAGAGATATTATGATAAGTAAATAAATAAGATGCAAAAATAATTTTAGTTTCACCTTCTCTTTTATAAATAGTAAAAATGATTCTTAAGTATGAGTTTAATAATATAAGTTGAGTTAAGATATATTAAGAAGAATTCTTTGTGATGTTGATTAAGGATAGAACTACATGGACCAAGCACAAAGGAATGTAAGAGAGGTATATGCTTATATATTTATTTATTCTCATAAAATATGCTTATGGATAATGTGTGTGTGTGTGTGTGTGTGTGTGTGTGTGTGTGTGTGTGTGTGTGTGTGTGTGTGTGTGTGTGTGTGTGTGTGTGTGTGTAAAGGAGAGATTCTAAATGAATAACATAAATGGCTAAATCGTTAAAGGTTTAAGATCAAGAGAGTCCCTTTTTTAGGGAAGAGATCAATCTTAATAAGTTTCTTTAAGGCCAAAATATTCCATTGAAGGTAACATATACATATGTAATAAGGGCCCTTATCACATAAGCATATGTTATATTATACAAATTTGGTATCTCATCTTGTTAATTCTTTTTATCTTCACACATTCATGACAAAGGCTCATTGTCATGACAATAATGCCCTCAGTGACATTATAATTAATCACACCTATAACGATAATTCTTATCTTCTATAAATTTACTATTTAGAAATTAGAGTATCACAAACTCCTCTCATATCATATAAAAAAGGATTGAAGCCCTTTCTTTCAAAGATCTTCCATAATTCCATATTCTTCTTGAAAGTGACGTAGGAATCTAGTTGCACTCTTAATTTTGGGTCTTCATTCTCACTTTCACTCTGCTAAACATTTACAAAAGGCATATACTAGGTTGATTGTTATACTTTAATTTCTATAATATATATTAGTATATCCTAGTAATCTAGCTCGAAGCGAAGATAACTTTAGTCAATTTTGTTAACATTCAAGAAACAAATATAGCCCATGAAACCATGAAACCCAACATAATAAGAAATTATTTTACCTTCAGTTCTCTCTAGAATATTTCAAATGTAATCTTCATTGATTTTGGAAAAATATAAACATGTAAAAATGTAAATTTTTTGCTAGAAAAAATATTATAGGAACTTGAGTGGGATTACAATGATATTACTCAATAAACCCTTAACATTAGTATTATATTCAAGTTTTAGTTTTGCATATTCAACTAATTCCAATGAAGAAACAAAATGAAGTAATAGATGAGCTAAATATTTTGTAGAAGCAATAAATTTAAGCAAATAAATAGTAAATAAAGAAACTATAAGTAAAACATAAAATAAACTAGTAGATGTACAATGACAAAAAACATTATGAAATTTTAGTTTATTGAGAATGAATATTGTGAATCTCCTCTATGATCTTTACAATCTTTGTTGTATTTTTCAAATGAATATTATTTTGTGACACTTGATATTTGAAACTTGACAACTGCAACCCCTAGTCAAACTTCGCTACCACCAGTAAAACTTCACGACCACCAGAGCCTCTTCATTAATATGAAGTTTCAAGGTAGACAAACAATAATTCTCATTTAGTTGATTAGTGAGTGAGAGGATTTCTCTAAAAAAATAGAAAATTAAAAGGCTTCATAATCAAAAAATAATAATGAATAGTACATTCTAATCTAAAAATATTTAAATTTACACTTTAGTAAAGATTTTTTCTTTCTATATATTTTATGAATATAGAATTTCTCACAAAGGAGTAAAAGGAACTAACTTACTTTAATATCATCATTACATTAATGAATAGATTACCAACTTAAATGCCAATTGATACCTTATAAAAAATCATAAAAAGCAACATGATAAAAACAAACTATTTCAATTCATATGACTTTTTTTATTATTGATGTAATTTACTCTTTCCCAAGTTGGACTTGTGTAGAATGTCCTATTTTTGGCTAGATCATATACTTATAAAATACAATTATTCAAAACTTGTTGGTGAACAAATTTTTCCCTGCAAGTGTTTGTGTAAAACTAACTAGGTTTTCCCTAAGAGCAATGGCAAATGTCCCGACAATTGGAGAGATCACAACTAATCACTAACATATTACAACATTTCTCTATGTTTGAGAGGGTAAACTCCCTTGTATGATGGATGTATTTTTATTTCTATGTACTTTTCACCTAAAAATTAATAAAGAAAACAAAATAGAACTAGGGAAAATGGTTAACATGAATCCCAAAAGTAGACATGCTAATACTAGTTGAGATTCACAAATGACAATGATTACCAAGGGGTTTATGCACAAATGCAATGATGAAAAAATGAGAACAACAAACCTTGATGTATGATTTAAGAAAGTTATTCTAATACAGTCTTTTCTAGATATCAAGATAAGAATGCATATTGCCAAACCAATTACATAAATAAGAGAGACTAATTGATTCTAACAACACGTAAAGAGATTACCAAATTGACATGCAAAAACTTAGTAATATCAAATAATGAACATGATTAAGACATACAACAAAATGCATTCTTCATTATATCTTTGAAGATGTACAAAGTCAAAGACACTTTATACATCATTAAAATCTAAAATTTTCTAAAGAAAAATCTCTATAGTTTCCCCTTTGCCAAAAAGTCTCCCCCTTAACATTGCATAATGCCTCATATTTATAGGCTTTACAAAATAGGTACCTTCTTCTCAATGTTAATAAATAACTTCTTTTTACTTATTTTGGAGAGGATAATTAACCCCACAATTTTGCTCAAAGTGACTTAGTTAATTAACCTTGATAAAATTAACCAAAAGTGACCAGAGCCAATATTGATGTAAGAGAAATTTATAACCTATTATATTATAGAAAATGTATCTTCTTGTAGTGATGAACAACTTGTTCTTCTACATTGCTTATGATTTCACATTTTGTATGTGCATCTATTGGAGCATTTGCAGCCAATATTTGGAAAGAATTCCTCTTTATCTAATGACTCAAAGACTACACTCTCTATGTAGGTCTATGATTTAGAAGCATATTGTCACATAATCTATTGATTTCAAAAATAATACTACTTGATGAAGGGTGCTCCCCTTAATACCATAAACACATAACAAAAATAAAGAAATAATAGCAATTTGTGAGAATAAAACATGGGATTCTCATTATCACCACAAATGCGGAGTTACAAAATTTAGAATTATAATATGCTACCCCACATGGGCACCTTCAATATAGTAATTTGCAAGAGAAAGCTACAAACTATCACCCAAAGCTATCTTATATAATGTTCGGGCATTTCTTGAATAGGCAATTTTATGTCACCCAAGAAGGTTCTAGACACTCAAACTTAATACCTAAGGTAGAAAAACCCTAACAATACATATAAAATTAGCTAATACATTTTTGACATTTATTTTGGAATTTTTGGTTGACCTCTCAAACTATTGCTCTGTTTGGCTATTATAACCACTTTTCAAAATCCTCAGATTTTGATCTACATGCCTAGATATGTGCAAGCGCCCATCTATCAAGTTTTTGGGCCTCATTTGGGAACATTTAGGCCTTCAACTATGAGCCTAAAGTTTTTATACCAAAATTGCACACCAAAAATCTATAATAATTCCATGAATACTCATAAAAAGACACTAAGCTTCAACTGGCAGGATGATATATCCAAGATGAATATCCACCTTTGAAATTAGGATATTTCAAGCTCATATGACTAACTTAATAAGTAGTAAGCCTCCATAGAAAAACTCTGCATTAAGATAACCCTTATTCAAACAACTAAAATGAAATATTTTTGGTTGATGCAAGATTGCTCTTACACCCATAATGCTCCTGCATTAGACACCTAGGGTAATTTGAGAAGTGACCCCATTATATCTTAGGTATTTAGAGGAAAACCAAGATAGCCAACCTCCTCCCTTGCTAGCCATGATGAATCTTCTACTGGCCTCCCTTTCCATTTGACTAAGTATTCTTCATAGGCTATGTTCCTTGTACTTTTTCCAACATGACTGTCTAGTATCTCCTCAATCTCCTTCATAGTCAAACTAGCTACTAGAATACTCTATTGTGCTTCTGCAACTTCATCCTCATCACCTCCTTTATAATACTCTATCAAATCTAAAATGTTAAATACTGGTGAAATATTCAATTTAGCAAGCAACTCCACTTCATAGGCATTTCAATAATCATGCCTTTTCACTATCTTGCACATTTCAAACTTCTTCATTTTCATCTTATTATATGTAGCCACTAGAAAATGATCCTTTCTCAAATGAACCAAGAATTCATCTTCAATATGAAATTCCTTATACCTCATTTTCACATCTACCTTATCCTTGTAATGTGTATTCATATTTACAATGTGCTTCCTTACCTCCTCATGGGTGTTCTTCAAATGTTCAGCAAATTCTTTTTCTTCAGCACTACTTATCTCTCATTTATCCAACTACCTCAGTTCATAAACATTTCTAGGAATGCTCACATATATAATCTAGACTAGTGATTTACCAATACTAGTGTTGATAGAATTATTATGTGCATTTTTTTCCTATGGTTAAATTAGATCCCATCCTTTTGGTTTATCTCCAACCAAACATCTCAACAAGTTTCCCAAACTATAATTCATAGCTTATGTTTGTTCATCAATTTGTGGATGATGTGATGAACTAAACTTCAAATATGTCCTCAATTTCTTCTATATGAATGCTACACATACCCAACAATTTGGTATCTCAATCTAAAACTATAATCTTTGGAAGACCATGTAGTCTCACCACTTCTCTAAAAAACAACTTTGCCACTTGAACAACATCACTAGTCTTCTTATAGGGAATAAAATGTGCCATTTTTGAAAACCTATCAATCACCAAAAAAATAGAAGCATGCCCTCATTGAGTTCTTGGTAATCCAAAAATGAAATCTATGTTGACATCCTTCCAAGAATTCTTTGGTATAGGAAATGGCTGATACAACCCTGTATTTTGCTTCACTCCTTTTTCCATTTGACATATTCTACAACTTGGCATAAACTTCTTCACATCTTGCTGCAACTCTAGCTAGTAACAATTCTCAACAACCAAAGCAATGGTCTTATCTCTCCCAATGTTTCTAGCCAATCCTCCACTATGCTTCTCCTTGATGAGATTCTCTCTCATTAAATTTGTTGGAATGCACAATTGGATCCCTTTGAACAACATACCATCTTGGATTATGAAATCCAACCAATTTGTCTTGTGAAGTGTAATAGGTTATGTACAAGCCTTCCACACTTCACCAAAATCAAGATCCTTTATATACAAATTCTTGAGTTCCTTGAACCTAATCACCTCAATTTGCATCTCTGTTAGCAAAATTTGTCTTCTACTAAGAGCATCTACAACTCTATTAGACTTCCCACTCTTGTGTTTTAAAAAAGTGTATCATATAAAATGCCTTTGGTTCAATTTTCTTTAACTATTCAAATATTGCAAAGTTTGATGATCAATATACAAAACAAATTCCTTAGGAAGAAGATAGTGTCTCCACTTCTTCAATGCCTAAACTATAGCATAAAATTCTTGATCATAAACAAAATATTTTCTTTTGGCATCATTCAACTTCTCACTAAAATAAGCAATAGGTCTACCTTCTTGGCTCAAAACAATTCCTATTGTAGTACCACTAGCATCACAATCTACTTGAAACACCTTGTTAAAATCTAGAAGTGCTAAAATAGGCTATTCTATAACTTATGTTTCAATAGATTAAAACTCTTATCTACTTCTATAGTCCACTTAAATTCTTTCCTATCTCCCCTCATTGCTTCAGTCAAGGGTCCACAAGTATTGTTAAAACCTCTTATGAACTTTATGTACAAACTAGCCAGTCCATGAAAGGATCTTACCTTTGTAGCACTCCTTGGAGTAGGCCATTCAAGGATAGCCTTCACTTTCTTTGGGTCCATTTTTAGATCTTCTGTTGAAATCCCAAGTACACCAAATCCTTCTTCACAAAATTGCACTTCTTCATGTTTATTAGCAACTTTTCTTCCCTAAACTTATCAAACACCTTTTGGATATGCATTGAATTCTCCTCCAACATCTTACTAAAGATCAAAACATCATATAGTTAAACAATGACAAATTTACTTGAAAAATCCTTCAATATCTCATTCATGAGCAACATGAAAGTGCTCGGTGTATTGGTTAGCCCAAAAGGTGTAGCTAACCACTTGTACAGTCCTTCCCTTGTCTTCGAAGAATTCTTCTACTCATCACCTTCTTTGATGTGAATCTAATGGTATCCACTCTTTAGATATATCTTTGTGAAATACATAGTTCCACTCAAATAGTCCATAATATCATCTATCCTTGGCAATAGAAATCTATACTTGATTGTGATCTTGTTGATAGCTTGAGAATCTATGCACATTCTCCATTCTCCATTCTTCTTTGGTGCTAATATTTTTGGTACAACACATGGACTCAAGCTCTCTTGAATTAACCCTTTCTACAACAACTCATGCACTTGTCTGTTAAAATCTTCACTTTCTATTGGTGTCATTCTGCACATTTCCTTGTTTGGCAATCTAGCTCCTACAATCAAATCCATCTGGTGACTGATCTTCTTCACTAGGGGTAATCCATTAGATACATTATCTAACATAATATTAGGAAACTCTCTCAAAAAATGTGTAACTTTTGCATGTACCTCTTCTAATTATTCTTTACCATCTTTTAGAATTACAACAAAACATGTATGTTCATGCTTCATACCTTGGAGAAACTCCTTTCCATCAACAAAATATATTTTGGTAGCACTACATACCTTTTCTTATTTCTCCTTCAATGGATTCGACTTGTGTTTCACTCCATCCTTTGTTAGAGTTTAGGTATTTTCTCGCCCATCATGTACAACATGCCTATCAAACTGCCATAGCCTACCCAACAACATATGACATATGTCCATAGGTATGATATCACACAAAACCTCATCCTAGTAGCTTCCAATCTTGAACTTTATTGAGAATTTCTTACTAACCATGACCTTGTGGTCATGTTGCACATAGGCAATATGATATGGACGTGGGTGTTTCTACCTCTTAGCTTCAACTTTTTGACCATCTTTTATGACACCTAATTATTAGGATTTCCACCATCAATGATCACATCACAACACTTATCTTCACATTTCTACCTGGTGCAAAATAAACTCCTTTGATCAAGTTCATTCTTACCACTCAACAAGACTCTTTGATTAACTAGGACTTCTCCTCTTTTAGCATCTTCAGAATGGGATGATTTAGCATCTTTTTCAACATGTGCAACTTTGGCCTAGCCCTCTATTCTTTGATCTATCATTCCTTGGTGGTGGGAACATTCAAATGCTTTATGCCCTTCTTCTCCATAGTAAAAACATTTTCCACGAAAACCCCCTCTTCCAAATCCTGGCCCTCTTCCTCTTCCTCTATGATCTCTATTATCCTGATCTTGAAAATGATTAGAATTATTTCCCCTCTAGTTTTGACTACAACTTCCAACCTCATCCTTGTTCTTATGATCATCATTTTTGCCTCCATAAGATTGTCCACTAAATCTTCCACCATGACCTCTACCACCATTTTTTTAATCAAACTTTTTTCTTAGCTTCTCCTTTACTCTTAGAGGAAAATTGTACACCTCATCAATATTGGCCATTCAAACACACTCAACTTCTCCTAAATTCTTGGTCTTAACCCATTAAGATAACAGACAACTTTTTCTTTATTAGCTTCCACATGGGAAGTTCTTATGAGAAATCAATATAACTCCTTGGTATACTCTTAAATTGATCTTCCCACTTGCTTCAACCCTTGCATCTTCTTCAGTAAATCAAGCTCATAATCCACGGGAATGAATTGTCACTTCACTTTAGCTATCATTTGATGCCATCTAGTGATTTTGTCTTTCCCCCTTCTATTCTTATCCAATTGGATCTCTTGCCACCAAATCTTTGCATGGCCCTTCAGCTTGGCCTTTGCAAACTTGACCTTATCCTAATCTTCAATATCTTCATATTCAAAGTGCTCTTCTAATTCATTGATCCAATTGATCAATTCCTCTAGGTTAAGATTTCTTTAAAATGTGGGAACATCAAACTTAGGTATTTTTCCTATCTTAGAAATGGCCTTGAAAATATTTTCCTCCTTTGGGTTCAAAAATTCATCTTTTACTACTTGATCATCATTTCCTTCTTCTTCCCTTTCACCCTCACTTTCGATGCCTCCTATGACAAGATTCATTCATCTATGCATATGTTCTTGCAATTCTTGCATTTTCCTCTGGAGGGCTCTAAAACCCTTAGGTGTAAGACCTATAACTCTCCCACCATGCTCTCTTTGTAGAGGCATCTTCATGCTTCCACTAAAACCCTATTGCAAACTCCCTCACAATTGATGATCTATTTACATGCTCATCCGAAATCGCAGCCCTAGTGCAAACTGCCTCATAGTCAGCAATTTGTCCACACACTTAGGAACTCCATCTCTAATACCACTTGATGAAGGGTACTCCCCTCAATACCATAGACACATAACAAAAATAAAGAAATAATAGCAATTTGTGAGAACAAAATATGGGCTTTTTATTATCACCCAAATGTGGAGTTACAAAATTCATAATTACAATATGCTAACCCACATCGGTGCCTTCATTATAGTAATCTAAAAGATAAAGTTGCCAACTATCACTTAGAGTTGTCCTAGATAATGTTTAGACATTTCTTAAATAGGCAATTTTATGCTACCTAAGAAGGTTCTAGACACTTAAACTTAATACCTAGGGCCGATAGACCCTAACAATACATATACAATCAACCAAATACATTTTTAACATTTATTTTGGAAGTTTTGGTCATCCCAACTTCAGAAGACCATAACTCTCAAACCGTTGCTCTGTTTGGCTATTATAACCACATTTCAAAATCCTTAGCTTCTAATCTATAGGCTCAATTCTACACAAGCACCCATTTTTCATGTTTTTGGGCCTCATCCGGGAACTTTTAGGTCTTTAACAGTGAGCCTAAATTTATATACCAAAATTACACACGAAAAATCCATAATAAATCAATGAATACTCATGAAATGGCACTAAGCTTCAACTAGCAGGCTGATATATCCAAGGTGAATATTGACCTCTAAAATTAGGACATTCTGAGCTCATATGACTGACTTACTAAGTAGCAAGCCTCCACAGATAATAACTCTACATTAAGATAACCCTTATTCAAACAAATGAAACAAAATATTTTTGGTTGACGCAAGATTGCTATTACACCCAGGATGTTCTTGTATCAGATATAGAAGCATATTGTCACACAATCCATCAATTTATCATTCCTTTCATTCTTCTTACTCCAATTATTGCATTCCACAAGATAGTGCCACTTTGAACACATATCTTATAGAGTAATCTCTACAATTACTTTTGGTGAAACACCAACATCATATGTGTGATGGATATTGATGACTAGTTTCAAAACATTTATTACATTCCATAGAACATCGCACCTTTAATACATGGGTTTTTGGTCCACATTTATTAGAGGAAGTTGGTCAAACATTTTGGATACAAACTCTAGTTGTCCTATTTCACTTTTTTAAATGCCTTTGTCTAAGAAATCTACACTTGACTTTTGTGTTTATGTATTCTTTATTTTCCAAACTAGTTTAGATAGTAAAAAATAGTTTTACATCTATAATTAATCAGAATAGGTGCCAACATATTAATTTTATCCATATCTTGTGAGCATTTTTTGAAGTAACTAGAGAATGTAGTATCTCTTTGCAACAGCCTAACATCATGACATTTTGTGAAATAACATATCTTCATAAAATTTGGTTAAATAGCTCAACTCTTCCTTTAATATTTTGAATCCATTTCATATGTAGAGTTTTCATCATCTATTTGTCGATGTGTTTGGAGGGACAATGAGGACCTAGCTAAGTGATGGTTGTAATGTATAATGATGACTCTTATAATATGCTTATATATGCTTCTCAACCTTGACTAAATACAAACACATATTTTGAACTCAGAGCTTAGATTCCACATGATATAGACTCATGTATGACAACTTTGACAAACAAATTTAGCATAGCATAGAACATCTCCCTTGAAACTCACATGTTCACTTTCTTCTATCTACGAGGGCTTTCATATCCAATTCTATCACCCCAACTCTCAACAAATTAGAGTTAATATGTGTTGTGTTATAGGGTCTTATATACACCTTCAATCATGCCATCTAGCATTAGCTCAAATGTTTCAAAAGAATTCTCACCAAATCTACAATTCACAAGGTTCTTTCAATCCATTTATATAAATATTTTTTGCATCAAACCATCCTCATCATTAGGTATGATCTATGGTCTAGCTCAAACTAGATAGAATTATGTCTGACACTTGCGATTGGTCTATGACTTCATATTTCATCTCTACTTCTCCTTTGAGACATTCTAACAAATAGTCTACAACTATGCTACTTTGGCTCTTGTGTTTGATATGTGTTTTGTTTGCTCTAGATAGACTCATAGTAAGCATGCTCATGAAAAATCAATTGACACTCTGTAATCATTAATTAACTAGGACTATGTGACTCCTCTTAACTTATTGAATCTTACTTAGTCACACTTTTATTTTATTTATTTATTACTTTTGCATATCAAATAACCAATAAGGAAAGTAACAATCAATACAGCCAAAAAAATGAGATTACAAGAGTATAAACTATGTTATCATCTATCTAGAGGAGTCAACAAAATAGTATAGCCCACCCAATATCAAAAAATACAATCACATAAGTGACAATGAAGAGTATCTTGTTACATCATTTTAGAACATTTTTATGGCTAGTTTTTAATTATCTATGTTCTTCCTCACTGTTAAAATCAGTGGTGGTATATCAAACTAGAGATGGTATGATTGGAGACCTAGTGGTGTCTGTGCTTTGTTCCTTAGGCTTCCAACTCCATTCATCTCTTGATTTATGCACTAGTTGAGTCAGTGGGATGTTGAATTGTCCAAACTTCTTCAATGAGGTATAACCATGAGCCAAATATTTTATATCAACTATTCCTTTCCCTTCCTAAAGGATCTAAAGGAAGTCCCTTTCTTTTAGTTTGAAGACTGCTATGACCTACATAGCAACATCAAGAACTATGAGTCTCTTTTGAGACTTAGTAAGAAACCTAGGTTTTCCTTTAAAAACATCATTTTTCCTAAATTTCCAAAGTAGCCAGAGTATGTAAGAAGATAAAATAAACCAAAATGAATTGAACAATTCATTTTTGCATAAGATCATGCCAGAGATGATGTTGTGAAAATTAAAGTTTCCATCAAGAATAAGCCAAATAGCTCCCAAATGTCTCTGGAAAATGGCTAGTGGAAAAAAAAAAGAGAGACAAATTCATCCTGGTGACATTGGAACATATATTGTTGATTACCCCAATTTTTTAAAAGGAAATTTATGAAGCCAGATTCTCCAAAGAAAGCAAGAAATTGTAGGTTCTACCAAGCTAGACCATAGGTGTAGGAGATATTGTTTCCATGTCGTTGGGTCAAGGGAAACTTTCTAGTTGGAGTTAAGGTGCTCAATGATGACACAACTAGATATAAGGGTGGAATAAATAGACTTTGATTTGACAAGTTGGAGGGGAGAAAAATTAACCCAATGCAACTGGAAAGAACATGAGTCTAAAGAGAAACAATAATATGATACCTCTACCTCTTGAATAACATGCTTAACAATGCAATAAGTTCTCCAATGGGAATCAGGTAGATTAAAGATGTCTTGCAGAGTATCCCATTGAATAATATTACCATCTTTGAATATATCTTTAGAAACACAAATTCTGGCTTGAGCCCATTTCTTTGCTAAGCAGCCCTAAAAAAAAGTAAGAGGTTTTTCATTTCTTTTCAAAGCCCACCATGTGAATCCATTCATACACTACACATTACCTAATTTTGATCTATGTATATAACCCAATAGTGGTCTAACACTACTCCAACTCTTCCATAATGACTTGAATACATTAGATCCCTTAACAAAAAATTTGATACTAAGGGATGGAATATCCAACTTATCCAAGCCATTCCAAAATTGAGCTTGACTAGGACATCCTCTACTGATATTACTACTAATGAGGACCTTACATGTTCATTTCCTTCAATGGATTTAGCAATCCATTTTACTGCTAGGACAACATCTTGAACTCTAAGCTCTTTTAGCCCCAAGCCCCCACTCTCTATTTTTTATGCACCAGTTCCATCTAACAACATGAGAAGTTTTCCCCCCTCTCCAATCCAACCACAAAAAATCCTAGATGATTTTCTACAAGAATCCAAATTGACCAATATTGCACAACCATGCTGATGAAAAATGCATTGCATATGATGAGAGGATCTTTTGATACACTTGGATTCTTCTAGCTAGTGAGAGATACAAGGAATTCTATTTATTGATTTTTGTAGTAACCTTCTCCTTGATTCAACTCCACATATTTTTTATGTTGGGATTGACTACAAAAGGAATGCCTAAGTATCTAACAATATGATTTAGGCCTCCCCATCCTATGTTAAACTTGTACCAAGCTAGGGGGTGTTCCTCCCATCCTAGTAGGATGGATTTGTTTATGGAAATCTTACTTCTTGATACATTACAAAAGGTGTTCAATTTTATTATAAGGTGCTCAAATAAAATAGTAGTGTCATTAGCAAATTGAACATTGGATATTTCATCTTTGTTGGGGAGGAAAAGGCCATGGATCATAGGGGAAAGAATGGAGTCTCTCAACTAATAATGAAGTGAGTCACCAACAATAAAAATAGAGAGAAGGTGCTAGTGGACACCCTTGTCTGATTGATCTAGATAATTCAAAAGAGCTTGATCTCACCCCATTAACTATTATCAATGCATCTTTCATCAATGTTGCTACCATATGGTAGAATGTGTGAGGGAAACCAAGGGCTTCCAACATCATCAAAATGAACTTCCATTCCACTTTATCATAAGATTTTTATATAGTCAAGGAGCATACCAATATTCTGTCTAGAGAATTTGGCCCAATCTAGTATTTCCCAACATGTAATTAAATAAACCAATATATATCTTCCTTTGACAAAACCAATTTTTTTAGGGTTAATAACCTTAGGGAGGATATATTCCACTCTTGATATAATTTTGGCAAAATTTTTGTAGGTTGCATTGAGTAATGTAATTGGCCTCCAATTTTTAATTAGATTCTTGTCTCCATTTTTTGAAATAAGATTAATAAGACTAACATTGATCTCTTCTCCTAGAGATCCCTTGTCTAGGACATAATCATATAGGTATTAGAGCTTCTGACTAATCCAATCCATTTTAGTTTTTTATAATTCCGCTAGAAGGCCATCAAGGCTCATGGCCTTATCTTTGGCCATGATATGTATAACCCTCTTAATCTCTCCCAGGCTGATAGGGGCTTCAAGAGGAGAGGATTCTTCTTCTAAGAGTCTTCTAGTTATAATAGTGTATATGTCTCCTCTAGCCTTGTTCATGTTATAGTCATCATCTTCAGATTGAAATAGGGTTTGTTAGTACCTTGCGAAGGAGCCAAGAATAGCCTTAGGGTTGGTAATATTCTCTCCATCTTCATATAGACACTCAATTTTAACTTTTCCTTCTTTGCATTTTAGCATTTGAAAGAAAAACTTAGAGCATTTATCTCCAACCTTTAACCAATTAATCCTAGGTATACCTCTGGCTCCCTATGCTTTGTTGGTTTATATTTTTTTAAGATTATTCCTAGCTTTGGCCACATATTCCACAACTTCCTTATTGAAGGGTTGGAGATGAGAAGAAGATTAAGCTTCATGTAGGAAGGAGATCAAATTATATTCTTGAACTCTTATGTCTTTAGATTTTTTTCTACCCACTAGCTTAAATTAATTTTGCCAAGAATGCATGTTGAGGTTGCATTTGTTGACTAGGTCCTCATGGTGCCAAACTAAAGAGTTATACTAATTAATGATTTTAACTATAGCCTGGACATCTTCATCCTCAAGGAGGGAATTATTAAGAGCAAAAGAGTTTGATTTATTATGGTACAAAATAGGGTGACCAATTCTAAAGATTTTGGTTATAATGGAATGATGATCAAAGAAAGGAAATGGGATAACTTGAACTAGATTGTCTCCTTGAGGTTTGGAACAGCTGAAAAAATCTTTATTAAAGTATACCCTATCAATCTTGTAGTAAATTATCCTATCTCCTTTTTGCAAGTTTGACCATATATACCATATGCCCTTTGAATGAGACTGCATACTAGTAAGAAGGTCAATAAGATTGAATTTATTGAGAAATCTATTTAATATGTATTATTCATTAATATTATAGTCAAACTTGATTCCTCCACACTTTTCTTGGGCCTATTCTACCACATTGAAGTCCCCATCCACCACCCATGGAAGGTTAGGCAGAGATGGAAGAAACTACCAAAGCTTAATTCTATCATAGGGATCATTTGGGGCATAGATCAAACATATATCAAGTTCAAAGCCATTCATCTTGAAGGAAACCCATGTGACCCTATTGCAAGGAGAGTATCACCACTAATTACTACACTCCTTCCACCTAGGGCTAACTAGAATAGAGGTGCCAACTTTTCCTCTTGGGTGTTTGGTAGAGAAGACAAAGGCATATTTCCAAATACATTTCAAATAAATATCTAAAGTAAAGCCTACACCTTTAACTTCTTCTAGGAAAATGATATCTACCTCCTTCACCCATTGAAGGAATATCTTGACAATTTATTTCCTATCAAAGGATTCCAATCCTCTAATGTTCCAAGAAGCCAACTTTAACTTATCCATCGCAAGTTATTATTTATTAGTTTTCATAGGAGAGCCTATCTAGAAATCAGGGAGCTTCTCTCTTGCAACTTTGGAAGGCTTGGGGTTCCCTTTAGATTGGCAAGGCCTTCCTCTTTTTCTTCTCACCACTTCTCCTTTAATAAGTAATAGTGGGTCTAACTTTCTAGTCTCCATCCTTTAGTATCCAAAGATTTAACTTTGAAAGTGAAAGAGCCCAACTCCATATGATTCATTTCCTAGGATCCAACCTTATACTTCCATTTGTGAGTTTATCTACATGCACCTCCTTCCTAGTCTAATTGACACCTCTATGGAGATTGGTATTAGCATTGAGTTTCACACTTTCACCATTAGGGTAAATCTACCCTATATATATATATTTATTTATTTATTTATTTTTAATTTTTTTTTTTTTTTAAATAAATTTTGGGTGTTGGGGGGGGGGGGGGGGGGGGGGGGGGGGGAGGTACTAGAGGGGCAACCAAAATAACTATAAGATCAATGACATTTAACCTCTCATTAGGTAGCAAACAATAGGCAATGTCAGGGATTTGAGGTTCTCCTACATCAAATTTAACCTCTTCCCATTGGTAGTTACTATGAACCTCCATAAGGGTGTTAGTAGAAGGAGAAGCAAGAAGAGAATTCTCCCATAAAGGGGTATGGGAAGAATGATGATGGGCCTCCAAAAGGCCATCATTTTAAGATATTTTTATCTTGTTTTCAAATAGTTATCTTGCAAAAATAGTCATATGACTTAATGGTTTTAAGCAAATGAACTTATGTTTTTATGTATATGTTATATATATGTTAAGACATGAAGTAGAAGTATGTATAGTCTAAATTGCTATATTTTCTTGAATATATGGGTAGAAATGATATAATTAAGTGTATTACATGCTAACAAATGTTTCCCCATCTATGCTATGTTTTTGGTAGTTTTCCTCTTGTAGCCATGGGATTTGCAAGAGTGGCAATTTGAACTTTACACCTTTTCTAGATAATATTGATAATGAAAATAAATATATGTATGTGGGAGTTGTATGCATATTGATTTTTTTACAGGTACTTGTCATGGATATTCAAAGATCAACACCTAAGTGCTAAATTCAAAGCCAACCGGATTGCTAAACCTTCACAAGTGGAGTAAATCATTTATTGCTTTCTATTGTTGTAGTGCACAAATGTGGCTTCCACAACTTTCTATATTCCTAGAGGATTTATTTGTGGTTCGTTGATGTTTAAAACTACTTGACCACAAAATTCTCAACACCAAATTGATAATGCTCACACAATCTAAGGAATATCCACTTCCTATCAACAACTCTATGTGCAAACCATTTAGACCAACTTCAACAAAACCAAAATGGTTTCCTACTCTTTAGGCTCTACAAGACCAAGGCAGGTTTACCTAGAGGGTGCTTCAGATAACCACTGAAATACAAGAATTATACTAGTTTCATTCTTATTCTCATCTCTAATTCCTAACACACACACAGTTTATCCAATTTATGATACTTTCATACTAATATGCATACCTTATAAACAGATTTGGTCCTAATTCTCCTTAAGTTTACAATTATTTTTGGGAATAGTAGCTATCTAAGATCCAAAAATAAAATATAAATGAGTACTAACCAATATTTTAACTCTAAATTAAATGGAACAAGGATGATTTTGAATTTGTGATTGATATGATATGCAAAAGCAGAATTTACCCCAACTCACTCTTGATTTATGAGACCAATGTCTTATCCATTGGGCAAAAGACTATCTATTGGCAGGAGATCTAATTCAAATAACTTGTAAATGAATTCATCAATTGTAATCACCTATTTACATTCTTATGACTTATCCAGTTTATAAACTCATAAACCTCACTGATCTACTGAAGAATTTATATAACTCTTTGAATTAAAAGCAACAATAGTATCAGCATACAACTCATCCAAATCGCATTCAATCAATTGAACCTTATTCAAATGACATCAAAGTAAAAATACTCATAAAATAGAGACAAAAATTGGTGACACAAATCTCATGCAAATACCGCTTTGTATTATCCATTCAGATGACTAATAAAATGACCAATAGAAATTCAATCAGAAGCCTTGAATATCTTACTGATGCTATCATTTGTATGTATTATCAAAAAGTATAGGTTTGATAGTAAAATCAACACATCTACATGCAACTAGACCAACTATACCTTTTTTTGAACAAAAACAAAAATATAGAACTTTCAAACCCTTTCTCTAGCCTTGGGATCTCACTTATATAATGTGAGATGCAAAAAGCTTCAGGCTTGGAGAAAAATGACAAGTGTCCAAAAAAAGAAAAACTTAATGTAACAGAAAGCTAATACATCAAGTTATACTTTGGTAGGTCCCATTTTTGTTACATCACAACCAATTACTAGCTCTCTTGATTTGCCACCACTATTCTAACTCTTCTGAATATGTATCCACTAGGCTAGCCAATGATGAATCATGTGGTAATGTTTCCAAATCAACTCCTACTCATGGGTTTTCACTATTTTCATCTTGAATTGTCAAAACCACTTTTACCCTTAGTTGATCTTATGTCACATCCATGTCCTGGGTCTCTAAGCCTACAGCTAGAACCATTTGGTGAGCTTGATCTTCCTCATCTTTTGTATATGGTGTTTTTGTGTCAATGATCTGCACCTCATCTTCCTGTTCTTCATCATCATCTTTACCAACCTCTTCTAACTGCTCACCAAAAGTAATATCTACCATCTAGGTGTCAAAATGTGCATCATCTGGCCAATTCAATTACAGAATATCATTTTGCTTCTTTCGTATATAGTTAGCCTCATTATCAATACCAACAAATTCTTGTCTCAAAGAATAAAAAACAACTGGACTTTACCCAATTCCTCTGTCATGGTGGTCCACCAAGCATGCCCTTTTTCATTTACAACTTTATTCATCCTTAGGTAGAACAGGTCATCCAATTCTTTAGCCCATTCATCCTTATTTTTCAATTTATTCTTTCTATCCAAGGCATGAGAAAACAAATCAAATTTTTGATTCTTGTACTTGCTTAAATAAGAAACAACTTTTAGTTGCAAAGCAACTCTCCTATTATCAAAATCTAACAGATCATTAGCAACATCATATGTTTTTTCAATATGGTCAAGGGAAGACCTTATAATTGAATAACATAAAAAAGTAATTTCTTTCTTCCTCTTTCCCCACTTATTAACAATAGGCTTGAGGACTTCATCTTGGTTTGTTAGTTCTTCCCATATACTTATTACTCTTGCCAACTGATCATAGAATAGGGTCCATTCAATTTTATCTACTAAGTACATTAGAGCCTTTCTAAGTTTATCCTCATATTGTACTTCCATCTCTACATGTAATGCCCAAAGTTTACTTTTCTCTTCCTCAAAATCTTCTACTATATAATATCCAGGCCTTTGTGGGGTGTCTAGTATTTCAATAAGAGGAGTCGATTTAAAAGGCTCCATTAGAGGGCAAGGATATGTTATTTTTGGCCTGGTAAACCTTCCCATAACTTTATTTTCCAGCTCAATCCTCTTCTGAACCTCTTTATTATAGGCTTCCAAAATTGTTTCATACTTACTTTGTAACTCAAACATGGCCTTTTCTTCCTTCTTTGTAGTGGCCAAAACAAACTGAAATGAATCTACATTCCAATGTGTAGCCTGCACATGAGAAGTATCAGCCACCCTTCTTACAACAATACTTCCCATCAAACCAAAATCATTTGGTTATGATGAGGTGGCTCTTGATCCTCTCCTTAATGACCAAATAACCAAGGTGACTTGGTCTTCACTGAAAGCAGTACCCTGGAAGTCTTTCTTATTTTGGTCTTGTAAATCAAGCTTATTTGAAATAGAATTAAACACAAGAGCATCAACAATGTCCCAATTGGGCAACAACAAAATGTTTGATGCTCTGACCATTTGCCTTCCTTCCTCAGGGCTTATACTCTAAAACTCCCTCATCATTTCATCCTTTACCTAATTTTGCAAGGAAGTTTCATCCATTTCCAGGTGCTTTGTTCTCGGCTTATTGCACTTTTCTTCAAATTTGCCCATATTGGCCCTTCATACAAATTGGAGAAAAGCCTTAGATCTAACAAAACTATCATCAAACAAAAATTGATAGCTAGCCTATTCTAATATAGGGTCTAATTCCCTGCCTCTATAGTCTACAACTATCAAAACCAAACTTGCTATAGGAGGCTTTTGAGGGTTTCCCTCATCCAGTTCTGCTTGGGTGATAAATACACCTCCTTGTAATCCTATTTGTTCAATTTTCTCACCAGTGAGCTTTTCTTCTCCAATCCTTAGGGGACTGAGTGGATGAATATTCCTCAACTTGAGGACTCTTTTCCTTTATTGTCTTCCACCTCTTGGGAGAAGGTTCATGAAGTCTCTCCTCTAGGACTGCACTGGTGGATCCCATTATTTTCTTTCCCTTATCCATAGTGGCCTTTTTATTTTGAATTACAATATAGCCTAGTCTCTTTTGAACAATTATTTGACCAACTTTTACATTAGGAGTGAAAGCCAACCTCCTCATGACCTCTCTAGCCTTATCTGGGTATGAATCAATAAAAAATTGTTTCTTCTCATTCGTAGCATCCATTATTTTAGGGAAGGTAGTCATGAGCTTATTTATTTTATTAGCTTGTGTATTAGCATTATCTAGAGGACTATATTTTTTATCAAAATAATGAATGAATTCTAAAACCTAGGAATAGACTCTCCACTTTTCCTTTTTGGTTTCCTATTCTTGCAATGAGAACTCATTCCTTATAATGTCCTATAGATAGTATGAGTCATGTTGGAACTTTCCAAATTTAATCCTATGTCTCAAGGTCCAATTATAAAATCCCTCAGTATCACAAAAATGGGGATGGGAAACAACCATTTCGTACTGATCCAAAATTTTATGCAAAAAGAGCCAACCCCCTTTAGTAATCACAAATTGGTGTGCTACAATACAAGTAGGAAAAATTGAGCCCATTGACCTTTTCAACATAAACATCTCTTCCACTCCTCCTAACTCCCACAAAACTTCAGCCATTCCTACCTTTAAAAGTACTTGGTAGGGCAACACATGAGGGCTCCCCTTAAAACCATAAATTCTAAAAATAATAGAAATAGACTATGGGATAATATCTCCCTAATTGTGTGAAACTTTCAAACCACTAGGATTATCCATAGGCCTAATAAGATTCATTAGTGCCTTGGGGATTTTGGGATTGTCACTCAATATGAGGCATCTCAACTTAGAAGCAAAATACCTATCAAACCTAACAAAGCTAGCATTCTCTGCATCCTAGGTCATATCTGCACTCCATAACTAGATTGGTAGTGCTTCCCCATCCTCCTCTCTATTCAATTTTATCTCTTTACCAAAATATGTCACTCCCTTAAATAAGAACATATGCATCAATAGAGAATAATGGCCAAAAGTTTTCTCTACTTTCCCTTTTACAATTCCAACCAAACCAGTATGAATTTCTTCAGCCAAATAGGAAGGAAAATAAAAAATAACATCTACACCAAAAGAAGCAATTTGAACCATCATATACATAAGGCTAACGGGTACGAAATCATGTTCATTTTCACCAAAAACATGACATAGGGTCTTGTATATTTCTATAGCTCAGGAAGTAAAAAGACTCTTTTTAAAAGGTTCCCTAGAGGCTGTAGTGATTACTGGCAAAGTTCCTATTGTAGCAATATGTGCCCTCAGTGCACCTCCCCTAATCACATCCTTCTTTGCCTTGTATTTATTTTCTAATTCTTGCAAATTAATTGGCACATGATAATCTATCAATGGCTCTAGGCAAAAAACCTCTCTAATTTCCTCAAAGACTAATTGAGGTCAGAGGCACACCATCTGTTCTTCTCACCCCCCTAATAGCTTGGTCGTAATTCTTGGAAATGGCTTCAAGTAAACCATAATCCATGAAAACACTTGGAACTACTAGTTTTCCCAAATCAAAATTCCATATATTAGCATGTGAGGCAAACAAATTTCTCTTTGAAAATCATTTTTTGAACAAAGCAAGACTAGTTTTACAAGTTGTTGCATCCCTAACCTAGTTCCCTTTCTCATACAAGCCATCGGCAATCTTAAGCCTAGGTTTTAAGGAAATTAACTTCTTAACCTATACAATTTCGGTGGTGGACTCTGGGAGTAATTCTAGCAAATCGTCATGAACATTTCTATCCATATAATTTACTTTCCCAAAAAATGTTTTCTTAGGAGGCATCTTGACTATAACTCACAGGAACTGGAATGCTACAAAGATTATAATATGACTACTTACTTGATTTTCCAAACTTGTTCTTCTTTGAACCTCTACAATAGCTCACGAACAGATGGGAGATTGCTTCACATTTTTGCTAGGCTTAACACAATATTCTCAGTAGGCTCTTGTGCTCAAAAAATGTGAAATCTTTGTTTGCATGAGACTAGAACTGATGAAATCTCCTATATTATACTCTATTTTTCTCACATGTGAAGCTTTCATTCCTCATAAATGCATAGAATAGAAAAACAGAGTGGCATAACCTTTCCTTTTAAATTTGCATCATTGATCTTTGAAAAATCTTACGATCTAGGGATGAAAATAGGCCTAACTCATCTTTCTTCTCAACATGTTGGTAGTCAAACCAATGAAATACTTCCACTTGTACCTTTGCTTCACTATTGGCACTTTGAACTAGACCCACTTTTCCTTGAGGACACGTGTCACTGAATTACTACCTCGATATACATAAAGAGTGAGCACATTGCTATAGCAAGGAAGCGATAACCCTTGATCTAATATTAATCTGATGGTAGGCATTTTACTACACTCTTATTATTATAATGGTGGGTTCCTCATGTACTTTCCTTATTCATTATGTTGCTATACATAAAAGGTGAGCAACTTTCAATAGCGACAAAGCGATGATCTTTGATTTCCCTTTGATTGAGTGGAGAATATTTAGTGCATCGTGCAATATAAACATGGTGGGCCCCATCTTTACTTGCCTTACTTGCTATATCACTATACACAATCTTTGAGGAACTCCCCATAGTGAGTTAGAGATTATCGTTGATCTCAACTTAATCAAACGATCACAATTCTTTACCTGGCTTCTGACTTGGAAGTGGGTCCACATTTCTTGGTGATGTTGAGCTAGCTTAACATGTTGGCACATATATATTACTTTAATCCCTAGTGACATTACAACTCCTTGACTTCACCGTGTTTGTTATTTTTCAGGGTCGCTACATCTCTACTGGTGAAAGTCATTAACTTTTTGGTAGCAACATAGTGACCTTTGGTGGATTTAGAAATTTTGGCGTATAAATGCTTAGTAGGATGTTGCTGTGTCATTGGATCTATACAGCTCATTTATGATGAAACACTCATTTGGGGACCATCTTTTGAAACTGTCGTTACATCATAACATTCTGGCTAGTCGCTACATCGCTACTGGTGAAAGTGATTAACTTTTTAGTAGCGATTTTTAGTGATCCAAAAAGATCTATGTTGGGAAAAATTAAAACAAAATAACCATAAATTACATGACTGTCATAGAAATAAAGGCATAATTTGCAAAAAAATCTTTCTTGGGATCCTCATAATCACCACCCCTTTCAAAAGAGCACCATCTTTTGTATTATCTAGGCACTCACTATGTCGCTACTAGAAAGATATAGTGATTTCCCAGTCACAACATAGCGACCTCCGATGAGAACTAAATTTTGGTGATAGAGAAAACATAACAAATCAATTGAAATTTCACCAATTAATACTACTGTCAGAAATAATGGTCGTGCACATTTATGAAATTGCATGGGAATTTCACGGTCACCATCAACTTTAAAAGGTTGTTGCTTTCTTTATATTATGAGCATTTGCTATGTCACTACTGGTAGGGTGCATAGATTTTTTGGTCATGACATACCAACTCACTAAAAAAACTTGAGTCCCAGTGAGACCATTTGCAAATTGCTCCACATGCGTCCTTTCTAATACTAACAACCTTGGGATAGAGCTCGTGACCATAACATTTTCAAATTGATACACTTCTCTGGCACCAGACCTCATTTTTCAATAACATAACTGAGTTTTTCGACGTTCGCTATATCGCTATAGTAAATAGCCTCGCAACTTTTATAATGAGCACGCGACATCTGTGGATCCAAACAAGATCTAATGGTGGGAGAAGACTTTTCAAAAAGGACTCAATAATGACTTCAAAATATATGGGAAAATAATATTTGGTCCTTTTAAAAGATATCGCACTAGGATAAATTTAAAAGGGTAAGACCTAGGGTTTCACATCGATTTTAAAGGGCATCAAAAATATAAGACCAAAACCTAAAACCCTGGGATCTAATAAATGGACTCACGTTTGATTTTGTATACCATGAGTTTAAGAAAAGTTATTATGCAAAAAATTAGACCAACATGGTTAATGATGTTTCTATTTCAAACTTTATGAGTCTGTAATTGATCCTCATTAATGAAGTGATCATAGAGTTAGGAAGTAGCTATAGTTTCCTTTAAATAATGACTATTGTAGCTTTGAGCACAATTTTGGAAGAAGAATAGAATAAGTTTATTTTCATAGCAGCAGAGTGCGATACTATTTTTAATCAAGTGTAATCCTTTACCATGAAGGAATAGAATGCACCGTTCAAGTTTATTTCTCTTATCTTGATTGTCTTTTTTGTTCACTCATCCAAGGGGGCACACTTGGTGAGTGAACTATTCTATTAAAATAGATTTCATTTCCTTGTTGTTTCTAAGTAAGATAGAATTATGTTGCACTTGCAACCATTGATAATAGAATCAGTGAATTGTTCCTATAGCATAGGTGCATAGATAGGTTTATCGTTTGCAGCATTACCTTAATCTTTAAGTTAAGTTGTTGATTCAGTTTCTAGCATAGATTTCCTTCAGCATTGCCTTTGCTTTAGTTTTAATGACTTAAAGAAGCATTAGAGCATATACTTTGTAGTCACCCTCTCAAGTTTATGCTCCTGGGTTAACAAATTAAATGAAGTCAATATACTATTTTAGATAAAATGCATGATGTTATCTAACCATAGAATCACTGTAAAAGGATGTCTAGTCCTTTGTTAATAAGGTATTAAGTTGATCGACCATTTTTGGTGTCTTTTCTGGGGAAAGTGTCAATCTAGTTCAACCTTGAAGTCATTATGTTAGTTTAAATTCTGTATTATTTTGCATGCATAGAAGAAGAGACCTCCTTGGGAGATTTCTTTCCTATAATATTCAGGAAGACATTTTTAATCATGATCCTGAAGAACCTCATAGTGAGAACAAAGAAGAAGAACCTTTTGAAAATCCATTTGTTGCTACTCAAGAATGAATACCCTCATCCTCTAAAGAATCCTTGCATTTGAATGATCTTTTTGTTGAACCTTAATACCAAGATAATCCACTTGCCCTTGTTATCTATCAACCACCACCACCAAGTCCTCCTCTTAGAATGACTCAGCCACAACCTACATTTCCTTTTTCTATCCCTCCTTAGCAAGGTAATCAAAACTTGAAGAACATACTATCTGCTACACTTCCCAAGTTCCATAGCCTAATTATTGAAGACCTTGAAGCCTTCCTCTTTGATTTTGATATTCTTTACATAAGTTTTGACTATACAATTGATGATCACAAGTTGAAGTTGTTTCCATCCACCCTAAAGGAAGCTGCTCTGAGATGGTTTAGGGGGTTAAGTGCCAACACTATAGCAGATTGGCATGCAATGAGACACTTGTTTCTTACAAAGTATAAAGAATACTACAGGGGTCAAGATTGAAGGGGATGAAAATTTCAAAATGTCTCAAAAGAAGGATGAAACCTTGGAAGACTATGTTTCAAGGTTCATGTTCAACCTACAACATAACACACAACATCAAATGAATGAGGAATCAAAGAAACATTTTTTTTTGAGAGGTGTAAATGATGGAAGTATTGAAGGTCTAGATCTTATGGCAAGAGGAGATATCACTTAGAAAAATTGGACTGATATATAGAATATATGTCTGAATTATTCTAGGGCCACTATGAAGAAAGGTAGGGAACTTAAAGACCTACCAGATAAGTCTAATGGCGATTCAGGAGTACCAAAGATGAAACTTTCCAATTTTCTATTAGAATTCAAACAAGACATCATTAATGATGTAGCCACTTAGCTAGATACCATGCAAGCAAGAAGGAAGAAAGATGAAGTCGATGTCATGTTAGTTGAATACTATCCACATTGTAGGGAGAAGAAAAGGAGTTGTAGATGCAAGTCTATTGTAAGCTTGGAGACACAATCAATGCATATTGAGTTTAAAGCCATTGATGAAAATGGAGAGGTGCTCTACATTGCTCAATGAAGGCCATGGGCCCAAAGACAAGGTATGCCACAACATACTCTTCAAAATTATAATAGTAAAAATCAATGGAAAAATTCTCAAAATGTTAGATTTAGTGGAAACAATAATTGGCAACAACCTCAGCAAGATTGATAGCAACTTCAATAGGGTTGGTAGCAACCTCAACAAGGTTGGCAATAAACCCAAAATTGGAATACCCAACCTAGTCAGCAAGCTGTAATGCCACCACCTCAACAACAAGCTCTAATGTATCTTCTTGTAGCCACTAATACTCCTCCCAAGAAAACTTAGCTACTAGTTTAGCCTAATCCTAATCCCAACAATACCAAACAGCCAACACAACTACAAAGCTATGTTATCTCCTTGAATGATATCCACTTAAGGTTAGGCACTAATCTTCCTTCACCCCAAAAGCCTTTAATAACTAAACTTGAAGATTCCCCAACTAAATAGGTAGATGTGTCAAATCAATAGACCTCTCCTATAGCCAAAGAACCTATGTTTCCTCATAGATTGATGGAACTAGACCAACCTATAGAAAACCATGCAATAATTGATTTACATAATCAGTTGAAGAAAATGGTAGTAAAAATATCATTACTTGATGTTATCAAGGAATTGTCTGCCTATACTAAAGTTATTAAGGAAGCATCTATCAAATAGACACAAAGAAAGAATAAACCTAAAAATTATTCATGTCTTAGGACAATTATCTGATTTAATGTTAGAGAAATTAATTGTACCTAAATATTCTAACCATGGGAGTCCTCTGGTTAGTGTCACTATTCATGGGATCCAATTTCAAAATTCTTTACTTGAGTTAGGAGCATATATAAACATCATGACAAAGGAAGTATTGTCCTAATTTCATATCATTGGTCTCAAAAAAACACCAACCATACTTTGGCTTGTTGATAGTTCTACAATCAAGCTGGATGGGATGATAGAAGATGTCATAGTCACCTTAAATTGATAGGAGTATCTAGCAGACTTTTTTGTACCCTCTCCAAAGGCTAACATGGGTGGATATCCTTAAATTTTAGGGAAACCATGGTTAGCCACTGCAGATGCTCATATAGCTTGCTAGTCTAGGAAGATGACAATATCCAATGGTATCCATACTAAGAACTTGACTTTATACTCTCCTACTTAGCCATTATTGCTAGATGACCAAGTAATCTAGCCAAACATGGGTGATGATGATCCAAAAGTCAATTCCATCCATTAGCTAATGATGATAGGTTGGGAGTCATTTACAGCCTCTCGAGAAGAAGATGAGACAAGTTCATCCATTATCATGAATGAATATGGAGTAGAGTCTCAAGTGTGCCCTTAAGATGACTACACCTTAGAAACCATATTACCACCTTTGAACACACCCAAACATTCAAAAGCTTCCCAATTCCTTCACTCATTATTACCTCATGAGATGGATTCTTCTCTTGTTTCCTAGTTATTCATGATAGATAAGGTTATTAAGATGAAAGTTGGTCTAGAAAGAGAGTTGAATGTAAACAATGCCTTATCACCTTACCATCAAAAAATTATGTTGCAGTTACTACTAGAAAATGAAAAAGACTTTTCTTGGGACTACATGGACATGAAAGGATTAGATCCTATGCTTTGCACTCGCAAGATCTACATTAGTCATGACTTCAAACCTTTCTGATAGCCTTGGAGGAGAGTCAACCCTATTTTGAGGGATATAGTTACAAATGAGCTCTAAAAACTATTAAGTGTTGGTTTTATCTACCCCATCTCTGATAGCCAATGGGTCTCACCTCTAGTTATAGTACCAAAGAAGGGAGGAAAATGGAGAGTTTTTGTAGCTTATAGGAAGCTCAATTCAGCCAATAAGAAAGACCACTTTTCCTTACCATTTATAGATCAAGTTCATGACAACCTAGTTGGCAAGAAATATTTTTCTTTTCTAGATGATTTTAGTGGTTACAACCAGATACAAAAAGCTCGAGAGGATCAAGAAAAAAAAAACTTTCACCTACCCATGGGGAATGTTTGCCTACTAAGTTTTACCTTTTGGCTTATGCAATGCCCCATCCATATTCCAACGAGCTATCATAAGTATCTTTTTTGATATATCTATTGACTATATGGAGATCTACATGGATGTTTTTACTATTTATGGGACTACTTTTGAGGAGGCAAAAGCCAACTTAGAGAAGGTACTCAAGAGATGCCAAGACTATAACCTTTCCCTAAATAGTGAAAAATGCTTTATGATGATGGAGGAAGGAATAGTACTAGGTCATTTCATTTCATCAAAAGGCATCCAAGTAGATCTAAGAAAGATTAAGGTCATTAGTATATTGCCTACACTAGAGAAGCAAAAGGATGTACAAAGTTTCTTAGGCCATGTAGGATATTATAGAAGATTCATCAATAATTTTAGTCAACTTGCAACACCCCTTTATAAATTATTAAAAAAGGATTTTGAATTTGCTTGGGACTCTATGTGTGCTACATCTTTCCTGCAACTTAAATAAGTTCTCACCACATCACCAATTTTGAGAGGGCCCAATTGGGGACTACCTTTCCACATCCATACAGATGCCTCAGACTATGCTATAAGTGTAGTGCTAGGCCAAAAGGTAGACTCAATTAAACATGTTATTTATTTCATTAGTAAAAATTTGCAAGGTGCAGAGTTTAACTACATAGTCACAAAAAAGGAGCTACTTGCAATAATCTATGCACTGAATAAATTCAAGCACTATAATACTAGATTTGAAATAGTTGTTCATATTGACCACTCTGTTATAAAGTATCTAATGAATAAGCCTATAATATTAGGAAGATTGGCTCGCTAGTTGTTACTTATGCAGGAATTTGATATCACTGTAGTAGATAAACCTGACAAGGGCAATGTAGTAGCTGACTTTCTATCGTGGCTGCATGTCCCTGATGATCCTGCAACCATTAACAATAGTTTTCTAGATGAACACCTTTTCCTACTATTAGCACAAAATCCATTGTAGGCAGATATTGCAAATTACCTAACCAGAGTAAAGATGACATCTTACTTCTCTACCAAAGAAAGAAAGTTACTAGTTGAAAAGAGCTTTAACTATTCTTGGATTGCTAGATTTATGTTTTATAATGGTCTTGATCAAGTAATGTGTTAGTGCATAAGGGAAGATGAAATGTATGATATCTTGGGGGCATGCCATGATGAGCTATGTGGAGGTCATTTTGTAACCAAACAGATAACCTTTAAAATATTGAAAATCAAGTACTATTACCCAAGTTTACACAAGGATGCAGCTAGATACACGAAGAAATGTGATAAGTGTCAATGTATGGGAAGACCCACTAAATTAGATGAAAATTCCCTTACAGCCTCAAGTAGTTATTACACCCTTTGATAAATGGGGGATTGACTTTATCAGACCAACTGAACCCTCTTCACTAGGTAAATCCTATATTCTAGTTTGCATTGATTATGTAACTAAGTGGGTAGAGGCCAAACCCATGAAACATCCAAGAGATAAAAACATTGCCAAGTTCTTGCATGAATCCATCTTTACATGGTTTGGAGTCCTTGGGGAGTTGACATCTGATCAAGGAGCTCAATTTACATCTAATCTAACAGCAACTCTTATGGAGGAATATACTATTTAGCATGGTAAATCATCACCTTATCATCTGCAAGCTAATGGCCAAGTAGAAGTTACCAACAGGGAGTTGGAAGCCATTCTCACCAAAAAAATAGCACTTCATGGGAAGGATTGGGCCACACGCCTTCCTGAAGCTCTTTGGGCTTATAGAACCACTTGGAAATCTATAACAAGTTTCACTCCTTTTGAGCTTGTCTATGGTAAGTTAGCTATAATGCCTATGGAGTTTGAATATAAGACATTAAGGACTTCTTTGGAGCTTGGTATGCAACTTAATATTACACAACAAGACCAAATTCTAAGTTTAAATGGCCTTGATGAATGGCACAAATTTGCATTGAATAACACAGAACTAATCCAACATTAATGGAAATAGTGGCATAATAATTCTATCAAAGATAAAAATATTTGTTGTGGGAGATTGGGCCCTTCTTTATGGTTCCAAGTATCAACACAATCTAAGAAAGTTTCAAACTCATTGGTTAGGACTGTATTAAATTGTTGTTGTATTTCCAAATGGAGTGGTCCAATTGTCTACTATTGATCTTGTTCGATTCAAGTTACTTGTCAATGGGCATCACTTTAAGTTCTACAAAGACTAGTCAATCACAAGGAATTCCTACAGTAGTTTCAGCATAGTGAAGATATACTCTTTCTTGTAGCTGAGTAGTCTGGATCTTCCACCCTAATTGTTGCTAAATCTTGATTCCATTTGATATTCTCATAATAAACACTTTCTTCTTGAAAGTAATTTCTCTATCATACACTTTACCTCACCCTATCTCTTCACCATCTTTATATCCCATCTCATCACTCCATCACTTTAGATGATCTTTTCTAGAACACTTTTCCTGTAGCACTTGCCAGGTACATGTCACATAACCTTGCATATATTTTATTTTATTCATTCTTGATTAGAAATTCATGTTGTTTTAATTTATTACTCTTGCATATCTTGTCCTAGTGGGACACATGCCCTTACTTAGTTGTTGGGGAGGGGTGGGGAAGGGATATTCATTTTTCAAATTTTTAAATCACATGTAAACTTTAAAGTTATTGTCTTATGAGATGATTGTCATCACTTGTTGATGACCTGCCCTTTCATGATTACATTATTAAGGAAATTAAGAACATTAAAAGTTGAGCTTAATTTTTAATGATAAATTCACAAAGTGTTCAAGGTGGTAGACCTATACATAAGAAAAAAATTATGAGACTTGATGTAAGGAAGGATATCATGAGATTTGCATTAAAAATATTTAAGAAGAATGTAGTAATTGTATGTTTTTTTTCTCTATCTATAATGTTTGGTGCTATAACACTACAAATTTTGTTAATTCGCCATTGTTGAGCTCTTAGAACACCATGATTTTGCCAAAATTCTATTGTGCATAAAAATGGGTGGAGGTCTTCAGAGCTATGAGCCTGTTGATCATAGGGTTTTGTTGGGTGACATGACCAGTTGTGAGATGTTCACGAGAAGAGGACGGTTAGACTACTACCTCAATCTAAAGAGATTTGATGAAGAGGTTTCTCTTCAATTTCCAAGCACCTTGAAGGATGGATTCACAATGGTTATGGGGCTAAGAATTGAATTTATACAAGATGTGGTAGCTGAAGTCACTAGGTTACCCCAAGAAGGAGAAAATTGGGTAAAGGATTTTGATTTAGGTATGGCTAGGGCATAGTTCAGTGTGTATCTTGACCCTCTGCTAGACATTGACAAGAAGCAGGGCACCTCCAGATTATCTTTGCCCTTGGATTTTATCTAGCCAATAGCATTTATCATTTAATACTTCACTTATGAAGGTTGTTACAAATACTTACATGCCCTACATTTCAAGATTTTGGCTCATCTATGGCATGACTACAGATAGGTAAATCTTCCCAATTTCTTGTTTAATATTGCTAAAAAGAAAGCTTCTTTAGTACAATCAGGAAAGGATTAGTCTATCTCTAATCATTGTTTAATAAAATTAGTTTTAGAAAGGGAATTTAAAATTAATCAATTGGGACATCGGGAGAGTTTTTGCAATTAAATGAGGTAGAGCCTATATTAGTTAGCCCTAGGGGCCAGGGTGTTGGACGAAGGAAAAGGACATCCACTAGTTTTTAAAAGGTTATTCTTAGGACTGAAAACATTCCTAAAGCCTCTCCCTCTAGCTCTGGACCAACTAGGAAGAGGATTTATAAATCTAATGCCTCCATTTCTAGCAAAAAGAAAAGCAAGAATAGAGAAGTTGATAGTGTCCCCAAGACCCCATCATCCGTAAAAACTAGGTCTACCATTAGGGAAGGCAAAGGTAAAGTTATAGAATCTAAAGAAGAAAGGTTAGAATACCAACCTAATGATGAAAGTAATATTAATGAAACCCTGCACTCACAAGAGGAGGAAGATTCAAAAAAACCTCTTGAAGCACCTACGGTAGAAATGACTACAAGCAAGAGGAAATGAAAGAATCCTCCATGCCTGTCTACACCTCCTACAAGGTGAAGTGTGAGGCTTTCTAAAGGAAATAGGGTTATTGAAACCTCAGTTCCAAAGGTTAACCTAGAGTTTTCTCAGTTTATGAAGTAGTCCTCTTTAGAGGGAAAGTTGCAACAAAACATAGTTAGTGATAATGAGTGCAATAACTAGAGTCCACAACCCGAAGTTGACCTTAGTGTTAACTATGTACTTGTTGATAGTGATAAGGAGTCTAATAAGCCTAAAGCATCTTAGGAGTTTGAAGAAAGTCTTGTTATGCAGGATGCTAGTGAGAATTCAAAAGACTTCCTTCTTAGGACTACCCAGAATTTAGGTAAGAAATTGTTGAAGAAGTAATGGAAAAACTCAATCAGGATGGACTATATACACTAGCTAGAGTACAACTAAATCCAGTAAGAAAGGTAATGTGGTGACAATGCTTTTTATAAGGAAAGGAGAATGCTCCATGCCACAAAGTGCCAACAAAATTCTGCATCCAACATCTGATTGGATAGACATTTTTAACCAAGAACCTTTGCCACCACCCAATCTATCTACACCCTTGTTTGTAGGGATCAATGTGTTCCAACAAATATTATGGGAAAGAGCACAATGGAAGCTAGAAAGAGAAAAATTGAAGCATGTTATTAATGAACAAAGCTAATAGTTGAAGCAAAGCTCATACCATAATGAAATTTTAAAAAGGAGGATTGAACAAGTCACGAGATTGATTCTTGAATTGATGGAATGCAGATCACCATCACCAGTGTATGCATTATTTCTCAAAGTACAACTTGTAAATTTCAAATTGACAAGAATTTTGGAAGGACTTAATCCCTCCATTGCAACTCCACATGAGTTTTATGACACATTTCAGTCTATTCCAATGCATTTGAAGAATTTATTGTGTTAATTATACCTACATAGTTTGGCAGTGCCTAACAACATAGAGTAGAACTCACTCCTTTATATAGGAGATGTGCAGTTGAGAGCAATAATGTCTTGGATGTAGAATGAGGTAAGTAGGGAACATCAAGTTGTGCCTTCCACAGACAATGAAATGAAAACTCCTCTACTCATGAGACTTGAAGTTCAAAACTCTAAACAGATATTTCAAGATTGGATTTCTATTCTAGGCAACCCTAGTAGAGCTAATAAAGTATGCTTAGTCAAAGAATAAGCCTTTGTAGATTGGGAGAAGTACTCATCTCGAGATATTGAGACAATAATTATTGCTTCAAGACAAAGGTGGACATAGATGCCACATGACCTAAAGATAAGAGAACTCCACTCTCCTCAAAATTTAACTCTTGCTCCTATCAGAATTCTATGTTATATCCATTTGGGAAGGAGTCAGTGCAAATATGGCTCCCATTAAGGTTTCAACCTCCCATTCTCTTGTAGCCACTACTAGTGGTGAATCACAACACAAAGGATTGTGATATGATAGAAAAATTTTGGTGATGAAGATGACTTGAGGAAAATTATGGATACTTTGACTATGTTAAGAATGAGCCAGGGGAGAGGACAACAAGTGATTGGAGAGTTCAGGCCAGAATTATAAACTTGATGATTGTTGGGGACCAACAATAGCTTAGTTAGGGGGAATGATGGGCCTCAAAAAAGGCCATCATTTTAAGATCTTTTTATCTTGTTTTCAAATATTTATCTTGCAAAAATAGTCACGAGTTTAAACCAATCAATTGGCAAGGAGTTTTGTTGAGGGAGTTTTGAGTTAGAATGAAAATCAATCAAGAAAATAGTAGATTTAAGCTTCGTGGGATCCTATAGAGAAGAGGGGAGAACATGTGACAAGGTTTTATTCTTCAAAGTAGGTCATTCTTTCCTTTTGTGACCCTCATTTCTACATTGGTAGCATGCATTAAGGCCTCCCATGTATAAGATTTGATTAAAAAAAAGGGGGATTTTTCCAAGTCCAAGCAAATATAGTCAAATGCGTCTATGCCATGGTAGATGGAAAATATAACCCTCACATTAGAATTAGGTATCGATGTGTTAGAGTGGTCAATTATCAAGACCTAGTCGACTGGTTCTAGGAGTTTAGGAATAAAACTCGAGATATAAGGTGAGATTTTACTAACCGTAACCCATCTTGGGCTTGAAAGGGAAGAATTTATTCATTAATAACATCCATGGACCATGGTAGGGCTCTAAATTCACATGTACCAGTTTTCCAGGATTGACAATCCACTAATACTTTTTGGGATTTAGGGTTAGCAAAAATTAGAATGAAAAGACCTTTTTGTATCATGTGACAAAAGGAATAATGGAACCCAAATTTCTAATTCTAAACCTTGAGAAAACATTAATTCAAGAAATTCCTTGATGCCAAGTTAGATGGATCCATTGTAGAAAGAAAAATTGCACAATTCCTAAGTCTATCTTTCTCCTTAACTATCTCTAACTGCATTTGATAACTAGGTCTAAGGATGAAATTGGGGCAAGCTAGGTTCTTAAGTCCAATTCGGTCCCTTTGGGTAGTGGTGGCAATGGTGGTGCTTGGTTGTGACCTGATAAATTTTGCTCCTGAAGGGATGCCTCTAGAACCTTGGAGCGCTTGTTTGAAATACCTTCAATTCAATCCTTGTTCTTGCATGATGCTCTCTTGTCCATGGCTGGAGCTCTTTGATGTTATAACTTTTGATGCTTGAATCTCATTTCTAGGGGTTGAGGGTTTGTCAAGCAGGTTCAACACAGGAGAAGAAAAGTGAGAGCATTAACATTATTGTGGGTATATGTCTTATTAAAATAGGAGTAGGTGTGATTAATACTACCCCCAAGAGATGCAGAAACCATTAATGTGTGTGTGATGTAATGAAGAGGGATCTACGACCTTTGAGTTGCATAGCCCTCCTTCCACTACAAAATTTGGGGTCAAATTGTGATGGTAATGGTAATTTGTGTGTGATTTTCATATTTATTTTTCAATTGTCCTTGACATCATAACAATACCAATGTTTGTGTCACAATTGTGATGCCCATGTAAGTATAAAAAAGAAAAAGAAAACATGACATTAATCATTCCCCATTTTTTTGATCGATTGTAGAGAGTTGTGCATGAAAGAGGGTGGAGAGCTCTGAATGTTGGTGGAGAGCTCTGAGCTCTAAATGTTGGTGGAGATTTCATTGTTGTGCCTTTTTTATCAGTGCATTTCATTGTCACGCCCTTATGATCTCTGATTTTTTTTGTCATGCCCTTGGTGGAGATTAGTGGAGATCTAGGATTTCGTTATCATGCCCTTGTGATTGCTACATTTCATTGTCATGCCATTGTGATCTTTGCATTTTGTTGTCATGCCCTTGTGATCTCCATGCCCTTGCTCTATGATTTCATTGTCGTGTTGTGCCCTTGTGATCTTCGTTCCCTTGCTCTATGATTTACTTCTAGGGGAGAAGAGGTACCTATGTAAATGTTCTTTTCTTTTCCTTCTAAACATGTATTTCTTTATATTTCCCCCAATAGGTGATTAAAGAAGCTTCTCTTTATCCATATGTATGTATCTATATGTGTATATATGTATATATACAGAGAGATCTTTTTTAAGGTGCTTATTAAATCTTAGCACAATAGAAAATTGGTCTAGCTGCATACATATTCCAAAATCCAAATAATAAAATAATAAAACTCACTCAACCTGTGCTAAGTAACTTACCTCAAAATCCTGCACACAAATAATGTAGACCAAGAAAAATGGGTAGAGTTCGCAAGAAATTTCATAGAAACATATCATATTAGATATTTTAAGAAAGAAAATAGCCATAACCTAGTTAAATGGGTCTAATTGCTAATTAGCTAGGTTGATTACAAATTCTTGTAGAAATGACATTAGATTAAGTACAATAAAATGAATAATTAGTTGTTCCCAACTAGTAGGATCAAATATAGTTTTCTAAGGTGATAAAATTGCATATGCGGATGCATCACTTGCATGCCACACATGAAGCACATTCCACAACTTATAATGAATGGTTGGATATAAATGCTCCATACTGATGTAGAGGTAAGGGTGGTGGGAGTCAAAACCAAGTTAATCCCACCTAAACCTATAAGGGAAGTACAAGGTTCCCCAAACCCTCTACAAAGAAAAAAGTACATAAACAACTCCAATACCTCTCCAATTATTAGGATGGGTGTCTAAGGCCAAATCAAGGTGGATTCAAAAGGAAATTGATTTTTGGTCCTCAAGCAACATCCAACACCCAAATCCCTCAAACTATCCTAGAGGCCTAATTGATTTCCTAGTAGCCCTTTGGCAACACAAAAGTGAAGCTTCCTCTCAAAATTTCCAAAACACTTCCCATATAAATATTGGATTCAAATACCCACTAATCCATACTACAACATATCAGATAGGTTCCATGTTTTCCTTTGGACCATATCCTATTGTTACCATACTGTGGCTCAAAAATGCATGAAAAAATGGCAATTTAACAAACCAAATACAAGTTTCTTGTATTCCCAAGACCCCAAACTTTAGATAGTCTCTCCTTATGTTGTAAATATTCCAAATCCAAAAGGAATTAGTCCCAAAACTTCTGTAACCCCAAAAGCTCCAAATCAATCTCCTAAAATCCTCAAAGGTAGGGTTTTCTAAATCTCCGCCTTTCAAGAACCTTCATACCTAATTGAAATTTGTTTCACCATGTCTCCAACATATAAAAGCACTTCCAATTATTAAACATTGAGCTTTAATTTCTATAGTTCCTACTGTTGCTCCATAGCCATGAATTTAATGCCCTTTACTTCACAAACTCCAATGGTGATCATCGATCCTTAGAACTTCCTATCAAAACATTGTTAGATATGATTTTTACATGCTATTACAAGATGATTCAATGAGAATAAAACTCCTACATTCATGGAATTATCAACATTTCAAGTAGAAACTCAAACTTGTTAATGAAAACAATGAAACACTTAAAGCAGCAACAACAAACTTGAAAGGAATGAACTTCACAAATATCAATGCATTAGAAATTGATCAAATAATATGAAAAAAGACTTATGAGATCATAAGATAATAAGAAATCAATAATAGTCAAGCCACCATGCATCAAATGCTTGAAAAATGAAGTTTTTATTGGCTCTCTTTACGCAATGCATACAATTGATCAATCTCAATATTGCTCTCTCTCTCTCTCTCTCTCTCTCTCTCTCTCTCTCTCTCTCTCTCCATACAATGCCTCAAACTTGAATTAATAACATCCCTTACAACTATCCCAACTAATTCAGGTCAGTTTCAATGCCTAGTTATGCCTAAAACTCATTAAATCTAATTTCCCCCCAAAATGGAGCAAACCATTGGGATTCAAATATTTGAATTTCCCAACTTAAAATTTATTGAATAAAACAACTAATTAACCCACTAAACATTCCTATTTGGTCATCAAGGCTAATTTAACCAATCCTAAATCTTTCTAAGATTCCTAAGGACCTAATTAACTCTAATATGTCATTATGCCAATATTTCACTATCAAAGATCCTAAGGTCCACTTTAGGATTCATTATATTTTTATAATCTTTTAAGCCTTTTAAGGCCATGATTGGATTCCACACATGCCAATTGATTGGTTTAAACTCCTCCTTGCCTCTTATCCATCTTTTGTCTTCTTTAGGGATCCTTGCATGTCCTGATGCTCCTACTTCACATACGATGTCCCAACAATGGCAACCAAGGATGTAACCATGCATGTATTGGCACAGTCTCCCTGTAAGGATCCCAAGTATCTACTGTTTTTGTTAATTTGGGCATCACTATATGATCCATAATGTTATAAAGTACTAAAGCTAGTAGTAAGTTCTCCCATGTCTCCAAAAAACATAGCATAGGTTCAAGGTTCCTTGGCTCCCAAGAATTTGTAGCAACTATTCTCACTACTAGAAGAATAACTTCAATGAAGAGTTGAGTGTAAGGAGTTGAATAAGCAAGTTCTGCTTTAGTGTAAATGCCATAATCACGAGGCTCATTCCCTCACATAAGCCTTTGCCACAATGACATTACCTCTAAACCATGCAAAGGATGTTGAAGTGGTTCCCAACCTTGAAACACTCTTATAAGCAATGACAAAGAAAATGCAGATGAAATACATATATTGCTATTATCTATGTATATGTATGTATATATGTACATGCACACACATACACACACATATATACATAAATATATATACATATCTATATATATATATACGTATGTTTGTGTGTGTGTGTATATATATATATATATATATATGCACACACATATCTATGTGCCTATGTATGTATGTATGTATATATACAAAGAGATCTTGGCACAACAAAAAAATTGATCCAGCTACATACATATTCCAGAATCTAAATAATAAAACAATAAGACTCACTCGACCTGTGCTAAGTGACTTACCTCAAGATCCCACACAAAAATAATGCAAACCATGAAAAATGTGCAGAGTTTGTAAGAAATTTTACAAAAAAATATCATAGCAGATATTTTTAGAAAGAAACAAGCCATAAACTAGTTAAATTGGTCTAGTTGTTGATTAGCTAGGTTGATTACAAATTCCTATAGAACTATCATCAGATTAGGTACAATAAAATGAACAATCAGTTGTTCCCAAATAGTAGGATCAAATATAGTTTTCCAAGGTGATAAAATTGCATATGTAGATGTATGTATGTATGTATGTATATTTTTGTATATAGATATATATGTATATATGTGTATATATATGTGTGTATGTATATATACACACACACATATATACATAGAGATCTTGTGGATTGTGGATTATGGATTATAAACAAAAAAAGATATGACATTAATCATTCCCCATTTGTTCTGATCAATCTTCAAGAGCTTCATGCAAAATAGGGTGGAGGGCTCTGAGTGAGGGTGGAGAGCTCTGAATGTTGGTGGAGATCAGTGGAGATCTATGATTTTGTTGTCGTGCCCTTGTGATCATTGCATTTTGTTGATGTACCCTTGTGATCTCTACATTTTGTTGTCGTGCTGTTGTGATCTCTATATGTATATGTATGTATATACATACATATGTATATGTAGATGTATATATATATATATATATATTTATATATACATACATACACACATATGTGTGTGTCTATGTATATAAATAGAGAGACCTTGGCACAACAAAAAAATAATAAAAATCACTCAACACGTACCATGGCCATAGATACAAAGGAAATGCCTATTGGTAAGTAGATTCCTCTTTTCTCTCTCTCATTTTTCATGTGTTTATTTCACTTGAACTATTATTTATTATGGGGCATTTTGTAATATTGGATTCATTTTATGCATGAGATGATGAGGACATTCTTGGATGTACCTATGTTAGATGTTCGGGAACACTAAATAATTATGATGAATTGCTCGTGAGCAATGAAGATGGACTTCCCCTGAGAGTAGCCCAAGTTCTAGGCACTTTAAAGATTGATCCTTTCTTAAATATTTTAGATGTTAACGAGAAATTTAGATGTTAGGAGGGCGGGGGGTGGGTGTAGGGTGGGGCCAAATGAGCTTCCTGTAGGGCCCATTTGTCGTTGCACCAAAAGCCATGACTATTAGTGAACATGGAACACCACATAATTAACCACCTGTGGGCAGGGGAGCGCGTCACATCACCCAACAATCTCCCCCTCGACGCACATACCAGGTGCTTACGCGGGTCGGGAAGGCACCGGGGAGATTTGAACCCATGACCAAGCCAAAACCAGGCTCTGATACCAATTATAGGGCCCATTTGCCGTTGCACCAAAAGCCATGACTATTAGTGAACATGGAACACCACATAATTAACCACCTGTGGGCAGGGGAGCGCGTCGCATCACCCAACACTTCCACCTTCATGTGGTTGGCCCTAATTAGTAGATAATATTAAACTATTCTTGAAACTAAGTGAAGCTCAACATTAACCTATGATTGCATGACAACTAACTGTGTGGATCTCTTGGTTTCAGGTAATGCAGAAGGAGGCTATAGTTCAATATGCAATCTCAATTCATATGCCCCAGTTTTTGGTCAATATGACATTTATGCAAATTTAAATACTGCAAATGTAATAGTTAAGAATGAGCTTTGGACATTTAAAGGAACATTAATGTATGTCTGTTACACTTGAGTAGGAGGATAAGTCTATACCTAGACAAAGCAGAGTAAGTAACCTTTCAACAATTTCATCATCCCAAGATCACCAATTAGACTCCTGCATGAGTATCTTTATTTGTCTTTAAAGATTTGATAGTGTTATGGGTTCCTATTTTTAAATGGATACATGTGATCAAGCATTGTTTTAACTCTTTATTGGTTGATGTTGCACTTGCAGCTGAACTTAATAGCTGGAGAGGAAGTTGAAATAGAATATGAAGTAGATGGTTGGTTCTATGTGAGTAAACATATTTAATAAAAAATAATGCATTCCATCTATGGACCAACCTATTTTACTAGCCAACCTTTTATATATCTAAATTACTATAGATAAGGAAAAAATGACCTAGAAGAGATGGTAAAATGGTTGGACTAGTCCCCATGTTTTATGTGAGCTCTTCCTAGAGTAGTTTTTATGTAGCAAAGAAATAGATATGTAGCCCTTTTTTCCCAATATTATCTAAATTTAGTCATGATCTAGCCTTGTCCTGTGTGCATTATCACCTGAGTTTTGGTAGTTTTGTTTGAAAGTAGATGTGCATTTAAAAAATAATGGCTTTATGTAGATGTACATTTAAAAAATCCATGCCTACTGAGCATCCCATCTTTTCAGCTATGCTTTCGAGCCAATTCTACGAACTAGACCTTCATTCACCACATCCCAAAAGATTGCTCAAAAGATGCACACATTTGTCTATCATCTCCTAGGCATAACCTCCCATGTACTGAAATACAATACTTAGTTGCTCTTCTAGACATTTCCCACAAAGTAAGAGTTCTCCTATGAGCATTTTTGCAAATATGAATTTGAGTGCCCAAACATCAATTGCAAATCAATTGTATGCCTTTTGTTGCATTAATAACTCAGGAGCTCTGCATCACAAGGACACATATTCTTTCCCATTTCTTTGCATCACACAATTCTTTTTATCCTTCACCATCTTTGCCAATCCAAAGTCTGCAAGCTTAATTTTGATGCCTCTTGCCTTGTTAATAGAGAGAAGACAATTATTGGGCTTAAGATCTCTACGTGTAACACCCATGTCATGGTAGTAGGCCACACCACAACAAATCTCCCAAATTAGCCCTTTCACCAAGCTAGCCCTATCAATGTTCTTGAAATATTACTTGATGAATGACAATAGGTCTATATCCATCAACTCCATAGCAATTTAAGCAATCTCATTTGCATGAGCCACACCCAAATCATCACCATTATTGTGGATGGTGGTTAAAAGAAATAATTTTTATTTTCAAAATAACTTGACTAGTGGTCATAATTGTGATGAACATTTCGATGGCTAGTCGTCACTTGCACAACATAACTGTCATAATCACGTCGCAATTACAATGGCTCATCGTGACAGATGAACATCACTTCTACAATACAGTTATCACATTAACATCACAATTGCGATGACTAACTGGAAGCTTAAACCGTAGTGTTAGCTATCATCATTACGACATATTACCTCCCTTGTCACAATTGGTGGTACAACAAAAGTCTAATACCCATCCGATGGGAGCCAATTCATGGTCCTATTGTTAGGGCAATGATTAGACGTCACAATTGTGATGGCCTGCTATCACAATTCAGGTCCAAATGTAGTAGTGTTCCATTCTTCTAATTTTATTTATTTATTGTTATACTTTGTGTGTGTATATATATTTCTACAACAATGTTTTTAATTAGTTTTATGTATAGATGTATAATTAGTTAGTTGCATCACTATAGTATTATATACATGGAATATAAATTTGTTTGTTGTGTGTGTGTGTGTGTGTGTGTGTGTGTGTGTGTGTGTGTGTGTGTATATTTATGTGTGTGTGTGTGTGTACAAACATATATAACCAATCAATTTTGTTCTATGTATGCAAAATCATAGTAGTAGTAATATAGTTGATTAGTTTGATATATATGCTAATTAATTATATTCATAGATTATTATTTTTATTATATTTAATTAATTTATCATCATAATATTATCAACTAATTAAATACCTTGTCATAACATTATATACATAGAATATAATTTAGTGGGCTATACATAATTAATCAATTGTATTCTATAGCTTTATGACAATAGTGCTCTTAAATATTTATTTATCTCCCCCCCCCCCCCCCGCCCCTCACACACACACACACCCACCCACCCACCTTAGTACTTTGTGTCTCTTTGATTTTTATTTTCTTATTGGTTTGTTTGGGGTTCTTTCTTTTCAATTATTTTGGTTCTCTCTCTTTGTTTCCCTTTTTTTTTTGGCTTGGTTTGACTTCTTATGGTCCTGTTTGACCTTTCTCCCACCTATTCAAACTCTCCCTATTTTTAGAGAGGTTTAGTCTGCAAGACATCTCATTTTCTCCTTTTGCTTTCTCTCTTTCATCCTAATGATGAATCATAGAGTGTGATGTGAAACATTGATATAAAAAAATCTTTACACAATCGATTCCATAAACAACAATTGAAAATCCTCTTAACTTGACATTTTGTCAAGCAACTCACAAGGTTTTCTCAATGTGTAAATTTGTATGAAAGTAATAGATAATTTATGTTGCCACTATTGACACTAATGCTTTCTTAGAAGAAGTTTGAATAAGATAACTCTCTTGTGCAGGAGCCCATTCATCACATCAACTTATGCACATGTTTCTTACTTTCTTTTTTTATTGGTTGTACCTATGTTGAAATTGATGGTCACAACAAATATAGGCTTTTTCTCAATGTGGATTTCATCTATCTTCAGCAAGAAATGCATCAACAACATTCTTCACTGAAATCCATTTTGATGCCCAAATTTATTAAGAAGAAATGTTCCACTAGGATGATAAGGACCAATCTCCTTAATGCACACTTTAATACAGTATTGGTGGCTTTCATTTTGTCATCGATAAGCTATAAAATAGTAGGGCAATGTAGTTGGATCTTTACATTGAATGAAACATGTGAGTGAATTCCTTGCCAAATGAACTCCAATAGGCTTAACTTTTCCTCTGATTTCGTAAATGTTTGCAAATTTCTCCATCTTGGTATGAGCACAGAAATAAACAACTTTTATTGGAGTGTATTAACTTCTCTTTTTTTAACCTTGCCAAAGAGGTTAATAATTTATTTCCATCTTAACTTCTTTCTCAAAATGTGACAAAGAGGGTAAGGATTCTCTCAAAAATACAATTTTAAAGATTTCCTGCTTAATTTCTTTTGTGAAAAAGGCTAAGGTTTTTAGTGAAAACTCATATTTTTAAAGCATGCATTAACTCTCACAACTTTTGACTAGAAACTTTGAAATACTGGATTAAGCTGGGGATGAGTTAGAGACCTTGGAACAATAAAATCATCATAAGTTTGACTAATGTTTGACCATTTTTAAGCCCAAAGTTAAAAATGTTTTCCACTTATTTTAGCTCACAAGATGGAATTCTTCGAAACCATCAGAGACTAGACCATTAGGAAATAATGCACACAAAGACATGAGTACGAAGACCCAAGTGACAATTACAAATTTTTTAAATTTAACTTATACAAAAATCAAGACAACAAAACTATAAAAGAAAAATGAACTATTAACATATAAAAAGACAATAACTAATCAAAACAAATAAATTTGTCATCTCACTTGAATGTTTTTATACATTGAAGACTTTCATTGAAGATTTATTGTAGGTGGAATCAATTGTGATATTGAAATGAATGTTTTTATACATTGAAGACTTTCATTGAAGGTGGAATCAATTGTGATATTGAAATAAATGCAATCAATTGCAAAATGACATTAATGATATTCTTTTACATTATTGATGATTTTAATTTTTTTGAATGACAGATTGAAATTATTGAAAATTTTAAATGATAATAAAAAATAATCTTTAGCCAATTGAGTAAGTATGAATTATGCATTTTAAATTTTATAATAAATGAATGAAAGAGATTTTAATAATGTAAAGCAATCGCTATAAGGATGAGAGCAATGTTTTTGGATTAGATTGTGTGAGTTTTTTTAGCATCAAAGTTTCGGATCATACTACAAAAACGTTGATGCTAAAAAAAACTCACAATCTAATTCAGAAACATTGCTCTCATTATTAATGGATTGTGGAAATCTGATAATGTTAATCGCTATAAGAATTTTGTAATCTCTATTTTACATATTTATTCCAAAAATGTTTAAAACGTAAAATATGTGCTACATGGATAGTCTCCCAGAATGGGACATATTCGTCATATCTGCGAGATTGATTCGACTCCTCCAGGATCCTACAGTAAGCCTATGTTGGTCATAGGAATTTATCTCGGGGCAGATTTATGAACAAGTTTGATGCCATCGTCGTTATCGGGCTTGGATATTCTCCAGATAAGGTCCCCTGTGAATGGACGAATTTGATCGGCCGAACATTATGTAAAGGTGCAACAAATGGCAAAGGCTGAAGGAACACTCAATAGAATTGGTTCTGGTGCGGATTTAACGAGATAAATACAAGCGTGAGGGTCAATAATTTGCAATGGATCTCCTGGTAACTCTTTTCCTGTTCCTAAACACGCTCTTTGCATTTGTGCTGCCATTTTGCTCCTCTGTAGAGTTGAGTGGAACGGTTGCCTTCGCCTCCGTAGGTCGTGCTCACTATGCATTTGATATCTATTCACTACCCATCAAATACAAACCTCCGAACACCTTTAAATTCTCTGCATTAGATGAGATCCGGAGCACGGATGGAGAATCGGTGAATTACAATGGACAATTCTTAGATTTTCCTGCCATTGATGCCCTAGCTGCCAAGCTCAACATCAACACTACAGAACAACCTGTGAGCAATGCTCTCGCTTATGTCAGCGAGCGGGAAGGCTTGGCTGAGATATATCTCAACATATACTTTTCTACTGGTCCAATTTTGTTGGAGAAAATCTCTGGGGATGGAAATAGTAGAAGGGGGGTTTTGGAGAGTGGGAAAGACTATCTGACTGTAAAATTTGGGGGTCTTGTGGGTAGCAAAGAGGATATTTTGTCGATGAAAGACAGGCCTAGCATGAAGGGGGACAGAATGGTGTTTGTATCAACTGCTGAGCCTGCTGAGAAGTCGAGAAACAGCTGGGCCGCGGTATATTGTACGAATTTGAGTACAGGGGTTACGGAGCGCCTGACGCCTAGGGGAAAAGGGATTGCAGATCTTAGCCCCGCGTTGTCTCCCTCGGGTGAATTTGTGGCGGTTGCCTCCACTGGTGAAGGCGGTTGGGAGGGCCAGATTAGGGATTTAGAGACCGACCTTTATGTTTTTAGGGCTTCTGATGGGTCTGAGCGAAGGCTTGTGGCGAAGCATGGCGGATGGCCTAGTTGGGCTGATGATAACACCTTGTTTTTCCACAGGCAGGCTGAGGATGGATGGTGGAGTGTTTACAGTGTCTCGCTTTCTTCTGCCGAGACAGAGAGAATTACTCCACCTGGAGTCCATGCCTTTACGCCCGCAGCTAGCGGAGCGCCATGGATTGTGGTTGCTACCCGTAGACCTGATTCGGAGTATCGTCATGTAGAGATATTTGACCTGGTGAAGAAGGAATTTGTGGAGGTTAGCAGATTGGTGGATGCCGATTCCCACCATTATAATCCCTTTGTTTATGGGAATAGGATTGGTTATCATCGGTGCAGGGGCGCAGGAAAAGGGCTTATTCCTGTGCTGGAACATGTCAGATCACCCGTTTCTCTGCCTCAGATTTCTGTCTTTCGAATAGATGGGGATTTCCCTTCTTTTTCTCCTGATGGAAGCATGATAGCCTATATCCCCAATATAGAATACAGTGGGGTTTATGTGATGAACCTCGATGGTTCAAGTTCCAGGAAAGTATTTTCTGGCGCCGCTTTTGGGCTAGGCTGGGATTGGAAGAGATCTGTGATTTATACCAGCCATGGACCCGGCTTTTCATCGGAAAAGACTACTGTAGACATTGTTGCTATTTATAATGTTGACAAGGAGGACGGTTCTGAGGTTTTTCATAAAACCTTGACGAAAATTGACAACAACGCTTTTCCTTCGCCTTCTCCAGATGGGAGATTTGTGGTGTTTAGGTCCGGGAGGAGTGGACATAAAAATCTGTATATTATGGATGCTGTGCAAGGTGAAGAGGGAGGTCTGTGGCGGTTAACCGAGGGTCCCTGGACTGACACTATGTGCAATTGGTCTCCTGATGGTGATTGGATTGCTTTTGCCTCTGATCGTCAGCAACCCGGAAGTGGCAGCTTCGCCATGTATTTTGTACATCCCAATGGAACCGGGCTGCATATGGTTTTGAACAGTAGTACAGCTGGGCGGGTGAATCACCCTTGGTTTAGCCCGGATTCTAAGAGTTTGGTATTTACCTCGGATTATGCAGGAGTGTCTGCGGAGCCAATTTCTGTGCCTCATCAGTTCCAGCCTTACGGAGAGATCTTCATGGCTAGGATTGATGGTTCTGACCTTCAGCGCCTCACTCATAATTCTTATGAAGACGGAACTCCGTCATGGGGCAGGGTTTTCTTGGATCCCACCCATTTGGCAGGAGAAGGTAACAAGGTCAAATGTGATTTCGATGATGATACGTGGTTGCAGATGGGTAATGGACAGTTCGTTGGCTCAGTGAAATGCTAAAAACGAACAAATGAAGCATGATGCGCAGGAAGTATATATTTTTCTTTCTTGGTTGTACAGTGAGGTAGAAAAAATATATCTAATAAATAGTACTATGACATAATCTATTCTCGATAGAATCTATCAGAATTGACAATCTGCTTGAACTACTGTAAGTGTATACTTTAAGTTTATTTGGGAAATTTGTTTATATATACTTACTATTTTAAATATGAACATACGAAACTCTGTGTGGGTATGAAGATGTAGACCAGGAGCGAAACTAGCTATCTAAACGTACATTTCAAATTTCAACAGTGCAAATTATGACCATCAAACTGTATCATATCGGCAGTGTGGCTTCTCCCCATGCTAGTAGGAGTAACTGCACTGTGGATGAGATCATTTTGATGGCAGCTGTTGCATATAATGTTTTGCATGCTTTTTTAAATTCTACGAAGTGGATGTCTCCAAATTTGTTATGGATTTCAGAGAAGCTGAGAACATATATGATTACTTAGATGGCATAATCGGGAAAAACCAAGTGACAACCTTATATACTGGGAATCAGGGTTCTATTTTGATGCAACGGAAGATTATAATATTTTTAACTTTTAATTAAAATCATTGTATCCAATGAAAGTTTGTTTTGATAGGATTTCAAAGGGATTAATTTGGTCAAAGGGTTCTTGGTCTATCAGCGATCAAGTCTTGCTGAGTGGAAGGCTCTCAACACTTAAAAAGGGATGAGGTTAGGATTGTGCCTTAGATGAATTTGGCGAAATGGATACCCCTGAGTCCTTAGTTTTTAACCAAAGAAACTAGACAAAAAATACTGAACCTCCATAAAAAAATAAAATAATATGCATTCATGTTTGATTACCATTTAATGATTACACAGATTTCTAAACATCTCATAGAAAAATCTATTTAAAATGGTCATGAGAGGTAGAGGTTGATATTGATGTAAATTCTAGTAAGAATATTTTTGAGTTCATTTTAGTTTATCCTTGTGTTAACTGAACCTGGATGTCAGTTTGTCAAAGTTAAATCTTTGCAATTATTTTTCTCTATCTCTCTTACAAATAGATTTATCAATCGTATGGTGTACTTTGGGTGCCAAAGACGTGTATATATATATGTGTGTGGGGGTAATAAAAGGGCGAGATTTGCTGAAAGGCTGGCTATCATTCAACTGAACCCAGTTTTTTTGCCATGATAAAGTTAAAAGTATCATTACCAATTCCAAAAGCCCCAATACCAAAAACAAAACTATTTCTCTATTTCATGTTGATAGCCTATATGTTCTACTTGTCAAATTAGTTTTTACTTTAGAGATTCTTTTTAGGCATGTGATCACATCCAAATGCCAAAATATATATGTACCACTCCGACACAGTTTCTTCCAGGCATGGTTTAGTAAATATAAGACTGTAACATTTGCTCATTAAAAGGAGATTGCAAATAGTTCAAATCCTAGGAGCAGGATGATTCAGGATCATCCTTCATTTTCAGTTATCTGCGTCATCCCTAATAAAGAAACAAATAATGAATTAAGGAATATACACTATTTTTAGTGCCCTTCGCTTCAGTTTATTCTATTGCTGTTGTTTCTGACTGACGTTTTTTCAGAGAGTGGATATCCTCAATAATTTTTTGGAACCCAGTGTGCTTTATTTAGTCTTTCCCGTGCAACTGCTGGGTTTAACTAGAGACGTGAAAACGTTTTAAGTATCATCCCTAGTAAACGAAAAAACAAATGAATGAATGAATAAATATTTTTGAGTGCCTTTGTCTTCAGTTTATTTTTATTCCATTGCTGTTGTTTCTGACCGACTTTTTCTTTTTGAAAGAGTGGACATCCTCGATAATTTTTTTGGAACCCACTGTGCATTATTTAGTATTTGCCATGCAACTTCTGGGTATAACTAGAGATGGGATCACGTTCAACAGGCGTTGAATGAACACCTAAAACGCATTTTTTTTGAAGGGTTAATTATAAAAGAGCTAGCTTGAAACAAGAAGAAAAACAGAGAAGTTTTCGCCGGCAGCTGGAAAGGCGATCGCAGCCAAGGGAAGTTAATAGAATATATCAAGAAAGGTTTGGGTGCCACTAAAGGCTCAAAGGTGAAGCTGAATCTGGTCTTGAGCAACTTCATCAGTGTGTTAGAAAGGATTTTAGGGCAATATTGAAGGTGAAACCGCTATAAGAAATTTTATTCACTTTTGTGTAAACTTGCAGGTCCAACCAGTATAACCATAAATATTTATGAAATTTTAGTTCAAGTGTCGGAGAGAGGTCCGTTATTTCATTTAACCGATTTACTGAATACTGTGATATTGGTTGTTAACCGTAACTGTAAGACTGCATCCGTAACTTCAGACATTATAAAACATGAAACAATGATGAGTAATTGCTTCAATCAATATTATAGACTTTTTGTGGAATTGAACCTTACATATACTAAAGATTGCAAGGATTCACCGCCTTGACTACATGATACGGTATGCATACCCCAATGTCTTGTACTGTTAAACTGGCCTTTACTTTACATACACACATCTGGTTACATTCAACATTTTCAAAAGAGGTGCCAAGTGAATATCTTGAAATTAAGGGTAGAGTCGATGAGAGTATTAAAGACTTGAAAAAAATTCAAGTTAGAATTATCCTTGATTTGAACTCAACATCTGCTCTTATTTATTGGTATATAGTCTTGATTCAGTAACAAGTCTGGTTTGCTAACAAACTACTGCATCTATAAACTCTACCCGGTATACGGCAACCAGCTGCGGGATTGCTTTCTAGAGGCTTCAACCAAGATTTTACACAGTTCTCAAAAAATTTAAAATTCAAATCTGTTAGTCGTATGCCGATGCAGGTGAGTCTCTGCTCCTGAACATTAGTTTTAACAAAACTTTCCCGTGCGCATTAACTCCAATGGAAGGCGATGTTCTTGCAATTCTTATAACTGTAGACAGTAATTGGTGCAGAGAATTTACAGTTCCTCCCACGTTGAGTTAATCGAGTAGCAGTTAGTAGGATTAGGGAATCAGTATAAGGGGAAAATCAAGGATCAGTTCAGGAAAACTCAGACACATGGAATTTAATTTTACAGTAAAATCTTTTACTGTGTTTTGCTTTTCATGGCTGTAGATGCTTTGAAAGTTTCCAGTTATTAATATATAATGAGGATTATTGTATGTATTACTGTTATTCTGAGAGAGTTTATATGCGTCGTCATAAATCTCAGCTAGTGAAATTGTCTTATCTACATAGAATAAACCAGAACAAGGAATCTATTTCCTTTCAAATCGCAGACACTAAACATATTGAGCTGTGCATTTTTATTATCAAAGCAAAAAACTAAAATGGGCCAGAGAGGAGCACATGTGGCCCTGGAAGAAGAGGCCGGAAAAATGCCACGAAATTCAAAGGAAACAAGCAACAGCCATAGATCCATCCCATGGAAAGACTTATTGAGGCTATCACCAAACAGAGGACTAGAGTTTGAGGTTCCTGATTATTAAGGTGAATAGAATTTTAAGGTGTTCTTGGATTGGATTCAACAATGATAAAAATACTATGACATGGAAGGAATTGAGCCTTATCCACGAAGGATCAAGATGTCATGTTGATATGTGGAGGGAGAATGTCCAAAACACTAGAAGTCAAGGGAAGGAGAAAATCAAACTATGCCCAGAGATGTTAAAACATTTGGAGGCTAAATTCATGCCCTCAAATTATCAGCAAATACTCTTCAGAGAATTCCAAAATCTAAAACAAGAGGAATTCTCCATATCTACTAATACTATACAATTTAAGCTGTAGATCAGAACCAATTGGCAAGAAGATAACGATTATGGATGAAGCCACTCGGTATTAAGCCTTACTCAAAGTGAATAGTGTGGATGAAGCCTATCAACTAGCTTGAAAAGCAAAAGGAAAATCGAATATGTTCAGGAAAGTGGCCAGCAAAAGTAGTGGTAGCGATTCAAGTAGAGAAGGAGGAAATTCCTTTAATCAGATAATAAAGGAGAGTTAAGAGGATAATGTGAAACCAAACTTTCAGGGGAGGTTGGCTTTAGAAGTAGAGACGAGAACAACAATTTCGTAATGGTTGAAAACCTTAGAGTTGCTTTATTTGTAGCGAACCCATACAGGTGTAGATTGGTCTCAAAACCCAAAGAGACAATAGTCACCCTAAAAACAGGAGTCCCCTGACAGAAAAAGTGGAAGCATAGATAGGTGAGAAGAAGGATGATGACGGATGGAGTTAAAGAACCACTGTAGTGGACTGAAGACGAAATACTGTATTTTAGACATATAGCACGTGTAAAGATGAAGTGTGCAAGGTGATTATGTCCACTGATAATTTGGTAAGTTTTGAAATCGTGCAAAAATTAAGTCTTGCTCGCATTCCAAATTGAAATCTTTATCAATTTTCTCGGCTGAAAAATGATCATAGTGAGCATGTGAATTGATTTTGCCTTGTTGAACTCAATGGACAGAAAACAAATTGTTGTGTAGTATACTACCAATGGATGTCCAATGACATTAATGGAACTCACTATGGTAGAAAAAATACTTATGAGATACAACATAAGGGTAAACTCTATATTTGAAACTTTTAACCTTTAAACTTAATCTGTTATGTCCTTTTTCTTTTCACGATTTGATATATCATTGACCACAATACTGAAAATGAAAAATAACTTATCTATGCTAACTTGTCTGAGTCATGACACATAACACAAGTACTTGGTTATGCAAAAACCTTGGTTAGAGGGAAATATGTAGTGGGGATGGTACCCACAAATCCTTCACTACTGTAGGAAGAGGGTACCTTGTTAGGGCTACAATATTGTGTCACTTCTGATGACTTGCTCTGCTAGGAGTAATACAAATATATTTGCTAGGATCTACCTCTCTCAAGGATTTAACAACACTATACCAGGAAGAGGGTACCTTGTTAGGGCTACAATATTCTGTCACTTTTGATGACTTACTCTGCTAGGAGTAATACAAATATTTGCTAGGACCTACCTCTCTCAAGGATTTTACAACACTATACACAATGTGTACTTTGCTAAGAGATTTACAATTAGATTGTTACAATAATTAGAAAATAACAGTAAATGATTTGTATATGTGCAACTTACTTTGCCAATTAGATCTCTATTTCTGTTCAATGTATTATCACCCCCTATGGATTATATCTCTGATTCTAGCTCTTGGCTACCAATAACTCTATAGTAGCTTTTCTTGTTTACTTCCCTCTAGAATATTCTCTTCAACATAATTTCAACAATAGCAACATTAACAACCTCTCTTAATTGTTCGTTTTACGTCCTTATACAATAATCCATTTGCCTTTTTGATTCTTAACCTAATTAGTGTTTAGGAAATCAATGATTTGGATTAATCCATGTCTCATACTTTTCTTTTCTTTGATTTCATTGGTCTCCTTTCTACCTTGGAATCATTCACAACCAAAGTACATTTTCCAATAAATATTTTAAAACCTTTTCTTGAACTGTGAGAATCTTTTCCTACTTGGTATGATCGTTACACATAGTACTTTGTGCTATTTTAAACATTTAAGTGTTTACTGTGAAGCTCACTAGAAATGTTGTAGCTCAGTGACCTCCCTGCTTGGTTATGCTTGACTTGCTCTATGGGTTCTCTACTCAGTAAGTACCGAGCTCGATTATTACTATCAACTTATACTTGTAACTTCACTTGTGCACCGACCAATGTCTTCACACCTTCTCTATCTTTTTGGCACTAATGACAACATGAATGTCTATCGGAGTAACATTCTTCCCTTTTGGCATTAGTGGCAAAAATATTATGCATAGTAGCTCAAAACGTCTCTGTGAAAACTTGTAGAACTCCCCCTACATATGTGCTTCCTATAACTCAGTATAACTTTTGTTTTGCAAAATCTTTTTCAAAACTCTTTTTGTATGTAGTTTGTTTCAACCCTTTTATCTCTTTTTTCAATCCTTATATCTCTCAACCTTTGGATTAATACTCACAAAAATACATACATAACTCCCTCTATCAATATACATATCCCCCTTTTTTGACACTTATGCCTAAATTTTCACAATTAAATTTTTTTATTTTAATTGTTGTCCAAAGTGATTTAGAAATTCTTTGCCAATCTTCATCATAATCTCCATAGTGGCATCCCAGTTTGATTGTGATAATTTCAAAGCTTGTATTTCCACTTTTAACTTTGCTACCAATTCAAACATATGATTTGCTATAATTAAGTTGAGTGCAACAATGAGATCTTTTTCCAACTTTGAATGTGTCTACATTACCTCAAGATGAGGTAGCAATATAGCTTGTATTTCATTTATCTCAACTCTTATTTGGCATTCTTGATTTAGAAGTTCAAACTAAAGTCTTGTCAGAAATCTCACTCGAGAGTAATGTACTAGGATCAACATTGAGTACATCTACACTAGATTTTATATCTTCGCCAAGCCTGTACAATTTGTCCTTGATGTCCTGGGTGAGTTTTGGTACATCACACAATTTCTTAAACAAAGTAAGAACATTTTGGACTAAGGTGTCCAACTCGGTGAGACTAGGGGAAAGTTTCACTTGCTATACTATCTCACTAGAAATCTTTTCCAAGCCCTTATTTTCAAGTTTCTTTTTTGATCTCTCCATTAAATTGGCTTGGGTATGTACTTCAGGTCATGCAATTTTTGAACTATTTACACAAGTTACTCCAAGATTGGAGTCGTCTCATTAATAGTAGTATCAAAAACAACATCCAATAATATATCTTTGATGTCATAAAGAACTTGTTTTTGTTTATGCTCCTTCCTTAGTCTATCATGTTCTACCTTTCTACTACATATTGCTACATATTCAACCAAGACATTAGAATCCAGTGTGTTAGGATTCCAATCAAGTATTATTATAACCTCATTTAGCATAACTGGATTGGTCTTATTTGATGGCAGAGTCTCCATTTTCTTCTGCTTCTTGCCTTTAGAATTAACAATATTGGTATTGAGCAATGGTTTGGATGGTAATGGAGCTTGGTTCTCCTAATTTTTCTATTGTGGTGCATCATTCTTCTTTGTCCCATCTCTTTGTTCTCCTTGATCAATGGTATCAACTAACATAATTTGCATTTGTGGCATAAGAGGCATAACCATTGATGGATTCCATGTAGCACTTTTCATTTCATCTTTCTTCATCTCTTCATTCTCCTCCTCTTTCTTCACTTCATGTTTTGTAACATGTGGTAGGATTGATGCATAATGAAATACTGTTTGGGGTGTTACTCTTGATTGTGTCAGGTCTTCTTTATGCTTTTCATTTGGTGAACTTATATGTCCTTTCCCTTTATTTACCTGACCAGGAGGTCCTTGGTTTTGTGGTCTTGTACTAGTAGCAGAATCATCTTCTTTGTTCTTGGTTGTGTCTCCTCCTATTTGAGTATGTATTATTACCATTACCATTCTCTTACTCAATAGTTGAATCTCCCCCTTGAGTATTTTGATCTTGATGCTTGGTATCCTTTGCATCTATATCCCTTTGATTTTCATATGTATCCATAGGCATATTAGTAACAATAGAATGTAAAGAACCATGAGGAATATTTTGAGATTCATTATGTGTGTTAGGTTTGGGATATTCCTTTATTTGTTCAATGACTGGTATGAATCCTAGCATTTTGGTAGGTACATGTCCAATATCTATTTATTCATTAGTTCCCTACTCAGTAGTTGCCAAGATATCTTTATCCTTTCTCTCATCGTCTCCTTGATCCTCTCTTGTACCATCCTCAATGGTAACAATTTCTGCTTTGGCAATCATATCATTCACCATATTATGTACTTCATCTGCAGAGTCTTGGGGTGAAGCATTATCATATTCATCTTCTTTATTATCAAGGTCAATGTGCTCAGTATTCTTACCTTGTGCTACCTCCTCTGCATCCTTAATATTGTAGATTTGTTTTCAAATTCTTTGCCCATCCTCATCAATGTCTTGTAGTTGACCTGTTAGAATACATAATGTTCTTCGTTTTTGAATAAATCTTTGTTTGTGCTTTTTCATTGCCTCACTCATTTCAGTAACATCAAAGTCTAGCATTGTTGTTGCAAGTGATCTTTCTCTCATTTTTTTTTTAGTAGTCAATGCATATTTCCATCGGTTGTCAATTTTCTCATATAGCTCATTAGGGACCTTCCCTCCTAATTCTATGGATGCATATTTAAACTTAGCCATCATAGCTATTAAAGCATCTCCTATTTTCTGTTTGTCCTCTTCATTCATAGTATGATATTTAAAATAGTGAAACATAGAAAACCTACATGTTCCCTTGGGGAATCTGTCATCTCTTCAACTATTTTGGGCATCTCTTGTACAACAACTCTAAATTGATCAACATCATTTGATTCTCTTCTCTTACTGTCTTCTTCTTCTTCTTCTTTAAGAATCAACTTTATTCTCCTTGTTTGAGTTGGTTTACTAGAGGGTGTAGGAACATCCTTCCGTTTAAGATAAGTCCTTGTGATTGTGTAGGTTTAACAATTTTGGCAACTCCTTTCTCAAAGGTGGTGACTTGACAATGACAACAACTTTTGTTCTTGATCTAGTCTTCTTGGGGCCAGTAGGTGTTTCAAATGCTTTTCTCTTCCATTTCTTCTTCTCTAGTTTAGCCAGAACAATTGTTTTTCCTTTATCTTCTCTTATCTCCTCAACATCTTCTCCTTCACCCTCGATGATCATTAGGGCGAGTTCCTTCCTTTCGTTACCAAATTTTCCTTCATGATTACTAATCATCTTTTGTGTTTTCCTCTCAATTCTAGGGGTTGTAGTATCCATTTTTATTCTCTCCTTAGCTTGTTCATAGGTGCCAAAGGTTTGGCCTACTTATCCACATGTTCTTTCAACAATTCCTTAATAGTTTCAATAGCCTCATCAATGTTTACTTCATTTTTCATGGTTTCAAGCCAAACAACCCTAGGATTAACAAGTTGAGCATATGTAGTGTCAGTGTCTACCAAGAAACAACTATCATCCTTGTAGTGTTCCACAAGTAGGCATGGAATCATGTACCTTTGATGCATTTTGTCCTTGAATTCTTTGGAATAAGCATCCATAACACTAACAAAGTTATCACCTAGTCCCTCAATGTACTCATTTATCTGGTAGATGATTGGTTTATTCACATCCCAATTAACATAACCAATCGCGGGAAAATTGTTTAGCACAAAAAAATTTACATACCAACAATGAACCAAATTTGCGAGTGTTGGTCTTACCAACTCTGATTCTCTTCATATTCTCTTCTAGTTGCTTCAGTTTTAGCTTGGCTATGTCAAGCTTGAATCCTTTCTTGACAATTTTGTATGCTAAATCAACAATAACACACAACACATTGCTAGGTCTTTTTGATTGATAAATCTTATATGCAACAACATATGAACCGAATCTTGTCTCCAAATTGGTAATTGTAGAGACCTTCAAACCTCTTCCATCCCACTCAACTTTAGTGTTGCCTTCGATTTCTTTCTTTGACGATCTCCTTATTGCTTTTACTGTCTCAATAATGGAATATCCTATAACCTCTAGCATTTATGAGGCCATTAGACTTATGAGATGTAGTAGGGCAGCTGATGAGGAGGGTTTTCAGGTTGAGCTCTTCAAGCTCAGCACCACAATCCTGGGCCCTTATCTCTCTACACTCTTTAATAGAGTGATTTGTTTTGATTTTCCAGACTCTTGGTCGAGACATGTTATTCACCTGATCCATAAGTTCGGGCTGACCTTTGATCCCAAAAACTACAAGACCATCATGATTGGGCATACATTTGCCAAACTTTATGCTACAACGTTGAATACTATTTTATCCAGTGAGCTCGATAGGAGGAATTACATGGGTAAGGGTCAAGTAGGATTCAGGGTAGATTACCAGACCATGGATCATATCTTTACACTACTGGCTATTATTGAGGAGGCACCACTTGAAGAAAGTCTATTGTTGTTTTGTGGATTTTCGTAATGCTTTTGATTCCATCCCTAGAACGGCCCTTTTCCAGAGATTGAGAGGTATTGGTATTTCTGAGATCTTATTGATGGCTATCATGAGGTTATATGAGATAGTGATTGGTAGACTCAGGAGGCTTCTCCGACCCTATCCATAGCACCATTGGGGTGAAGCAGGGCTGCCCTCTCTCGCCCACCTTGTTTGGGATCTACATTGATGAGCTCAAGGCTTTTCTTAGTGACTCCTCGCTTCTAGGTGATGGCTGTCATCTACACTAGGTATTGATCTCCATCCTTTTCTTTATTGATGATGTGGTTCTTCTTGCTTCTTCTCCTGAGGGGCTTCAGAGGATTTTGGATAGACTTGCATCTTTTTGTGACATGAGACAACTAGTTGTGAACCTTTAGAAGACTCATGTTATGGTCTTTAACAGTTTGAAGACCTTACATCTCCATTTTCACTTCTAGGGTCGAGAAGTTGAGATTACATCATCTTACACATATCTTGGGGTTAAGTTTTATGGATCTCGTTTCAGCTTGAGATCAACCATTCAACCTCGGATTAGTAAAGGGTTGGGTTCCCTTGCCATGCTTGAAAGACAGTGCTTCAAACACCACTTTCAGGACACATCATTTAAGCTATCCCTCTTGGATTCCTTAGTAAGACCCACAGTGCTCTATGGTGCGGTGGTTTGGGTCCTTCCCTTTTAGACTCGAATTGGACCATGATTGAGTGTACCCAGACTCTGCTCCTCCGTTGGATTATTAGATGTCACAGATCTACCCTCCACAGTATTATTTTGGCTGAGTTTGGAGCTCACCCATTTAGGCTTGTAGCCATTTTTGACCTAATTTGGTTGCTCCACCGTCTTTGTGGTTTTGTAGACTCGCCTGAAGGCCAACACAGATACCCTTAGCCTACTGCTCCTTAGTTGCTATTGCAGACTCCAATCCAGCTACTAGAGCCTGCTGTTGGTATGCTCAAGCTACTATCTTGCTGAGTTCAGTTGGGATTGACATTGACCATCTCCCTCCATACCAGTTCTCATTAGATGCTCCTGCTCATCTACTCCCCTCTTGGCAAGAGTTGAATGGGCATGTTAGAGTTGACATCTATAGGTAGTATATCATACGAACTTGGGTGGATCCTCTAGGGGGACTATGTCCGAGGATGATTTTCTACACCAAGCACTTCTTAGATATTCAGGATGAGATTATTGTTTGTCCTGAGTACTTACATGAATACTGGACACATGCCCTGCATATCTCCCTTGGCTCCTTTAGGGTAGGCTCACAATTTGGATCTAGGTCGATTACCATATTGCTAGAGAGGATCGGGTGTGCACACTTTGTACCTTAGCTGAGGAAAAATTTGAGACTCATTTTCTTTTCAGATGCCCCATATACTACAAGATTAGAGGGATATTTTACTATCTTCTTAGAGATTGCAGATCCCTCTTGGATTTTTTCAAGTACATCGATCAACACTGCATTGCACTCTATCTCTATGATTCCTTGTAGCTTCGTGATCATACTTTGCAGCTTTCATTTCTTAGGAGTCAGGCCTAGACATAGCTTATTACGACCTTCTTCTCGCCCTTAACTCTGGTTCGGGGTGTGAAGCATCTATATAGTCTCCCTAATATGGACCATTCCATATTTGTGAGACCCCGCAGGGGACCTCTTCGCCAGTGACACTCCTCTCGTAGCACTCAACTTCATCACAGGGCCTCTGGTGGTCACACATATCAATTGTTGTTGGACTTTTTCCTTGTGAGGATGGATACCTAATTTTTTCCGTGATGTCTCCTACTTTTTTCTTCTTCCTCGTTTGTTGTACTTGTTCTTTTGTGGTCCATTTGGTGCTCCATTTGTCTGCTATTTTCTTGATGTAAGCTTCCAGTCCCATAGACCCTTGTTGTGGTCTTTTGTTGGACATTAATAATATTATCTTATCTTATCTTATGTAACCATGTGAATGATATCTTGGGTAATCTTTATTGGCTCATCCAACTGCATAGTCATGTTGCAAACCTTGCTCAAAATAATTTGAATCCATTTGGTTTTGAATACCTTGGGAAAATGAAGAACATGCGTGAGACCCTTCATTTCTAAGTGATTTTGTTCTTCCTTCAACTTTCCATCCACACACAATTTTTCATAAACTTCTTGCAATTCATGATCTCCTACCTCAACAATTTTATAGTGATAAAATGCTCAAATGTCACACACTAGCAAAACCCTAGGTAGAATTACCAACATGGCTCTTGACTCATCAATCTTCGTTGTCACTTCGAGATGAGGTTTGTACTTTGGTTCCTCACAATCTTCATTCCAAATCAATCTAACCTTGTTGACCTTGGTAGCCTTTATTGGTGTAGAGCTTGATGTCGTTTTGTAATATTAGGGTTTCAATACGCATTTGAAAATACAACTCGGTTAGCACACTTCCTCAATTTGATCACACATTGAAAGCTTGATCAATATCAATCACTCAAGATTTTCTCAAACTATTTGCACTTCTTCACTCAATTTTCTCTTCTGCTCTTGTGAACGCAAGGTGAACAAATGAGCTATTCAAACCCATTTTATAACATAGTGCATTTAATATTTATTAGGGCAATAAATTCTTTGTACCATGTTCTCGATTAACATACTCACTCCCTAGTGTACACTCCGTTACCATAGAACAACACTTCCATCTCTAGCTCAATTAACATAGCAAACATACTTGGTTAATATTCAACTTAGCTTCTCTGCTCGGTGTGGCTTCACTGATTGCACTAGCTTCTAAATTTCATGAGTTGTCCTATTACAACATACGATATGCTGATATGGACTTCATTTTAATAATTTAAGGAACTGATGTGAGATATAACAATACTAGTACAGTTCCATACCTCTTTGCGTGATTTAGTTGGAAGTAGAGATTTCACCTAATCCATTGGATGAGATGCCACCAATAGTTGCATTTGAAGTCTCATTCTCTTCTTTCTTTTTCCTCTATCTTGCTCTTCTGTTTATGCCTTCATTAACATTAACTTTACCTTTTCCTTTGGTATCTTCTTCCTTAGGTGTTGATACTTGGTACCTATAGTTTCTGCTCAGTGACCAACCTTATGACGATGATGACATGTCATTCTAGTATTTCTCCAATTGTTAAGTCTTCCTCCAAGATGTAATCTCATGCAGTTAGCAACAATGTGAGCATATCTTCCACATGCAGTGTAGGTAATATTTGTGTTGTAATTGTAGTTGACAGTATTACCTTTCTTTTTAGGTATCTAATTAGACTTCCTTTGAGATCTACAATTCTGTGACTTGTGTCCAAACTTATTAGAAGTGTAACAATATCCAATAAACTCATGTTGCTTGGGAGACAGATTAAACTTGGATCTACATTCATATGCTTGATAACCATACTCATTGCAATTGTAACAAGAACAATAAAATTTAGGACATTTGTCTTACCAGTTTTTCTCCTGTAGACATTAGTTGTTTGTCTTGGTTTTCCACAATGATAGCATGTAGGCTTCTTTGGCTTGGGACTTGTGTAGACATTCCTTTGTTCAACTTGTTTCGATGATTCTCTTTTCTTAGTGGTGCTCAATATAGTCTAGTCATGAAGTATCTCTCAGTTGCTTATGTCCTCTTAGCTATTCATCTAGTTTTCTTAACTTTCCTCTGGTCTCTTTAGTCTTTCATTGACTTTTTTCTCTGATGTGAATTCAATCTCCAGTTTCTCATTCTTAGTTCTCAGTTCAACAATTTCTTCCATTTTTCTCCCAATCTCATGGTTTGCACTGAGTAGCTAATTTACCATATCGTAGTGATTATAGGTCAACCTCACGATTTCTTTGTCCTTGACATCCAATCTTGTAGTGATTTGTCTCTTATCCTCTTCAATCATTCTTTTCTCATCCTCAGCTTGTCTCTTTTATTCGATCACTTCGCACGTCCTTGTAGATTGTACTTCTTGTTCTCTTTTTAGTGATTTCATTGGTTCGGTAAGGTTATGGTTTTTCTCCAATAGATCAAGTATAGTAGCATAAGATTCATCAGACATGCTTCCATCAGATAGTTCCTCAATCACTTCCTCTTGATATTTTGGATCATTCGTTTGTTGAACAATTTCTTTCCTTTTATTCAGTGATTGGTTTAATTGCTCCTTCATCTCTTTAATTTGATTTAGGGTAATCCTTAGTTCCAGTTTCTAATTCTCAATGGTCTTGTCAATCCTATACCTTACCATATATCGTATCTTTTCTTTGAGGTGGTAAAATATTTTAACAAGAGAACTAGCTTTGATACCAATTGTTGGATTATTTAGGAAAGGTAGGATGTTAAGAGTGGGGCATGGTGGATGGGGAGGTGGGGTGGTGTGAATCAATATCCTTTGAAAGTTTAAACTTTATTCCATTGTTCTTTTCATGACTCAGTAAACATATATCATGAGCCACAATACTAAAAATGAAAAAATATCTTTATCTATGCTAATTTGCATGAATCATGAAAACATAAACCATAAAATCATAACACACCACAAGTATTTGGTCATGTATAAACCTTTGGTTAGAGGGAAAACTATAGTAGGAATGGTACCCACAAATCTTTCACTAATGTAGTAAGAAGTTTCCTTGTTAGGGCTACGATATTGTATCACTTCTTATGAATAACTATTCTAGGAGTAATACAAACATATCTACTAAGATTTGCCTTCCTCAAGGATTTTACAACACTATACACAGTGTGTACTCTATTAAGAGATTTACAATTAGAATGTTAGGTCTACCCTGTTAAAGGATTTAACTACTTTTATGATTAGAAAATAGCAGTAAATGATCTATACATGTTCAACTTACTTTTTCCAATCAAATCTTTCTTTTTGTTCAACGTATTATCACCTCCTGTGACTAATATCTCTAATTCTAGCTGTTGGCTACCAATAACTCTATAATAGCTCTTCTTATTTACTTCCCTCTAGCATATCCTCTTCAACATAATTTCAACAATAGAAACATTAACAACAACCCCTAACTGTTCCTTATAGGTCCTTATATAGTAATCCTTTTTCCTTTTTGATCCTTAACCTAATTAGGGTTTAGAAAACATCTAGAATATGTCACTGATCAAAATATACAATATGGAATAATCCCTTTTTCATACTTTTATTTTCTTTGATTTCATTGGTATCTTTTCTACCTTTGAATCATTTACAATCAAAGCACATTTTTGAATAAATCTTTTCAAAACCTTTTCTCAAACTGTAAGAATCTTGTTTCCTTCTTAGTAAGATCGTTGCATAGTATCTTATACCATCTCACACATTTAAGTGTTCTTTGTGCAGCTCGGTATAAATGTTCTAGCTCAGTGACCTTCCTGCTTGGTTGTGCTTGACTTGCTCAGTGGGTTCTTTGATCGACACGAATATTGGATTACTTAGTGAGTACCGATCTTGGGTCTAACTAGAAACTTATACTTCTGTCTTTACTTGTGCTCAGGCAATATAGAGTGACTCGGTGACTACGTTCACTGACCAATGTCTTCACAACTTCTTCTCTATCTTTTTGGAACTAATGACAACATGATTGTCCATGGGAGCAACATACCTTATGTTCAAATCCCTTGAGATCACATTTGAACTAAATAACATTGGCAAAACCCTTTCACTAATGAGACAAATGATTCACATAAGCATGAACAAAGGAGAATGCGTGAATGCATACTTCATGAGAATAAGTGAGCTAATTCATCAATTGTCAATGATTGGGTACAAAATTGATAGAAAATAATTATCTCTAATCTCTTTAGGTGGCGTAAAAAATTCATGGGGGTCATTTACTCAAGGAATAAGTGTAAGACCAAAACTTCCAATATTGGATCGATTAAGATTTGACTACCTGCAAGAAGAAGCCAAATATATGTCAAAAGGAACAAACAAAAACATATAGTGAGGATATTCATGTCCTAAACACAAACTCTCGTAGGAAAGGAAAGAAGAAGCATTTCAAAAGAAAGAAAATTTTCATGGAAATGGTTCATACAGATAGAGGAAAGATGTTTCTCAAGTTCAATATGTGATGAATATGAAAACTATGCTATCAAATGCCCTGACAGGACAAAGAAACATTTCTATCTTGCATGGTATATCTCACCTTATTAATATTCATCCTTATTTTTTGAAAGAATGTGATAAAGAGTTAGAATATTCTCATTCTTCCACTTCTATTGAACCTTCTATTCCATTTTCCACTACTCTTTCTAGCAATCTTACATATGCTCCACCTCTTACAGTGATTTCTACACAAGTGTCCACTCCTTAAGTGTTGGTCTTCTTGACCTTTCACTTCCCGTGAGTGTTCCTCCTACTTCTATACCTTCTTATTTACCTTCATATAATATGGTTCCTTTTACATATTCCAATCCTTTACCCATTCCTTCTAATCCTCCTCCGACATCCTTGTATCTTCTTCTTCTTACAATTTTCCTAACACATCTAATATGACTATGCCTACTATTGCGTCTTTTGATCCTACCTTTAGTAGCTTGGTTCAAATTGTCACTGTGTTGCAACCAAAAGTGGCTTAATTCACTCAATCTAACTTTCCTATATGTGACATTTCTAATCCCCTTTCCTTAGATATGCTCTATGCTATTATACCACAATATGTTGAGGTATCTTGTCTTGAGACTTATAGTGGTAAGGGAGATCTTGTGATTCATGTTAAGACTTTTTAGACTATATGTAGTGATTTTGTTCATGACTATAGGCTTATGGCTAAGTTGTTTCCATGTACTTTCAGGGATAATCTTGTAATGTTATTGCTCTCTACCTCCTTATTCTACTGATTTTTTTAAAACTCTTATTAATGCTTTCATTCAACAATTTAAGAATAATATTGGTCCATAAGTTTAACTGATTTGATACATTGTAAACAAATTGTTAAATAAAGTTACTAATTTTATTGGGTGATTTAAGCACTTGTATGCTCATATATCTTGTCGTGTCGCTATTCACGATATTCATGTATCTTTCTTTCTAATTTATAAAAAGACATTAGAGATAAGATTCTCCTTACTGAGTATACCTCTTTTTCACATTTTTTAAAGTTCTTCATCGTTAGGTCAGTTACAAGTGATTCAACTCAAGGGTTCTACTCTTGTGGATCCTGTTACTAGTTATAAGAGTGATGCCATTGGGCATTCAAACAGGTTTACTATACCTAACATCTTCATCAAAATCAAGTCAACCAACAAAATTGTTGGTCAAGTGGCCACTACATCTAAAGGTACATATACTTTTTCCTGTGTATCATCCTTGTCATAAGTACACTTAGTTATTTGAGCCTTTACCCAAAGTGATGAATAAATTGATTCATGTTGGAATTCTTAAAATTCCTCCTATTGACACTACCAAACCAATGCCTAATGATTTTTTTCCATACCATCATCAACTTGGTCATGATAAAGGCATTGTGCTTTAGCAAATATTATTTATGACCTTATTGATTCTAACATTGTATCTATTGATGCTCAAGTTAATAGTATGAATACATATGTTGCACTTACTAATTGTTGAGCTATCATTTTGCACGATGTTGAATGACAAGATTCCTTTTGAATTCCTCTCTTGAAAATCTATTCAAGGATCAAGTACTCCAAGGTTCCGAGCAATCTTGCAACCTACTAAAATTCACTCAATTGAAGATAAATGTGTACGTTCATGAGGAGGCCTTTGCTAGTTTGAAACAATTTTGGATAAGATGTTTGATCTGCTTGCTATTTAACAAGTAACCGCAAAAGAGACATATTTTTGGTACTTTCTATTTTATGATGAATGCAATCTATCGATGCAATTATATAAATTCCTATTTTGACCAAATTTTAGAAAAACAAATAACAAAGATAGGGTGACAAGAGATTAAAGCAAATAACATGAAAGGGAAATTCCTAATGAACATAAACCATGACAACAATATGTCTATGAATTAAATCGTCGAAAAGAACTGGTAGGAAACTAATGAAAATAGGACTAGTGCATCCTCAAGTCTACTGATGCAATCGTTGATGGGAACTCAATAGAAACTGAAAGATGTTTCACATCTCATCAAATCACAAGGCCACAAAAAGTGCACTCATGAGAGACAATAAGCTATGCAAGAACAATAGGTGATCTTTTCTCCAACTCGACATGTTAGTGCAATTCATTAACATGAGGCAAACACTAGAACTAAAAGGTTGCACAAGCATACCAACACAATACAACCATTAGCTCCATTATTATTCATGAACATGTAATCACAATAATAACACACTCCAACAAGAATAACTACACTAAGAATGAGAGCACCAACAATGTATATTATTGCATCAAAATAATGGCCTGGAGTACATATTACATCAATGTATTTATAAGAAATTATCTCCTCTTTTTGTGTTAGGAGTAAGAGCTCTTAAAATTCAAACACATGCTATAAACTATTAAAACAAAACTAATTATATACAAACTAACTCTCTAAATGGTGCTAAGTAGGTCTCCACCCTTATTTATATTAATTAATGGGTGCATGAGCCTTTACATGACACAAAAGAATAAAAGAATGAGAAGACAAGAATAATGCAGTTGCAAGATGATCAAGGAGTCTCTAGAAGTTCTAAAAATGGAAGCTCAACCTTCTCTAGGCATTTTTGTGAGTTGAACTGCCGTCAAAATGTGTTTCCAGTGCATGAAATGCTCTAAATTAGGAACTATCAGTTAGTTGTTGGTGCACTTCTTCTTCTTCAAAACTATCAGCTCACCTTTGTGAAAAGTGCACCTATACACCTTGATGACATGTTCCAAAAATCCAAAGTTTTCATAAGTGTCAAAACTATATTTCCAACATCTGGGTTTCCTTCCCCTTTAGACCAAAATGATGTTTGTATGTTTTCTCTTGATTTTCTCTATAATCTCTGCTACTAGGGTAGCCTTTGGTAAATCCAAACCTCCATATTTATCTTTTAGAGCCTGTCAGTAGTTACTTACTTCAATCCAAGTAGTCATAAAATCTTCAAGCTTTGTATCTAGCTCCAACATCACTTCTTCAGTCTTGAATGATTGTCTTATGTCTTCATCCGATGAAGCATTTTTGATTGTTCCTCAGAATTGTTGGACTACTAACTGCATTGCTATGAGCTTGGTCTTAGACCCATATTCAAAATTCTCAAGGCTAGCAGCATTGCAGTACCTCTCCACTTCCAAAAATAGCTCAAGTTTGGTCTTTGATCCTCTAGATCTCTATGTGTAGTCCTTCCATGACTTTATTGCAAACAGATATCTTTTCAATCCAATCATCAAGCTTGTCTAGCTCTTCAGCAGTATACATGTCCATAAGCATACAATACCTTTGACCTTTTATAGATTTCAGCACTTGTAGGTCTTTAGTCCAAGTATGTACCTCATCCATTAATCCAAAATCCTTGTTTACTAGGGATAACCATTTGTTTGCACACATTGTTACGATTATCTTAGACATAAATAACAAGTACATGCAAATATAAACAATATCAAGAAATAATAAATCACATAGAGAAGAAAACAAGACACCAAGACTTAATGTGGTTCAATCCTTGGGCTACATCTACCAAACAACAAGTCCAATATTATTACAATCCAATGATTACAACTTGTCTATAATGTGTAATCCCTTACAACTCAATACCGCCACAAGAAGCAATTTCACGTCACACAACCACCAAAAGATACCTAGCCCTAAGCCCTTTTATACAAGTATTATGCTACTTTAGGGTTACAACATGTTGACCACAAAGTAGGGCATAGCCCAAATTTTTTTCCTTTGTTTCTTTCTCATTCAATTATGCAATTCATCAACATTAACTTTACCTCTGTGTCTTGCTCATCCGATTACGTAATTCATCAACATTAACTTTACCTTTTCCTTTGGTATCTTCTTCTTAAGGTGTTGATACTTGGTACCTATTTCTTTTGGGACGATGCTCCGAACCCCAAAGAATTATGAAGTCTGTATTATACTTCCTTGATTAGTCAGCACAAACTAACAATCTCCCACTTGGGGATTGATTAGGCTCCACACTAAAGAACAATATCCCACTTGGAGACCATTCTGGTAGCTATCCTGCTACTCCATGAGGCTCCCACTAGATCAAACCACCCTAGACTCAGTTGTTCTTTTATTTTGTTCAGTCTAGAAGACCAACTAAAGCTGAAGAGGAGTTCAACCTCTCCCTTAACACTGCCTTTGTAACATATCTGTCATCTATAGGAATCTTGTCCAACTTTAACTATCCATCATCCAAAATTGACCAAATGAAATGGTACTGCAACTGGATGTGTTTTGTCTTTGATAGTAGAGCATAATTCTTCAAAAAATGAATGACACTCTGATGATCTATAAACAAATAATTATCCTTTTGAGGGTGTCCCAATTCTTCTAGGAAGAACTGGAGCCATATCATCTCCTTGGCTACCTATGTAGTAGCAACATACTCTACCTCTGTAGTGGATAATGCATTAACTTTTTTGCAACCAAGAAACCTAGCTCATAGCTGCCCCACCAATAGTAAATACATAACCTGTAGTACTTCACCTGGTATCAATATCCCCTGCCAAATTTGAGTCAACGTATCCTTATAAGTCAATAGTAGAGCCCCCAACATGTAGACACTTACTGGAAGTTCTTCTTAAATATTTGAGAATCCATTTAATAACATTCCAATGCTCAAACCCTAGATGACTCATATACTTGCTAATGACTCCCACTGCATGTGTAATATCTGGCCTTGTACCTACCGTAGCATACATCAAGCTTCCTACAACTCAAGCATATGGTACTTTGGACATCTTATCATCCTCTTCTTGTGTCTTGGGACACATCTCCTTAGTCAACTTCAAATGACCAGGTAAAGGTTTGTTGATAGCTTTAGCATTCTCCATAGAGAAACATTGCAACACCTTTGCAATATAATCAGCCTAAGATAAAGTCAATTTTCAGTTCTTTATATGTCTATAAATCTTCATACTAAGGATTTGTTTTGCTGCCCCCAATCCTTCATAGAAAATTCATGTGCTAATTGGTGTGTCAACCCCTTAATGTGATCCATGTTAGACCCAACTACAAGCATATCATCAACATATAAACATAAAATAATGTAACTATCATCATCCAACCTCTTAAAGTAAACACAATGATCTGAATGAGACCTATTATATCCATGCTCATACATAAAACTGTCAAATTTCAGATACCATTACTGAGCTACTTGCTTCAAGCCATACTAACTATTCTTCAATCTACACACTAAGTTCTCCTTACCCTTGAATTCAAATCCCTTTGGCTATGGCATATATATCTCTTCATCCATATCACCGTGATGGAAGGTTGTTTTAATGCCAAGTTGCTCCAAATACAAATCTTCAATAGCCACAATACTTAAAATAGTATGGATGGAAATCATTTGTACAATAGAAGAGAATATCTCATCAAAATCAATGCCATTTTTCTATGTAAATCCTTTTACCACTAACCTGGCTTTAAATATTTTCTTACCTCCATCCTCTTCTTTCAACCTGTAAACCCATTTATTTTGTAAAGCCCGTTTACCTGTAGGCAACTTGCATAAATCCCAAGTTTTATTTTTCAGCAAGCAGTCCATTTCGTTTTCGATTGCAAACTCTCACTAAATCTTAGTATCCACCTGCATAGCTTCATCATAACATTCTAATTTACCAACATCAGTAAGTAAAATAGAATACAAAGAGGGAAAAAATATTTCTGGAGGTCTACTTAGCCTTGTTGACTATCTGACATTCACTGGTGTGTGTGGTATTTGTTGTTGCACATCATGAGGAAGTGCTAGAACACCATCTTTTGGAGTATCATCCAACACTACATAATCATCTTCTTTCTTCTCATGTTGTTGCAACAGATCTTTGTACAATACTTTCTCATTGAATATGACATCCCTACTTCTTACAATTTTACTATTTTTATAATCCCAAAGCCTATAACCAAATTCATCAATGCCATATCCGACAAATATACACTTCTTTGACTTAGCTTCCAGCTTGGTTTTATTTTCAAAATCTATATGAGTAAATGCTTTACAACTAAAAGTCTTGAGAAAAGAATAACTCACTTTCTTACCAGTCCATGCTTTCTCTAGAATACCACATCCCAAGGGAGTAGAGGGACCTCTATTAATCAAATATAGAATAGTATTGATAGCCTCTATCCACATGTTTAAGGGCAACCTAACATGTAACCTCATGCTCTTTGCATGCTCCATTATTGTCCTATTCATGCGTTCAACCACTCCATTTTACCATGGAGTCCTTGGAATAATTTTATTTCTACAAATACCATTAGTGGAGCAATAATCTTAAAATTCATGATTGCAATACTCACCACCATTATTTGATCTAAGGCATTTTAATTTCTTACCAGTCTCTTTTTCAACCAAGCATTTCCATTTCTTAAAAGTTTGAAATACATTAGATTTTTTCCTAAGGAAATAAATCCATACTTTTTTAGTTGCATCATCAATAAATGTAACATAATAATGATATCCACTTAGGGAAGATATTTGAGCTAGTCCCCATACATCTGTATGCACAAGCTTTAATCTCTCACTTTTATTTTCCTTCCCAGTTTGCACAAAAACTCACGCTCTTTTATTTTCCATACACAACTTTCATAGAAATCCATATTAACACATTTCAAATATGGTTCTCACTCATGTGCCGAAGTCTGTTGTTCCATAGCACTATATGAAAATCTATAGCAACTGTTTGTTCTCCCTTCTCAACTGTAGCAACTATTCTTAAATATTTACTTTTCTCTGAACCATCAAAGTAGAAGGAACAATATGACCTATACAAAGATATAAGGTTCTTACTTTCATACCTTTTGCTACTACAAGGGAACCTTTTGAAAATTTCTAATTTTTATCATTAAAATTAACTACACAACCCTCATTACTGAGTTGTCCTTCTGAAATTAAATTTCTACTTAGCTTTGGAACATTTCTTACCTCATGTAGTAGGGAATGATTTCCATTCTGCAAATTAATCTTAAAATTTCCCTTTCCAACAATCTAATAGGGTTCATTATCTCCCAAATAAACAAGCCCAAAATCCCCTTGGACATAATCAATGAAATAACCTCTATGAGCTATAGCATGAAATGAAGCATTAGAATCTAAAACCCCATGAATCATCAACACTTTTTAAAGACAGAAGCAAAGCATCCTCTTCAGATTTGTTACTTACCACATTTACCTCCTTGTTCCCTTCTGGTTTATCTCTTTCATTGTTCTTTCAAGTCCAACAATCTTTCTTCTTATGCCCTGGTTTCCCATAGTACCAACAATCTCTTAGTCCTATGGATTGAGACCTCTTTCCCTTTGACTTTCCTCTTGATTTCCCATAATTCCCAGAATTATTTCCTCTTTCAATCATTTTGCCTCTGCTTTGTGCATTCAAAGCACTTCTTGATGTAGATCCACCTGAGGTTTTCCTATAAGTTTCCTTACTCAAAATAATACCGATCACATCATCATATTGTAGGGTATTAGATACAGAGATAGAATTACTCATAGCCATTACCAAGCCATTCTATCTTTCAGGCAAATAATACAAAATCAAGAGAGCCATAATTTCTTCATCAAAATTAATACCCACAAAAGATAACTAGCTAGTAATAGTATTAAACTCATTTAAATGATCTGCAATAGATCCACCTTCTTCCATTTTCATATTAAATAAACACTTCATGAGAAATATCTTATTTGAAGTGGATAGCTTTTCACATAGTGTCGCTAGGGTTTTCATCAACTCTTTTGTCATCTTCGCTTTTGTAATGCTAAATGTCACTAATGATGCCTAGCATAATCAAATGCTTTAAAGTGCCTTTCTATCTAAAAGATCCCAGTCCTCATTTATCATAGTTCCTTGGTTCTTAGTTTTTCCTTCCAACGACTTCCATAAATCCTTCTGATAAAGATAGTCTTCCATTTGCATCTTCCATAAATAAAAGTTCTGCCCATTAGACTTGTCAACCCTCATCTTACCCTCATCTACCATCACTTCCACTCAATCGTGAGACTTTCTTATAGAGGATAACTAAAAAAAACCTCACTTTGATACCATTTGTTAGGATTAATCTCAAACAGAAATAACAATTACATGCAAATATTAACAATATTAGGAAATAATAAATCACATAGAGAAGAACACAAGACACCAAGATTTAATGTGCTTCACCCAATCCCTAGGCTACATCCACCAAACAACAAGTCCATTATTATTATGATCCAATGATTATAACTTGATTACAATCTATAATCCCTTACAACTCAATACCGCTGCAAGAAGCAATTTTGCATCACACAACCATGAAAATATACCTAACCCTAAGCTCTTTTATATGAGTATTTATGCCTCTTTAGGGTTACAATACTTCCTTGATCACTCACCACAAACTAACACTCATTTGAATATGGTGCAACAAGTTCAAATTATTGTATATCATTTGTACAACCTTCTCCTCAAAATTGTCATGCCAAAGCTAATATGCTTCCAAAAATGGGTCCAATTTTACTATTCCCATGCCTTTCCTCTCTAATGCCTCAACAAGAGTGATCTCTTGATTATCCAAGTCAATAGGGCCCACAACCTAATGCAAATAGCCTTTTAGTAGCTCATTTTGTTTCCACAACACTATCAATTTGGACTCATCTTGGTCCATGTGTTTGAACACCTCCTTAATACCTGTAGTGATCATCAGTTTTGTAGTGTCTACCATGGGTTGTCCCAACAAGACCTTGATTTGATAATCCTTAGGAGTCAATTTTTTGGGGTCAACATGTGGAGGAGGAATGGCTATGTGCACAAGCAAGTCCTAATCTTGGTTCTTCATTATGAAGGCTAGTGCTTGCACATCCCTCATAGGTGGCTCAGGCTTCTTGATTTCTTTTATCAACTCTCTCATTCCCTCCTTAGCTATTAGGTCCAATTGTCTTTTCTACTGAAACATGACCTCCCTTTTCAACCATACCAATGTGGTGCCCATTGGTGACATGTACTTGGCTGGATAGGGGGTTTCGACTGTAGGCCCCCTCCCCTGATCAGTTCTCTATGGAGTCTTCTCTCATTGAGAAAGATCTATAGTTGGAGTCTCTATATTTGGTTGAGCTAGGGTCCTAACTTCTGTATCATGAGGATTTTGTTGAGGCTCTTTAGGTAACTTCCCTTCCTCAGATACCTCATTGACATTCAATTGGTGGGGCTCACCTTCCTCTGTCGCTTGTTTTGTACCCTAAGGAAGTGGAGTTGCTGAACCTTTATCCATAAATGTCAAGTCCTAAGATGGTGGTGGTGAGACACCCATAGGTCCTTGAGGTAGATGGGGCTGTTGATTCCAGTCCTCTCCTAAGGTTTCACTTGTAGGAGTATTTCTTATTTTGTATGCCACCATATCAGTACCTATTGGTATAAAGTCAAAATTAGAGAGGTTGAAGACATTAGTTTCTTGACCCTCCATGTTAGCTATCCATTTCTATTGTTCATCCTCTGATGTAGATACCTAGACAAGTTTCTTTTGAATAGATGGAGGTGTCAATGTTGAGCTTCTTCTTCTCTTCTCTTCTATTTCTGTTGCTGAATGGGTCCTTTGGCTCGGGGGAAAATATTCAATTTTTTCTCCTTCTCCTTCTTCTACCTCTACTTCCGAGATTGTCTTGGGAACCTATGGGGGTGGAGTTTTCTTCTTCTTTAATCTTATCCTTCATGTTCCCACCATAGTCGATTCAATACTTTCCCTTTTTGGAGCCAAGGGGAAGACTTCTTCCTCTTGTGTAGCTACTGGTGGCACCCTCTGCTTCTCTAGTTGCCCTTCCTCTACTTATTCATCCTATACTTATTCTAGCTAGAGAGGTTCTTGCAGCTCTTGTTTAGGCTCTTGAGCTTCAAGCTAAGCTTGTGGCTATTGTTCCTATTAAGCCGCTTGGGCTGTTTTCTCCTTTTCCTTTGTAGACACTCTTTTCCTTTTTTTTTCGAGCCCTTATCTTCCTTGAACTACTCAACCTCCCTCTCATGTTGGTGTACCATTTCCAGCCTTATTAGGGATTGAGAAGGGAAGGTTGGCACTACTATTAATGACCCTTTCCTTTGATTGGTCATGTAGTGGCTTGCAAAGGAATACCTTGAGGAACTTCATCCATTTTAAAAGGCTTTTTGATCCATGCATTCATTAACTAGACTATATGCCTAGCCTAATGATTGACATCTACATTTTCATCTCTCCCAATCTCTGCATTCATTGTTGGCCTATCCTAGATCTTGTCCCTATCATAAAAAGGATCCAAGATATCTTCTATATCCTTTCCCATAGCCTTTAGTGGGATCTTCATTTTCTGAACCTTCTTTGCCAGATATAGCGTCATCCTAAAATAATCCCTTATTCGAATATCATAGTCTTCTACTATGTTCATCCAATGATCTTCTAATGCATCCTCATGCACAAACTCCTTCCATACCAAATGTTGTACCATCCCTATGTTGTCAAAGTAGAGGCAAGGGAGTTATACTCTTCCAAGGGATACTGATCCCACTCAGGATCAAAAGTCAAAATGTCCTCCTTTTGCTTGACCTAAAAAAGCACTGATCATGATAGGTGATACACATGTCTTTTTGTGTTGTATTCTTATTCTATCATATGTAGATGTGAGTTATCATGCAATATCTAGCAATATGAGCCTATCTAATGGATATCTCAGGAGCTTCTTCAGGTGTTCCAATGTGCCAGTTACCCTTAGGTAGGTGAATGTTTTCAACTTGATGTATTATGCATCGATCTCTGTGATCTTGGTTGTTGCATCTATTGACATCCTTTTTTCATAATCACCTTCAATGAATCTGATGATTGCAAATATAAAGCTACCATTCACCACCTGATATTTCATACTCTTCTCTGAAAGTTTCTTCTTCACCAGTTATGGATAGACTACAAAGGACCAAGCATTGTCATCCTGCATGCTCCCCTTCCTGTAAAGTCCTGGGTAGTCTATGGTCCTTGTTGGTAGTAAGTACACCATGTATGATGTCATATAGTATCTTGAATTGGCTCTCACAACTATGAGTTGCTCATTCAGATTACTACTAAGGATAGTAGCCCAGTCTATTGGCATCTTTTCTATCCTAATGGTTTCTATAAAGTGGACCATCTAGGTTTGAAGGTGTCTTGCTGCTGGTAGTTCCATGATTCTGCTCAAAAGAACAACTGCATATCTAATGTCATATTTCATATATCCTCTAGTCATGTCCACTTTTCTGACTTTGCAACCCACTGGTCTTCTATCTATCAGGAAAGATGATTGAATTGTCTCTCTAGCTTCCTTTTCATTCTCCCGGTACCATCTCTCTACTCGGTCATAGGTTATCTTCAAATATTGATCAACTTTGGGAAGATCAAATTCCTTCTCGATATTTCTTGGTCAAAGGTATAGGATTATCTCTTATGTGGCACTTTTGACAACCTTCTCTTTGGTCATGTAGTTCTCTACAAGATCCATTATAAGTTCTGAAGACTTGATAAATGTAGGATGTGATGTGGCATTAACTAGGCCAGACCGGATAAGTGCTGACACTATTATGAATTGTTCTTTTGTTTTGTTGTAGATGGTAAGGAATGCATTCTAGTCTATATGGCCAGGTTCTGTATCTCTGATCTCAACATACTTGTCTTGAAACTAGGATTTCCTTGGTGCACCTTGGTACTTGAATACAAAGGGTTTTAGAGATATCTTTTCTACCATTGAAGAGGATGATGACACCATCTTATTTGCACAAGAAAGGAGCGATTAGTTCAAAAATCTAAGGTTTGACCTAAAGAGAACCCTAATTGAACCCAAATACATCAAAACATAGCCAAAATCAAGCAGAATTCCATCAGAACTCGTCAATCCCCCCCAACTACCCTTTTATGGACTTTAGTGCACCTAGTGCACCTGACTAGTGCACTAGTGCACTAATTGGGTTCCTAATTGTCCTTTTGTGCATAGTTGCACTCATGCACACCTTGGTCAGGTGTGCACATGTGAAACTACACACATGCACAATGTATGTGGAATTGGGGGGGGGGGGGGGGAGACAAGTTTTGATGTTTTTAAACTCAAATTTTAATATAAAATTGCAGACATGCACACCTTGAGGAGGTGCACATGTACACACCTTTCTATTGCTTTAGTAGCTTTATATGTTTGTGTTTAATCTTGAAATTACGTTTGTACTCAAAAATGCATTCCCATTTTGAGTACCATTCCAAAATTTTGAGTCCATTTGAGACCTATAAGTGCATTTTCTTGCTTGTGTACCTGACTATCGTTTTAAGGTCTAAGAGGTGTTTAATGTTTCTAACACCTCACATTCAGTATATCCATGTGTCCTATAATGATAAAGTGTCATTCCAAGTCATTCTATGAAGTTCCATATTGATCAATGTTTAGTTCTGCATTTTTTCTTGTGTCAAACATTGAGAGGAAGCCTAGTTTGCATTTGAATATCTTGTACACGATAATGTTTCATGACTCACTACTTTTGGAGTATTTAGTATGCATATTAGAGAATCTATGTTTCAATTTTCATGTCATTTCAATATGTTTCCACTAGGTTTTGAATCCCTCAAAGTTGATTACTTATCTTTATCATACTGATGCAAATTGCCCTAAATTCTGGAAGGCCTTGTTTAATCAGATATATCTTTGACCCAATTGACCAAACTAAGAAAATTTCTTTTGCATTCTATTATAGAAGTCAGTCACTTTCTATGTTCTAAATTTGAGCATATGATGAATCCGTTTAATAAGTTTTTGAATGTGATTCCAAATGCAATTTATAACTATTTACTGGTGTCATGAAATGCAGATTGATCAGTACCCCTGTTTGAGATGTCATAACTCAAAATCTGTGAATGATGAGATCAAATGGATTGTACCACTATTTACTACTGCAAAAATACTCTAAGTTTGCTAGTCTTTGAGTCTTGACCAATCGATCTATACACTTTCCTAGGTCCATTCCATTTGCAAAAACCATAGTTTTGCTGATGTCCCTAGTTATGCAATTCTAAGTACCTAACTTCACACAGTTTCCAAATGCACCCTATTATTCATCATGAGCCCGAATCGCAAAATTATATTCCCCTCATAACAGTGAACTAACACCCCAATTTTCAAACCTTCAAGTATCCATTTGCCCTGTTTTCAAAGCCAAAACCAAATGAACTTTCTTATTTTCTAACATGTTTATTTGTAGATAGTTTTAACTGAGCAACTTTGATGGTCAATATCTTTTGACCCCGAAGTTTTCATGTGGCAAGATCTAACAAGGTTCAAGGATGTTGAACAAAGAATTAGTGTGTCAGATCCCAAGGCCCAATCAGGTGTTTTTGTCAGTTTTTAAAGCTAGCTTATAGACCATAATTGTGGAAATAAGGTAATTGAGTTTTAAAGCTTTATTCAATGCTCAAGTTTGAATCTAGTCAATGCCAAAGTCTCAGTGGATCAATTTGAGGTTTCAGTTGTTTTAGTTCAAATTTTTTTTTAGCCGCATCTGCTTTGGGGTCCAATTGATTGCTTTAGATTGGTAGAATGTCATGAAATTCTAAAGGTGTCTTGAGGTTTTAAAATGATCTTGATTTGTAGAGAGCTAATCTGGTGGTCAAGTACGAATAGAAAAATATCATCATGATGGGGCAAACCATTGTCCACAATTTCAATCCAACATCAGAGGAGGTTGAACACGTAGGGGTGTCCAAATGCTCACATTATCTTCATCTCCAGTTCAAAATTATGATCAAATGGGCTTACAATCCAAGATCACTTCGCAAGGAAACTAACACAAGTTTTAAATGTTTTGAAAGCCCTTTTCTACATTGTTTGTTTGAAAGATTGTACATGATAGATGTTGATTGTAAACACAATGGCCATTGCTATCAAATTTTTGCTCGAGCTTTTTCATAGGAGATTTCATAAAGAAACCCATATATAGAAATATGGAAAAAGAGAGTGCCACAAATTTTGACTGGTTAATTGCTACAAGAATTATACTATAGCAAGGGACATGCATGTTGTACACACATTTTCTATGAAATATGAGGTAGTAGTAGTTGGTGGGGTATAATGGGAGTTTGGACATGGAATAGTGACCATAGGTTTGGCACATCAACAGTTATAGCTTGGGAATGACAAGGGGGAGAAATCCATGGCAACACCTAGAGTGAGGGTGTGAACTTGGTAGAGCATCCACAATAGGGGAAATGGGACTCACCAAGAAGAAAAGGAGAGTCCATGATAGCAGTGGGTACTTGGCATCCGAGAGGGGTGGAGAAAATCCATGTAAGAGTAGTAGGAGCATGACATTTGAGATGTAGAGATCCATGCAATGGAGGGGGTCTACAGAAACAAGGCAATCCACGGTGAAGGCAAGAACATTCACGGTAGGGGAGGCATGAAATGCTTGTAGTCCACGTTGAAGAATAGAGAAATCCATGGTAAGATAAGTGGGAAGGATGGTTGTAGAGAATACATCAGTCCATGGGTAGGAAGCTAAGACCCATGATAGGAGTAGAGGACGTCAGCCAAAATAATTAAAATTGTGCTAGGTAGCATTGAATCCCCATGAATTGCTCAAGTTTCTTCTTTTGTGGACAAAACTAATGGTTTCATCCCACACTCATTAGGTGGGTGAAGGTTTTGTTTTTTAAATACATGGGTTCATAGCTAAAAGGTGTTTTTAAGGCACACTTATAAACAAGAACAAGTTCATGTAGGGGGGCTTGCTAAGGTCGAGTGAGATGACAAATAAAACTTTTGACTAATCAACCCACATGTAGAGTACCACATGGTGGATTTGGGAAGGCCATTGTGAGATCATGAAGGGAGAAAAAGGGACTTATGATGCTCTGCCAAAAAAGGTTACCATAAGATTGAGATGCAAAGTCTAAAGGGTTACGATCTAATGGGAGATGTGAACGATTCACCATGTTTCAATGCTACAGGGAGGTGTGAGATTAGAAAGCCTCGATGTGTTGATTTATGATGCTACAATGGGCATACAATTGTAAGAGGACAAAATAAGAGCTAAGATATTACAAAATTGCCCAAAATCATATAGTAGGGAATGATAAATTAAAATCCTACAAAATTATGACAATAATATGAATCTTGAAATTGTAAGAGTGCAATATTAAAATAATTTGATTTGCACATTTGAAGTTGGAATTGAAAAATTTGAAATGATCTAATGATATTATATAGTTTATACTATATGGTATATTTAAATATTTAAATTTTATTCCTCTGTTCATGGAATGGGCCTGTCATTTTAAAATGCACCTCAGAGGCACTATTTTCATTAGCAATGTGCACTATAATATACCACCAAAATTGAGAGAGTTTGAATTTTTCATTTTAGAGGTCAGATTTTTCATAGGTCTTCATCAAAAGAGGCTACATGAGGTTCTATAATTTTGGGGTATCCTCAGTGATAATGTAGATTTATTGTTTCAGAGGGGAATATGATAATATATGATTATATTTGCATAAGATTAGATTCACTAGCACTTTAAAGAAATAATTAAATGTTAAATGAGCAGTTTCAAGAGATAGGTCTTGTCAGCAGGAGTAGTTGAAAATTTTTCACAGCTGAGGTAGTTGAAGACATGACAAGATCAAATTTAGTCCAACATATATTATGACATGTATATGATATTCCTTCAAAAAAGAGTTTTTCTGATTACTTTAAGGGGATATATCAGATGCTCTGCAACAACAACTAATGAGTTTTGATTTTTGGTAGATGGAGGAGATCAGTTTTCAACAACATCTGGATGAGGAGTTTCAACATGACACATGTTAGAATTAGATTTCTGATCTAAGCTTCTTCTCCTCTATAAATATTTTTTCTCTTTGTTGGAAGATTGGGAAGATGATTAGAACATTGATTGCAATCATGAATGCTGATGATATTCCTATGGGGGAGTATTGTGGATATGCCACTAGGATGATATGTTACATTCATGACTAAGTTTGTCATTGATGTTAACATAGTAGTTTTCTATGGTATCTGACATTAGAACAACACAAAGATCAAGTTGGTATAACTATTCGAGATTATGGGTGATACTTTTGAGTATCTAGTATATGCAGTTAATGTTGGAAGATGAGAGGATAAGTCTAGAAGAAGTTATGTAAGTTTTGGTGATGTCTTTTTTGAGATAGAGTTTACAGAGGCATCTTATAGTAAACTTGTTATATCTCTTAGCAGAGTCGTTATTATGAGAATTGAGGTCAAGGACATGAATAAGACATGTTGGTGATGATGTGGCTAAGTTTTCTCATCATAATATTGCATATACAAAAAGTTATTCAAGTTGCAAGGCGAAAGATTAATGTTATCGCTAAGTGTAACATGTTCTTAATGTGGTCCTATAATAATAAATTAAGAAGGTCTAATAGCCAACTTAGGGAATTATTTTGAGGAATTGGTATAAAGGAAGGACATTTTCCTTTATCATGGTATGGAATAATATATTTTTATGATTGATTATAAGTAGCAGAAAGTGTGGAATGTGAAGTTGAATAGAGCAATATGGAAGTGAAGGAAACCTCATTGCCAAGGTTTTGCTAAGTGATTCGAGGTTTGATATTTTGATATGAGGTTCGTGACCTAGTCTACAAGGTTTGAAGGTGATTGGTTTGGTTTATAGAACAAAGGAAGGAGGAAATAAATGGTAAATTACTTGTTTGGGCAGTGAGCTCTTCTTGTAATTGAAATTGCATGTTTGGGAAGTGTGCTCATCTTGCATAAATTGTACCACAATTCCTAACAGGGTTGGAATCTCCTAACAAAGATTCAAAGTCTCCTAATAGGGACTCTATGTACTAAATGTTGTAATAGGCTCCTAATAGGGTCCATCCTCTAACAAGGAATATTTATATTAGTACATCATCTTGTGGGCATCATCCCCACTGGGGTTTTCCCTTTGATCAAGGGTTTCCCTAGTTAACATATCTGGTGTAATTGTCTGTGTATTTTATTATGGTTGCTATTTACTTTAGTTGAATGATTAAGTTTTTTTAGAGGAGATAAATGTTTTAATTTTTGGATAACTGATTCATCCCCCCTCTCAATTATCTTGGTGGACTATTGTTTCTAACACTCTTCTCATTGTAAGGGTTCTAGTTTTTACTATGAGACCATAAGGTTTTGGTTCTGGACATTTTTCATTGCTGTGTGACCACTTTGTTGGTTCCAGCTTGATTGCAACTTCTTCCATTACTGTGATTCCACATTTCTCAACACTTTCTCTATTATTAGCAATAGTATTTTACTTTCTTTTGAAGCATTTATATTAAATAATCATTTCTTGGTGTATTCTCTGAGTTTTTCTTACAAATGATATATTGACTTCAAGAGAATGAATATAGAGCTTTATTTGAAATTTCATTATGAAGTTTATCTCCTTTTTGTGGCTTTGTTGTTTTTTGTTGATTATGTCCAAAGTGCATACTATCTAGTTTCAACTTGTTATTGAAGTTTTATGTCGTTGTGTGTCTTACTGTTGGATCAAGGACCTAAGTAATTTTCTTGATATTGCATTGACAGATTCACAGGTATCATAGGAGGATTTTATAAGTACAATTTTTTTTTGAAGATAGATGTCTATTTACAAAGTAGATAGATAGATCAGATATCTGGATATATGAGTATATTTTGGGTATCCATGTGTATGTTCTGACTTAGTTAATGCCCAATGGATAAGGGACTAGTCAACCTAGAGATTACATGTTCTTGTTGTTGCATACCTAGGCTATGCCGATTCAATATTTAATTGAATATATTTTCCCTTTCAGTTTAAGAGTTGACAAGAGTTACCCTCACTTAGTTTATCAGATTCATGTTCCTTAGTATTAGCTATTTCATGTTCATGAATGTTTTCATAAACATAGAAGATTCTAGGGTTTTTATTTGTTATCTAGATTCAATTATATGCGTTTACACTGGTACCATATAAAGAATCTGATGTCCACCCACCTAGGTCTTGCAGAGCCTGGAGTAAAGAAAGAGAGTTAAATATCCTTATAGTTGATCCTAGTGTCTGAATAGGTGAATTGAGGATGGGAGTTAGCTTCCCCTAGGTCTAAATGTTCTTATCACTAGGTTATTAAAAAGTTGTTAATTTAGAAGCCAACACCTTCCTAGTGCCAAAGGTTAGATTTTTGGGTTATATTTTTTACATTTTTAGGTTTTGAGAAGGTGTACAGATGTGCATGTGAGTACCTTCTTGGTGGTTTCTAACCTTTGTTTTTTTCTTGTAGATTAGGAGAAAACACTAGAAGGTATGAGGGTGTGGAGGAGGAATGAGGAAGAAATAGGGGCCCGAGATCTTATATAGACCCCAGAGAAGTGCACCTCACGCATGTACACTTTCAGGGGTGTGTGCACTAACACACCTTATGGAGGTGCACAAGTGCACACCTCTGGGAGTGCACAGGTGCACACTTCTAGAGGAATGCATTTGTGCAACTCCACAAGGGTGCACATATGTGCAACTTGTAATGGTGTGCCTATGCACACCTACTTGGAGTGCAAAAATATGCGACCTTTAGGACACCTCTGGGTGCCAAATTCTCCATACTTCCTAGTCAGAGATTGAGGCCTAAACTAGATTCCTAGAGGAGTATGAAAGTGACCCAAGCTTTGGACTAGGAGTCTAAAAGAATTTTTTTTTACTAGGAGGTTCCCATTGTGTTGCTGGATTGCTTGAGGACAAGCAATTTCAAGGAGGGCAGACTATAATGACCCCATCTTTTAGCTTTCACATTCTCCAAAGTCTAAGTGGAGCATACGAGGAAATTAAATTAATTTCTTATAAAGTTATTAAATAAATTAAAATTAAAAATTAAAAGGTGACTTTATATTTAATTAATTAAATTAATTATTGTATTACAAGGGAGAAGCTTCTAGAGTGTGTATTAATTATTGGAAAGGTGGAAGCCTTTAGTAATTTAACTTTCTAGAAGCACAATTAATTATTGTATTGCAAGGGAGGAGTTTCCAGAGAGTGCATTAATTATTGGAAGGGGGAAGCTTCTAGCACTTGCAATTAATTAATGTTTTAGTTCCTTCTAGAAGGGTGAAGGAAAAGGATAAATAGGGGTGAGAGTCTCATTGTTGAGCATGGGATTTTGGTGAATGACATTTGATAAGAGCTTGGATGTGTGAATCACATATCTTTCTTGGCAATAGAGGATATTCATCCTCTCTTGTAACATTTTAGACATCATTCCCCTTGGGTTTGGCCTTTGGAATACATTTCTTTGTACTTGATTTCATCATTTTGAGAATTAATATAATTTCAGCATTGGTTCAATCTTTAGTTTGCATAAAAAATCTATTTCAGTAGTTGGTTCAATTTTTTGGGCATTCTAGAGCTACCCATTACAAAATGGGGCATGCATTGTGAGACCACAACAAATATCCCCAAAAAAAGGGGAAGAAGAAATGACAAAATCATTTCTTCATTAACAAGCATCCTTCTGAAATGTGTCAAATGACAACTGAATTCTGAACACTTCAAGAAACTTTCAAGTTCCTTGATAGTCAAACTCAGAATCTCGAATCTTCATGCTCAATGTGTACTTAGTGTATTCATTTCCTTTGATGTCTCAAGGTGTAATATATTATGAGCTTCTAGAAAATCAGAGACTATCTTTCACTCCCTTGGTCCATTCATCAGGAACTCTTGTAAACCTTATTTATCAATCACTATCTAACCAGATAAAAGAATCCATTCTGAATGCTCTTAATGGGTTATCAATTTTGTACTTCAAGTCCTTATTAATCTCTTTTTGATTTTTCTTTATGGACCTTGCACATTTCCACTAGATTATTCCATGAAGAGATTTGTATAGAAAGTGGACAAATATTTTGGAGTTCATATCCCTATTGTGAGATTACTATTTTGGATTTTATGGAATATTTATTTCTTAACACCATCTTTTTTCTTTTTCTTTCTTTTGTACCCTAACCATACTTAGACTAAGTGGCCAAGGTATTGACATTGTTTCTTAGATTCTTTCTTTAGTTTGATAACCCTTGCATTCCTCTTTTATGAACCTTTGGAAATTCTTACACCAAACAATGATCTTAGCAGTTCTTTGAAAAGACCTTTTGTTTGAACTAACAAGTTTGGATTATCCATTTCTACTATCAACCTTGATTTAGAAAAGACTAGGATAGGCAATCTTTAAATTTGTAAAGTGTTGAGAATTATCAATTTGCCATTCTAATTTCAAGATTGAAAGTCTTTTACAACTGCAAGCGACATCAATTTTCAGTTGGTACAAGAAACAAAATCATTCAAATTATTTGACAAAGAAATACCTCTTCCCAAAAGTTGAAACCAAAAGGAGTGATATATGAGATGTGTTAAGAAAGAGTCTTGATTGCATGTAACCCCCAGATTGATAAGCACAACTTTTAAAGAAAATACACAACTAAATGTAAACACACAACTAAAAGAAAATAGACTTGTAGGAAATAAAACACACTTCCAGATTTATTATTTATTTATTTATTTTAAGCCTCAAAGTAATGTTTTAGGAACTAACCTTTGATTAGCAGTAGGCCCAGTTCCCCTTGTAGAGAACTTAGCCTAAAATTATTTTCTCTTAAAATCTTCACAACTTGAAAAGAGCCAATCCACAAGTGTTGAAACTTAGTGTAACTACCCAACTTTTCTTTTGCCTTGTCCCATAGGATAATAAGGTTAGATATTCTGAAAGATTTGATGGTATCCCACTTTTCAAACCAATGTTTAATGACAACCCAATGTTTTTCCATATGCTCTAAAGCAACTGTCCTTTTCTTATACAATTCCAAGAGATTCATCAACATGATCTGAACTCTATTAGTATCCTCAACATACCCTTTCATGAATCTCAAAATAGGAATCCTAAGACTAAGTGGGAATACCCACTCTTGTCTATAGCCAAGTAAATATGGGGATCTTTCAAAAGCATTTTTGATCCTAACTCAGTTTATTCACAATGCATATTTGAGTTGAGCATGCCAATCTTTTGGATTTTCCTTTAGCAAGCACTCTATCACTATGATCAAGTCCTTATTGGTGGATTCAGCCACAACATTCCCTTGGGGATAGTAATTTGAGGAGAATTTGATCATAACCTAATTGTCCAATGCCCATTGGGTAAGGAATATTGATGCAAAAGATGATCCATTATCACAAGTGAGGAAAAATGGCATCCCAAACCTAGTAAAGATATGCTCTTCTAAAATTTTTTTGACTACTTTAGCTGTGCAATTATGAAAGTTTTAGCTTGTGTTTAGCGTGTGTAATAGTTAGTAGTTTTAAGAACAAACATATGTCTTGTTGATGATGCTGGGTTTACTAGGCCAATAAAGTCTAGCCCCCATTAGCAAAAGGGCATATAAACACTGGTTGTAGTGGGATAGCTAGATGTCTCTCTCTATTAGCACTGGTCTAACAAATGTGGTAAGATAATACATGTTCGAATGTATCCTTGAAGATTGTAGGCCAAAAATAGCCTAATCTCTAAATCATATGGGTCATAGCCTCTATTGATCCATGTTCTGTGCCATACTTATCACAAAAATATTCCAAAAACTCTTTTACTTCTTCACATACCAAACACCTCAAATAAATTCCCTCATAGTTTCTTTTATAAAGTTTCCTATCTTGCAATATATAGGATTCACATTTCATCTTAAGTCCTCTATGCTAGGAACTATTCATCTAGTTAGGGTATTAAGTCTGCAAAAGATAGCAGACAATATCCTAATACCAAACATACATGATTATTCTTTGACCAATATCCACTTGATACACTATGATCTTTTGTTGATTATTAGTGCCAATTTTATCATCAAATCTAATTTCATTATCATTAGCGATCTCATTATTAGCTATCATCTTGGTCAGTCCCTATCCTCTCACTAGCTTCATTAGTTGAATCTCCAAATTGAACTCTTGCAATATAGCCATCCATTTTCCTTGTCTTTCACCTAATTCATTTTGCATCAACAATGATTTAATTGCAGGATCCAACACAATTGCATATACCTTTCTCTTAAGTATATAATGGTAAAATTTCTTAACCACCTTTATCAAGGTGAAATATTGTTTGTCTTAATTGGAATAGCTCAATTTGATCTTCTTTAGTGAGCAACTCATGAATAAAATGAGCCTCTCATCTTCTTTGTCTTTCTTTTGAGTGAGAATTTCTACACATGAATGTTCTGATGCAAAAGAGTAGATTTTGAATGGAAAATCATAATTGAGACTCATGAGTACTAGAGCAGTAGAGATAGCCTCTTTGATATCCTCAAAAGATTTCTTAATTTTTGGAACCCATTCAATTTTTTCTCCTTTTTTTGGTAAGTCATTGAGAAGACCTACTATTTAAGAAAATCTACTAATGAATTTATGCACAAAAATTATCTTCTTGAAGAAAGATTTCAGCTCTTTATGATTGTGTGGAGGTGACATGTTAAGAATTTCTTCTATCCTTTCAAGATCAATGGCTATCCCTATTTCAGAAATAATATGGCCTAGAAGTTTTCCTTTTGTGACCCCAAATGAACATTTCTTAGGATTGAGTGATATGCCATATCTTCAACATTGATTGAACACCTGTCTTAAATCAACAATATGAGTGCTCTGATCTTTTGAAAAGATAGTTGTCTCATCCATGTAGATGACTATACATTTGTTTATTAGCCCCTTGAATGCTTCATGCATCACACTTTGGAATGTAGCTCCTACATTGATCAATCCAAAAGGCATTCTCCTATATGCAAAGGTTCTCCATTTTATTGTGAAAGAAGTCATCAACCTATCTTCGTCATCTACCATCACCTAGTTGTATCCTAAATATCCATCTTAAAAAGAAATCATTTTGGATCCATTCACAATTTGCAATAATTTGTCAAGTGAGGGTAAAGGCTAATTATCTTTCTGAGATGCTTGGTTTAATTTATGAAAATCAATGTAGAGGTGAATTTCTCCAATCTTTTTCCTTACTGGAACCAAGTTAGCAACCCATGTAGAATGTCAAATTGGGAAGATAATTTTAGCATCAAGAAAATTTTGGACCTCTTTCATTATTAATGGTTAAATAATGGGATTCGTAGGTCTCCACCTTTGACAAAAAGGTTTGGTATCTGGTTTCAATGGAATGCCATGAGTGATGATTTCGGGATCATACGTCTTGAGTTCTTCATAACTCTAGGCTATGACATCTTTGAATTTTGTAAGAAATTGAAGCATACTTTCTCATTCTTGCTGGTTAGAGGCCTTCCCATTTCTTACCATCTTTGGATCCTCTTCTGTGCCGAGATTATATGAATCAAATTCTTGAATCCCATTTTCTTCAATAGTTCTTTTACTACATAATGATTCATCACGATTGAAGATACATTCTAACTCTACCATCCCCTTAGGAATAGTATTGGTCTTCAATTTATAATCCCCTCTTCATCTTGTAGCTCATCATCCTTAGGTTTGTCTTTGAGAGTATCATCAATCTCTTGTCCTTTGGAAAAACCATTGTACATGATGAACTCTAGAATGTGTTGGTCACCTTGGAAGACTTGTAAGTTTATAATGTTGTCTAGAATGGATGTGGCTTTAACCAATTCAACTAAAAACCTCTTTAGTTTTTTTCTTTCCACAAGTTTCAACACACTTGCCAAAATGGAAAGGACATCAAATACCATTTTCTTCTTCCTTAGAGTGGACCTTATGTCCAGGGCCTCAAAATCTTCCATCAAGTCCAACACTCTTTTTTGATATGCAAGTAATCTTCTATCATTGCAAGAGTAAATTGATTTTAATTTTCTAATCACTAACTAAGAGTCTCCTTTGATTATGAGATATTTGAAATCTTTCTCTAATGCGAAGAGAAGTCTGTGAATCAAGGCTTCATACTCTGCAACATTGTTAGTACATCTAAATTGTAAATGATATGCTGCATAAAAAGACCTACCTTTGGGATTGATTAATTGAACACTTGCATTGGCTCCTAATTTTCATTTAGAGCCATCAAACCTAAGTGTCCAGATTGGTTGTTCTTTGGGCTTTCTAGACTTATGCTTATTTGTTTGAAGCTTTTCTTTCACTTGATCTTTGAAGCACTATTTTTTTGGGAACAATTGTAATCTCTCACATGGTGGACTTGGTGATTTTCCATTATTTACCTTTGATATTGGGGTTGACCATTTCTCTTGTTGATCATGAATCTCCCCAATTAATTCTATGATTTTTACAAATTTTGGCTTAGGATGAACAACTACTGAGGTCCAACCTTGACCTTTTTCAAAATGTCTCCTCCTTAGGACTTTGATCATCCCTGGTGAGGGATTAGATAAAGCTCTACTTCTGAGGATGTGTCACTAAACAACACATTTATATCTTCATTCTCCTCTTCATTATTGTTCATGACCTCAGATATGTATGTAGAACTTGAGTTTTCCTCTAGTATCTCAATTAGAATTTGACCATTTTTAATTGAATTATCTGAGTCAGTACTCACGCAATTACTTCTTGACAATGTGAGCATTGAAATTCTAAATGACTTACTTTGTGTAATCTACAAAATCCTAGAAGGAGAAAAACACTTGGGTCTGCTTCTTCACCTAAGAATTGTAAGTTTTTCACCATGTTATCTATGAATTGAGCCACAATCTCTTCTTTTGGGGTTAGCCATATAGCCTTTTTAGTTATGTCAAGAGCCATTACTTTGTAAGAGCCTAATTCTAATTGGAAGAATGCTACCTCATTTGGTGCATTATATTCAGTGATCATTGTCTTTAGTTTTGGCTCAACATCTATCTTGATTTGATTATTTAGTCCTTTCCAAGGTAACCACAATTGAGTAAAATTAGTTGAGAACCATCATCTCAAACATTTAGTCCATTCTCTACTCAATAAAAATCCATATGTTTCAGGAATTTCAACCACATGTATATATATGATTTCTTGAATTGAAGGTTCTACAGTTAACTATATTCGAATGTCTTTCAATACTCTAATAACCTTTACTTCTATTTTTCCCATTTGTATCACTATTCAATTCATAGATTGAAGAGTGACTCCTAACCTCTAAGCTATAAAAAGTGGCATGACATTACAAGAAACTCTTGAATCTATGAGACAATTGTGAATGTTTCTCCCAAAAATTCTAAGCCTAAGCTATAAAGGAGGAACTTCTTCCTTATCCATATACATGGTTGGCATAGGTTTGGAAGTGTTGACTTGCTATGATACCATCTTTTGAGGTCCTACATTTGCATTAGGAATTTCCTTTGTATGATCAAGGGTTTTTATGAGTGCTTCCCTTGGTTGGGACAATTTTTTAGCATGTTGAACAAGGAAATACATGTTGGCATTCATTCTTTTTAAATCTTCCACTATGCTATACTTTTCAGTATACCATGCAAGATTCTTTAGGCTTGTAGGCACATTTCCTTGGTTTTGATCTTTTTGTCCAATATAGGGTGCTTTGGTAGGCACTGGATTGTTTCTTGCTCTTGGATTTGGAGGAGTTGGATGCAATGTGGGAGGAATCCCATTAGTCATGGGTTCCCTTCAATTCCACAAATTGTAAGTATTCTGATTGTCATTCCAAAAAGCTAACATTTCTTCTAGTTGAGGATCTAATTCTTGATTGAATTGGAAAAGTGATTTCCTCATTGACTTGCTCTTCCATTTTAGGATTTTGTGGAGAATCATAAGATTTTAATAGCACAATGTTGTACTGCATAGGGGACTCATTATTATTGCCTTGTGGATTTTGGTTCACTTCTTGATTTCAATTGTAATATGAGCCACCATCATTGGGTATATTTTTATTACTATCATATTGGTTGATGTCTACAAACTAAGCATTGTTGTTGTTATTGATAGGGATACTTCCATTCTTTGGATGGGTGTTTCATTGTCAATTTTGTCTTTGGAAATCATTGTTACAATTTGGAAGATTGGAATTGTTCCCTGCATTGTTGTTTCCATTGAAATTCTTATTGTAGTTTTGTCCATACTTATTGTTGTTGTAGGGGCCTATGTTTGTTCTCTGAAAGTTGTTGTTCTACCCTTGTGAAAACCTCAAACAAATTATCTTGTTAGTAATTTGAGATATAGTCTTCTTCATTTGGCTAATCTCAGATGCAATAGTATTCTCTGCTTCAACGGATGCTACTACCTTCTCCTCAAAGAAAGTAACTTTTGGAGGTTCATATCTTAGGTAAGTTATGGTTGGGACTTGTGTAGTTGGTGCCTATTATATCATAATTGGATCCATTGGAATGAATTGACTACACATTTCTTGTGTTCCAGAGGGATATATTGGTATTGTTGTGACTGCTTGAATAGGGAGCCTCAATCCTCCTCCATTAGTATTGAGATGTTTAGTAAAGGTAATTTCTTCTATAAAGACTTTGTCCAATGTTTCTATGTTTCTCGTGGGTAGTCTTCTTAGAAAAATAATAGTAAGATAGTCCATTACATTAAGTTAAATCTAGATTGTAGCTTCAACTAGTATTATGTAGGGTGTTTCCAACTTGTGGTAAGCCATGTGAAAGCGATGATTGAAGCTTGAGATGGTTTCTGATGGAGCCCTTTTGATTGATACGAACTGATGATATATCACAGTTGGATTGACAAAAGTTTTCAATTATTCTAAGAACAATTTTTTGAAGGCAGTTCAATCCATGATGCATCCTAGTGGTAAATTTAAATACTAGTTAAAGAAAACTTCTCCCAGTGAGTATGAGAATAAACAAAGGACCACATTCTCTTCTTGAATTTTTTTTTTCAATTGCATATTTATTTATATGCCTTGATGTGGTTGTCAGCTTTTTGTGTTTCTCCATAGATGAACGTTGGGCAAAATTTCTTAGGATTCTTGGGAAGGTCATTGAGTATATCTTGTAAGTTGATTGGTGAATCTACTGCATTAGAAGAAAAGGCCATCAATAGAGGATTTGGTGGAATGATGGGTGGAGGTTGGTTAGGAGGAAAAACTAAAGATGATGACAAAATTTGGAATGGAAGTGGTAGAATTATGGGTAATCCTTTATCACTGCAAGGCTTGAGGAAATGATTTAGTTCTAGGAATTCATATGTATGAGGTGAAGATCTTGAATCTCGCTAGAATGGAGATGATGGATCAAGATCTTCTAGTTTGTGTCAAATTCTGAAAAAGCACACTTTTGCAGAAGCATACCCTTTCAAAAAGTGCACTTGCACACCTTCTAACAGTGATAGATAGAATTTTATTTTGAACTTTGGAAAACTATTTGTGGCCCTCCTTCTAGTTCCACTTCTATTGAGCTATCATTTTGTACAATGCTAAATGACAGGAATCCTTTCAAATTTCTCTCTTGAAAAGCTAATTGAGGGTCGACTCCAAGGTTCTAGGTGATCTTGCAACCTATTGAAATCCGCTCAATTAAAGATAAATGTGTATGTTCACAAGGAGGCCTTTTCTAGTTTGAACCAATTTCAAATAAGATGTTTGATATGCTTGTTGTTTAACAAGTAACTACAAAAGAGACATATTTTTGGTATTTTCTATTTTATGATGAATGCAATCTATCAATGCAACTATATGAATTCCTATTTTAACCAAATGTTAGAAAAGAAAATAACAAAGATAGGGTGATGAGAGATTAAAGAAAATAACTTGAAAGGGAAATTCCTAATGGACATAAAACATAGTAACAACACGTCTGCAAATTAAATTATTGAAAAGATCAGGTAGGAAATAAATAAAAATAGGAGCAGTGCTTCCTGAATTCCACTGATGCAATCATCGATGGAAACTCAATACAAACTGAAAGATGTTTCACCTCTCATCAAATTGCAAGGCCTTAGAAACTATGCTCATGCGATACAAGAAGATATGCAAGAATAATAGGTGATCTTTTCTCCAACTTGGTACGTTAGTAGAATTTGTTAACATGAGGAAAATAATAGAACTAAAAGTTCCCACAATCATAACAACACGATAAAACCATTGGATCCATCATTATTTATGAACATGCATTCACAATAATAACACACTCCAAAAATAATAACTACACTCAGAATGAGAGCACCAATAACATATATTATTGCATCAAAATAACAGCCTAGAGTACATATTACATCCATGTATTTATAAGAAATCATCTCTTCTTTTTGTGTTGAGAGTGAAAGCTCTTAAAATTCAAACACATGCTAAAAAATAATAAAATAAAACTAATTATATATGAACTGACTCTCTAAATGGTGCTAAGTAGGTCTCCACTCTTGTTTATATCAATTAATGGGTGCATGAGCCTTTACATGACACAAATTAATAAAAGACTTAGAAGACAAGAATAATTCAACTGCAAGATGATCTAGGAGTCTCTAGAAGTTCTAAAAGTGGAATCTCGACCTTCTCTAGGTGTTTCTATGAGTTGATCTACCATCAAAATGAGCTTCCAGTGCATGGACTGCTCTAAATCAGGAATTAGAAGTTAACTATTAGCACATTGCTTCTTATTCAAAACTATCAACACACCTATGTGAAAAATGCACTTGCACACTTGTGTACATGTGCACCTTGATGACTAGTTCCAAAAATATAAATTCTTTGTAAGTGTCAAAACTATATTTCCAGCATCTAGGTTTTCTTTCCCTTTAGACCAAAATGACATCTAGATGTTTTCTCTTGAATTTCTCTATAATCTCCACTACTAGGGTAGCCTCTAGTAAATCCAAAGCTCCATATTTATCTTTTACAACTTGCCAATAGTTACTTACTTTGACTCAAGTAGCCACAAAATTTTCAAGCTTTATATCCACCTCCAACAATACCTCTTCATTCTTGAATGCTTTCCTTATGTCTTCATCTAACAAAGCATTTTCAAGTGTTCCTTGAAATTGTTAGACTATTTATTGCATCGCTATGATCTTGGTCTTAGACTCATCTTAAAAAATCTCAAGGCTAGTGACATTGTAGTACCTTTCCACTTCCAAAAATTGTTCTTTAGTTTTGTTTTTAATCCTTTGGATCTCCACATATACCCCTTCCATGACTTTATTGTAGGTGGATATCTTTTTGATCCAATCATCAAGCTCATCTAGCTCTTTGGCAATATATATCTCCATAAATGCACAATACCTTTGACATTTTATAAATTTTAGTGCCTATAGGTCTTTAGCCCAGGCATCTACTTCATCCATTAACCAAAATCCTGGTTCACTATAGATATGTGTACAACCTTCTCCTCAAAATTGTCATGTCAAAGCTAACATGCTTCCAAAAATGGGTCCAATTTTATTGTTCCCACAACCTCATGCAAATAGCCTTTTAGTAGTTCATTTTTTTTCTGAAGCACTATCAATTTAGACTCATCCTGGTCCATGTGTCCAAACACCTCCTTAATACCCGTAGTGATCATCACTTTTGCAGTGTCTATTGTGGGTTTTACCAACATGAACTCCTTGTTTTAATAGTCCTTAGGACTTAGTTGTTTGGGGTCAACATGTGGGGGAGGAATGCTTATATGCACAAGAAAGTCCTAATCTTGTTTCTTCATTATGAAGGCTAGTGTTTGCACATCACCCATAGGTGGCTCATGATTCTTGATTTATTTTACCAAATCTCTCATTCCCTCCTCAGCTATTAGGTCCAACTATCTTTTCTACCACAACATGACCCCCTTTTCAGCCATACCGGTGTGATGCCCATTGGTGACATATACTTGGTTAAATAGGGGGTTCCAACTCTAGGCCCCTTCCCCTTATTAGTTCTCTCTAGAGTCTTCCCTTGTTAAGAAAGGTCTATAGTTGGAGTCTCTATATTTGGTTGGACTAGTGTCCTAGACTTTGTATCATGAGGAGTTTGTTGAGGCTCTTCAAATCATTTTCCTTACTCAGATACCTCATTGAAATGCAGTTGCTTGGACTCACCTTCCTCTATCACTTGTTCTTCTTTTTTTTTAGCTTGAGGAAGTGGAGTCATTGAGCCTTTATCTAGAAACATTAAGTCCTAAGATGGTGGTTGGGGAACACCTAGAGGTCGGTAGAGGTGGTAGTTGATTCTAGTCCTCTCCTAAGATTTCACTCGCAAGTGGATTTCTAATTTTGTCTCCTACCATCTCAGTAACTACTGGTATAAAGTCAAAATTTGAGAGGTCAAAGACATTAGTTTCTTGACCCTGCATATTAGCTATCCATTTCTATTGTTCATCCTCTAACGTAGATACTTGGAAAGGTTCCTTTTGAATAGATGGAGGTGTCAATGTTGAGCTTCTTCTTCTCTACTCCTCTATTTCCCTTACTGAAAAAGTCCTTTAGCTTAGTGGAACATATTCAATCTGTTTCCCTTCTTCTTCATCTTCCTTTTCTTTTAGGATTGTCTTAGGCACTTGTCGGGGTGGAGTGTTCTTCTTCTTTAATCTCATTCATGTTCCTACCATAGTCAATTCCATCCTTACCCTTTTTGGAGATGAGGGGGAAACTTCTTCCTATTGTGTAGCTACTGCTAGCACCCTCTGCTACTCTAGATGCCCTTCCTTTGCCTCTTTGTCATGTACTTGTTCTAGTTGGGAGGTGCTTGATGGTCTGATTTTTCACAATGCATGATTTTTTGTGAAAATTTTAGTGAAAAATATTTTAAGGCATTGTATCTTGTAGATTAGGGTTCTTTCCTTGTATTTTTCAAATTATTAGGTTGCCCTAGTTTGTGTCCTACTTTCTGTGCCATTGGAATTTTATCAAATTATCAAGGTTTGTCATTAGAGCAATTAGTGAAAAACCCTAAATGTGGAAACCCTAATGCCTTATTTTATTTTACCTTAGTTTTGAAAACCCTTGAAATAATATTCCAAAACATGATTTCAAGGCATATTATTTCTACCCTAAGGTTGGGCTCAAGCAAGCATGACTTGATTAAAAATCTTTTAAAAACCTTTATTGGTTGTGCTTTGATTGCAATTTTCTTGAATATTTTATTGAGAAATATCCCATGTGATGCAAATTTTATGTGACTGTTGATCTTGTTTAGATCAACGAGTATTGCATTCCCACAATGTTGAGATACAAGGAATTAAAAAAATGTAGGCTTGTGCTTAATTGACACATAACCCTTACCTTTAAAAAAAAAATAGTCTCAGTGAGCCGTAAAGCTTGTGATGAGTCATAAGTTGTCAGAACCTTTTGCAGACTTGTCAGTACTTTTCATGCACGTTGTGGAATCCCTACAATGTTATTGGTTGGGTTACTAATAGAGGTATTCCTTTATCACAAAGATTCATCAACCATTGATTTCATTTAAATCAAGGGCTAGCGCTTTCCTGCAAGTAGGAGATGCTCAAGAATTAAATAATGCGGGGAAGCACAAATAGGACACATAGTATAGTCTAATAGCATGGGTCCACCGTTTCCAAGGATGATGTTGAGATGTCTTCCGTGGCAAGTGTCAGATGAGTTGGATTGGAGAGAAGTATCTTATTCATTAATTCAGCTGACATGGTATTTAAGACACATGATTCTATGGCTCTTGATCTATCAAAGATCAAAGGCCATTGCATGCCTACATTTTCAAGCTGCATGAGAGATAAATAAAGTGGGTAAGCAATTTTTTGAAATGTAGCAAGGTAGGGTTGAGAATCTCTAGTGTATGCTGTGGTGTGCCAAGCTGTAAGGTGATTGCTGATATGTACTGCCAGTTTTGCCAATGAAGAAGTTTGTCTGCCAGATAGGATCGAAGTTTTGCCACTGTTGATCTTTCCAAGATCAATAACTGGTGCAAGCCATCAGTGTAAAGATGCTTGTCCAATAAGAAAAGTGGGGATTTTCCAAATTGACATGTGGAAAGGATGATATCAAGCACCACTTCCTTCAAATTTAACATGGGACTCGCTTGCATGGAGGTTGTCAAGAGGCATAGATTCACCTAGAGACTTCCTATTGGTTAGTATAGCTGATTGGGCCTTTTTCAATTGTAAACTTGTGTGATTGTTGATCTTATCTTGATCAATGGATAGCGCTTACCGAAAATTTTAAGATGTAAGAAATTTAAGGAATGTGGGTAAGCAGTAATGCGACATGTGGCCAAGTTCTTAAGGTCATAAAGCTTGTTACCCTTTTGATTTAAAGCCGTCTAATCTGGTGAAATTAACAGATAAGATTTGAATCTTTTATGCAATTTGAGAATAACAACTACTAGAAGTTAATATGGTTCAAAACCCATTTTGTGTGATTTCAATGCTCGAATATAATTTATGATCTTGCCATTACTGAACCACAAATTTGCAAAAGGTTATCAGAGCACAAATTTTTTTTGGAGCTGGGGTATAGAATTTTGCAGATAATACTAGTGAGTTGTAGCAAAGAATTTCATAGAGTGAAGAAGAATTTCATGGGTAAGTGCTCTTAAAACTTCTGAGTAGCAAGAATTTGGTGTGATAGAAATTTTAAATCTCAAAATGCCTCATGAAAAGAGTTTACAGGATAGACAAATTATCTAAAGTGCTCTATGCATGATGATTTTCTAGAACAATTCCCTTTATCTGTACATGAAATAACTAAGGGGAGGGAGTTGATTCCTAAAAACCCTAGGGTAGCTATAGTAGAGGGTTTTTATGACAAAGCTAACAGGGTACGAGATGCCCAAGTTTCCATGGGAGGTTTAGAGTTATTTAGAAAATGGTTTTTAGAGAAAAAATTGGACACTTCAATGAGCAATGTGTGGGAGTTTGACATTGGGAAATTAACAGTCACCACAATTTTCTTTGATAGTGATTTATTGATGGATTTGGCCAAGAAATATGATTCAATTACAAGGTGGGTAAAGAACCATGCTAGAGTGAATCTTTTTAGGGTTTTCCCTGAACTAATTAGTGAGGTTCTCAACCTCAACCCTAACCATGCCATGCATGAAATCATTGATATGGATGAACTTCAAGCAAGGTATGATGCAAAAAGGATTTACTTAAGAACAGAGCCACTACATGAGCATGCTGCTAAAATTGGTACTTTGCCTATGATTATAGCCAACACCCCAGAGCCATTATTGAGAAGGCATTTTAACCTTAGGGCTTAGGTATTATACTTTTCTCTTTGCAAATTTTTTGGAATAGATGATGTAGATCAAATCCCAGGCTCAATTTTCCTTATTATGGCTCAAACTCTTCAATTTGGGATGAGCAATATTCTAGATTTTGCTACTTTTCTTGCAAAGGAAATACACAATGGTTTGGTGGGGATAGCATAGGGAAAAGTGGAAAAACCATTTTGTTGGTATTCATTGCTTATGTATGTATGTTTTTACAAATGATATAACTTTTTCTCCATGGGTATGGAGTTGGAAATAACAAGAGATGGAGAGAGGAATCAAGTGCAGTTATGGAGTGTGGATATGACTTTAGAAGCTATAGATTCCAATTATGTGAGGTTTGATAGATACTTTGCATCAAAGCTTAGACTATTTTTGAGAGGGGACAACCCTAGAATTCCACAAGCATTGTTAGAATTGGTCAGACCTAAGGACCATGCAAAAGGGCTATTGGTTAGTCATAATTGGGGGGATATAATCCCTTATAATGTTTCAAAAGTAATAAGAGTGTATGGCTTCTTGGGAAAGCCTCATGTATTACCATTCCATGCACCACTGAAAATAGGGATAACAGAGTTATTATGGCAAATAGGCACTATTGATGAAGGAGATTTGCCAAAGAAAGGTACATTCTTTCTAGTTGTTACTGTAGTACATAATTTTGTTTTTGTGAGGAAAGGGTGGAAACACCTCAACTTGTTCTTGGATAGATACAACATGGAAGAATCTCATACAAGATTCATTAACCCTAAAGGATTCTATGACCTCTTAAGAGAGAGGACTAAGGCTATCTGCATGGTACACTAGGTATACTATCTAAATGATGTTATTAGGAACATTTTTTCTTTACAAGAGAATGAATTAAGAAAGAAAAAATGGATAGTATTTAGTAAGACTCTAGAATTCATTAATGCTTTTGACTCCATCTATGACCCATTGAGAGATAAGAAATATTGGAGAGCCAAGATGGAAGCACTAATGAATAATTTTGCTAAGATAATCCAAACTATGAATGAGAAGAAGGATATATATATCAAGACCTATCCAGATAGGGATGCAGAGGTACAAAGGAGGATAAATAGTAGAAATGTAGTGGCACCTAGTCAATACACTTTTCAAAAAAAACCTGGTTATGTGATGGTTCAAAATGTGCAACAGGCTCCCCTTCAACAAAGACCGAGGCTAGGAAATCCATCTACAACTAGTACTCCAAAAAGACAAAAGTTAGAGCAAGGTTCTTCTTCTTCTTCTCAAGAATAATATTACTCCCCAATCTAGTCCCCAATCTAGATAGATGATGAAGCATCTTTGAGGGAACAACTAAGATAGATTGGTGGAGAGGGGGATGTAATTGTTACTTCCACTAATCTAGAAATTGGAGAACCACAAAAACCTCATACACCTTCCTTGGATTTAACTGTTGTTGATTACCAAGGTAAGGAAATAGATCCTATAGTTTCCCAAGCCTCTAAGAGGTTTATTAATGATGAGAATTTTGTGAAGTCTAGAGCATTTACACATTTTTTGTGGAGGCTAAACATAGGAAATTTTAAGAAAACTTGTGAGAAGATAAAGGCAGAACAAACTAATAAATCAGATTCTATTATTAAGTAAGAGGTAAAGTCTAAAATTTTGAATGATTTTTCTCAATTTACATTTGAAGCTAGAAGGAAAATAGTTAGACAGTTAGGAGTACTTATTTTGCCAGAATGAGATATAGTGAATGCCATGGTTTATTATTCAGTAAGGAAACAAAATGATGTCCAATTCAAGACTGAAGAAGAGGTATTACACGCTCATAGAGGAGTCAAGTTTAGTGATGGTCACCAAGCAGTTGTTATTTGGTCTATTGAAAAGAGGGATAAGACCAGGATGCAAGAAATTTATACTACAGAGCATATTGGTGCATTGATAGTGTTCAGAGCTGGTGAGGTAGGCATTAAACAAATAATGGGAATGGCTTTAGAAATGCTAAAATTTGGTAGTTTTGTGTCTAGTTAGGAAGAAGATAGATTTTGTCAACTCAATGCTAGGTTTGAAGAAGTTCTAAAAGCATATGAGGAGAGGGGTATGTAGATACAATCATTATAAAATAAAGTATCTCAAATGGAGAAGGTACTTGGGAAGAGAAAAGTAGAAGAAACCAGCAGACCAAGGATTGCATACCCCCCACGGCCACATGTTGAGCCTTTCAAATCAACTCCAATTATTGAGATACTAGACACCCTAGAAAGGCCGCAATTCTATACTGCAGAGGATTTTGAAGAAGAGAAGAATAAATTGTATGCATTGCATGTAGAACTAAATAATCAATTTGAAGAGAAATTGAGGTAGGGTGTAATGTATCTAGTGGATAGGATAGAATGGACAACATTTTTTGATCAATTGGTAAGGATTGCAGCTATTAGGGATGAATTGAAAGGAAATGAAGCTGTATTTAGACCCATTGTACAGAAGTGGACAGAAAGAAATGAAGATATCACTGCTATGTGTATATCTATTATCTAGCTCACATGTCATCATATAGAAAAGATCTTTGATTTGCTAAATAAATTGCAAGGTTTTGATGATAAATAAGATTCTTTCCAAAGAAGATTAACTATTTGTTTTTCCAAGTATTTTGCAAAAAAATTTGATTTATTCCCTTGTGCTTTAAAAAAATTTGATAAAGTAAAGGAAAAGGAAGAATTGAAGAGGGAGTTGGATGAAATCTTTTGTGAAAGAATCAATAAAATTATAAATGAAATAGGCCACTTGTTGTGGGCAATGACAAATGAGGAGTTGGTAAAAGTATAATTGTTCTATAATACCATCAAAAAAGATTTTGTTAATATAAAGGCAATTGCAAATTCATTAATAACTTTACAAAGAGAAGTTCTAAATTTTTATTGGCCAGTTGACACTGCTTATAATGAGTGGAAAGATAAGTTTATGTCTATAGAGAAAATGGGAGAAGATGATGAAGCAGAAGATGATGAAGAAGAAGAAGGTGCAAAAGTCAAAGCCACTCTTACAATTAATGATGAAGACAAGGAAAATCCTCAGGTTAAAGTAAGTTTGCAGGTAATCAGAGATGACTCATCACTTTCAAGCTTCATGGCCACTTACTCCAAGGAATCAGAATGATAAAAGAATTTGATCATGGTTCCTTTGTCTTTCCAAGAGAAGTAACAGAGAAGGGACCAACAAAGGAATGTTTAATGTAACAGTCTTTCTGTTATTTACAATTTTTTTTCTTGTGATAGGTGTATGTAAGAATATTTTTGAAGGACACCTATCAATCATATTGGTCCTTTTCTTATTGCAACTCATGCCTATATAAATGAGTTTTCAAGGCAATGTGAGGGTCTTTTTTCTAATACATTTTTAGTATTACACCTAGTATGTATTTGGTCTAGTAATTTGAGCAAATTTTATGTTGTATGTTCTTTGCAAGTTTTCTTAGAATATGTAAATATAGAATGATCTCTATGTTTCATTCTAAGGTCATTCTGAGTTCACTGCAAATGTACACAATTTTCAAAGAAAAATGAATACAAATTATGAGCTGCTGCTTTATCAGTTCTTTCTGAATTCTGTCTCCTTTTGATTTCTTAGTTATCTTGATATTGCGTGAGTAAAAACTTGTGCAATTGAATGCAATCCATTTAGGTTGTATATCTTTTCATCACTGCTATTAGTTCAATGAATTAATTAAAAGATTTGATGATTTTGGTAAGGTTGCTATAGTAATGGGAAGGATGTTTTGAATGATGGATTCTAGTAAGAATTTCTTATAATATTTTTTGTAAGGCAACAAATTAGATCTATGGAATTGTAGTAGACTCTGAACCCTAATGGATTAGGCACTGGTCAAATTGATTTAGTTGGAAGAGAAATAGATCATATATGGTTATCAAATGCAAAATTATAATCAGTTTTACATTTATTTCATGAATATTTTCAAAGTTGGTCAATACTTGTTTGCATGAAATTTTTAGTCTTAGTTAGCCACTATTGCTGATAGTGCCTGCAAATTCACAAAATACTTTATGACCAAATCTACTGTATGGGATGTAGCCTTGTTTGAAATGACAAAACCATGGATGTATTTGAGGATTTGAGTTGAAAATTAGAATGAAACTAATATAATTGTTATATGGTATCTTCCAGGCTTGAATTATCCCTGGTTATATCCACCCTAGTTTTGTAGAGCTTAAAGAGAAGGAAACTATTCTTGGTTTTGTGAAAGTTGGGTCAAAATGGTTTGCATATGTAATTGAAAATAGGAAATGACTGATCCTTAGGTTGCATAAGTATCATCATTCTGGTATTGAGTACTTTTCTGCTCAGTAGTTTTAAAACACCAACAAAATGGCAACTCTTCTGGGGAGTTGTCCAACACATCTATGAAAAGTACTACAGTTTCTTTGGTCCTATTGTGTATGTGGGTGTTATATTTTTTAGTTTTTCCTATGGTTATAAGGGGATGTTTTAGTGACAAACCTTGAGAATTTAAAAAAGAAAGAAAGAAAAACCCAAATGCCACAAAGATACATTGACGTATCCAACCTCTCCAAGTGTCTTATCTAACAAAGCAAGAGTTGGAGTCTTATAATTTCAGTGATTAGTCCATCTATGTTAGATATTTTTATGTCTATCTATGTTTTTCCTCAAAGTTAGGAATAATACTTGTGTATTTTCCCAAGAGAAGGGTGGTGACTTAGTCAAGGTTTTGAAGATTTAGTATATAGTGAAATGGCTGACAAAAGAAAAAACACAAGAGCTTACACAAGAGCTCCTCCTGATGAACCAATGTATACTAATTTACCTAAAGGTGGTAGGAAGAACCTAAATAAGAAAAGGATAGATCCTAATCCCACATGGAAACCCAAAGGTAGTTTATCTATCAATTCCTAGTATCAACCAGTGATAGGGAGAGAGTCTTCTTCACTCAGCTCTGAATCAAAAAACACAAGACTCTTAGGAGGGATATTTACTACCCCAGTACTAGATGAAAGAACATATCAAGATAAGGATATGTCACCAGTAGGGAATATATCCCCTAGATCAGATCTCATAGCTGAAATGCATCATAGATTAGGACTCAAGAGTTCTTTTGGAGATCCTTCTAATCCTAAAATGGTCCCATATACTGAACCAAATCTCATAGATCTGGATGACCCTACTAATTCGAAAGCCACTTCTGTAGATCTTGCAAAAGTACAATTAGAGATAGGATTTCTAAAGAAATGGGTTGCTGAGGAAGAAGCTAAGTGCATTCATCTTGAAAAAGAAAAGGAGCAAGCCACCTTGGATGCTATAATAGAAAGGGATACTCTGCTTAGAAGGATGGCTGCCTTGAAAGAACAAAACAAAAAGTTAGAAGAGAAAACTACAACCTCCATAATGATTTTTTGGAGATGTAGAAAGTTTGAGAGCTAAAGTTCAAGAACAAGAAAAATACCTAAACCAAAAGCAAGAGCCAATCATTACTCAAGTCCAAGCTTACAAGCCTATCCAAATAGATCCACTGGAACCCACTATGAAGCCTATAGATAAGGGAAAAGGAAAAGCTGTAGGGATCCAAATAAATGTACCCCATGTTCCACCAAGAAAATCCTTAACACCTTTCATGTCAAAATTAGATTTAGATATGGAGAAGGCTAGAAAGGAGAAAGAAGATCTTGCAAAAGAGCTTGAAAAGGTGGAGAATGAAGCTCAAGCTATAGAAACTAAGAGAAAAATTTAGTTCATTAAGTCTAATTCTACATTAACCTCATGGTCAAATTTATCCATCCCAGCTTTAGTTTCTATACCTCCTTGTGGACTAGTAGTTTTAGTTCAAGGAATATATCACTCTGCTCCTACTTCATCATCCACCACTTATACTCAAACCCTTGTTGTCCAACCTCAACAATCCCAAAGTGTTCCTATAAACCAAGAAAATATAACAAGCACTTCAAATGTTACTAGTTTTTAGAAGAAACCTGTATACATGGAAAAGTATAGAAAAATATCATTTGCAGTTATTCCTGGTGCTCCGCATCCCATATCTTTTGATTTAAGAGATAAAGTGGTTAAGTTTTCTAGAAATAATGTTGTTACCGATGAAGAAAATTTGACAATTTTTATAGACATGTTAAATGATTATGAAGTTGAACATGAAGATGTGTTCATGAAGTTGTTTGTGCATTCACTAACTGAGGATGTAAGGGATTGGTTCAGAAGGCTACTTGATGACAATATTAGTTCATGGAATGGTTTGGAGAAGTTATTCAAAGAACAATATGGAGACAACACTAATACTAGATTCATGTTAAATGAATTCAACAATATCAAGAAGAATCCTAACGAGTCTGCATTTGATTTCAATGTATGATTCTAGAAAAGTATGTACAAATTGTTTTAGGTTATGAGATTGAATGAGGATGTTTGTCTCACAACATATTTTAATGCTTTTGATAGTAAAATGGCTTACCAATTAAGGGATAATGATCCTAAAACTTTAAGGGATGCTTAAAAGGTTGTAGTAAATATTGAGAATAATAGAAAAGCATCTAGAAAATTGGGTAGGAGAGATGATCCAAAGCTTCTCAATCCCAAGAATAACAATACAAAGTAGGTTAATAAAACTCCTATAGGAAAAAAGCCAGAAGAACCTACAATAGGCCAGGTGTTGGAATTGCTAAAAAAGATGAATCCCACTAGTTTCAATAAGCCAAATGTTGCTAAGAAAACCCTTGTGAATAATAGAAATTTTAATAGACAACCTAGAATGTAGAATTACCTTTATACTACCTAATGGAAGGATAGCAAGCCAATCTCTAATTAGACTCCAAATGTGAAAGATAAGGATACACCAGATCCTTTGCAAAGAAGTGTAGTAAATATCAATGATAATGTACGATGGTGCATTATTTGTCAATCACCTCACTCTACAAAATATTATGTAGTTGTTAAGTCATTTGTTTTTTATCATAGTTTACAAACTGAGGAGGAGGAAGAAGAAAAGAGTCATGATGATGTAAGTTGTAATATGGTAAGCATGTGTAATGATTATGTTGATTTTGATTTAGAAGAAACATACAGTGATCTGGAGAATAAGAAAATTGCTTGTCAATTACAACATCAACAAGTTTTTTCAGATAATGAAAGCTATGATGAAGATCAAGTGTGTGTTACATCTTCAGAAGTGGGTCATGTAAGTTTAAAAATGCCTTCTAAAGAGGAAATTGATATGATCACTATAGAAATGATCTCCCAAGTACGTAGCAATTATAATTTGAGAAACATAATAGTTAACAATGAAATTGGGAAGCGTTCTAGTATATTCATAAAATATATCACACACAAGACGAAAGATGAAGACAAGAAGACTATTGTAGAGATAGTCAAAGTTAAAGATGTTAAAACTAAGAAATGGGAACCCAAGAAGAAAGTGAAATTCCAAGCTAATGAGATAGCAAAAGCAATTGTGCAAGAGAAGGGATTAGGATATGATAATTCCAAGAAAATAATCATCCCTATTACTTAGAAGGCTCCTACTCTAGGCATGATTGTTAAAAACACTATGTCTGAGCCAATTGATATGATATCCATGTTGTCCCAAATCACTATTAAGGTACCTTTTTCTGAACTCTTTAGAATTGAAGAGCAGAAGAGTAAATCCTTTTCATGGTTGGAAGGGATAGGAAAAAGTAATAACAATGCAGAACAAAATGTTACCCAACAGATCCCCTTAGTAATAGAAGATAGTGGTATCATGTCCCAAATTCCCCAAATGTTCTTGGATGACTCATCAATAGCATACATAGAAGATTTTGACCCATTCTTTCTTAGTCTAATTATAAAAGGGAAGACCCTAAAAAATTGCATGTAGACTCAGGAGCCTCTAACACCATAATGCCTTTCAAAGTAATGGAAGCCTTAGGGTTGAAAGTAGACACCACACAAGGCAGATGCAGAGGTATGGATGCTAGGGAAGTCCCACTCAGAGGTACTATAAATGCTTTTCCATTCAAGTGAGTTGCATACCCTGAGGTAGAATTGACCATGTCGGTCCTTGTGGTTGACATACCTCCACAGTATGGAATGTTGCTTTATAGAAAATGGAGTGCTACAATGGGAGGTAGCCTACAGTGTGATTTAACTTATGCAACTTTTCATATAGGTGATAAGGCTATTAAAGTTGATAGAGAGCCAAGGGTTAGTCATATCTTGGGTGAATAAATTGACCAAGATGCTACTTTATTTTTAGATACTGGTGTGAATGCATTCAGAGTTGAATTGATTATCCAAGAAGTTGAAAATTTTCTGTTGTAATTGAACATGAAGTTGAGTGTTGCATAGACTCACTAGTATTATGGATGATGTTCTTTGATGGGGCTAGTTCTAAAGAAGGTGCAAGGGCCAGAGTAGTTTTTGTTTCTCTAGAGAAACACACTTTCAGAGATTCCTTTACCTTGAATTTTTCATGTACCAATAATATATCTGAGTATGAAGCCTTGTTTTTAGGACTAAAAGTTGCTACCCATCATGGAATTAAGAAATTACATGTCATAGGGGATTCTGAATTGATGATCTCTCAGATAAAGGAAACCTATGCATCCAAAAATAGAAGATTAAATAATACAAAAATGTTGTTTGGGATTAGATATTATTCTTTGATGCATTTGGTATCTCATGGAGGGATATGACTCAGAATAAGATGGTTAACCTATTGGAAAATGTAGCAATTAAGCCACAGGAAGTATCATTTACAAGAATCTCACAGATTGATGTCCAAAAAAAACCCTCAGTACCTGATAATATTGAACATTGGCAGGTATTTGAAGATGATAACAATATTGTCAATTTCTTGTTAAATGAAGATAAGTATCATGGCCAGGAGATGGATTGCAGTGATTTGGTTGAGACCATAGATGGGAGGGAAACAATTTTTGGCCAGGAAGTTATACAGTTGAAGACTAAAAAAGTACCTAAAGGTCTGGTTGTCTTGGAAAATATGTTTGATAACCAGGATAGGGTAATACATGGAACTAGGGAGCTAGAAGAGATAAATCTAGGTACTAATGAGGCCCCAAAGAAGGTATATATTGGTCAAAATTTATCAACTAAAATTAAGAAGCCTTTGATTGACCTATTAAGAAAATACAGACATGTTTTTGCTTGGTCATATGATGACTTGAAAGTCTATAGAGAAGATCTCTTTCAACATGTTATACCATTGAAAGACAATATAAAACCTTTTAGGAAAAAGTAGAGGCCAATCAATCCAACCCTAGCCCCTAAAATGCAGGAGGAATTGATAAAATTAAGAGATGGGGGAATAATCAAGCCTATTAGACATTCCACCTGGATTTCAAACTTAGTTCCTATTAGAAAAAAGAATGGAGATATCAGACTATGTGTAGATTTTAGAAATTTGAATATTGCTTCCTTAAAAGACAATTATGGATTGCCAAATATGGAAGCCATGTTACAACAAGTAACTAGATTTGAACTCATGTCTATGATGGATGGATTCTCGGGATATAACCAAGTACTAGTGAAGCAAGAAGAGCAATTCAAAAATAATATTTACCACTCCTTGGGGAACCTATGTGTATATAAGAATGCCATTTAGATTGATTAATGCAGGTGCCACATTCCAAAGAGCCATGGATGTGGCTTTTCATGAATATATAAATAAGTTTATGGTGGTATATCAAGATGACCTCACAGCTTATTCCAAGAAGGCTGAAGACCATTGTGAGAATCTGGAAAGAATTTTCATTAAAGCATTGGAATATGGAGTGTCACTAAACCCTAAGAAATGTGCATTTGGAGTAACTAAAGGTGCTTTATTGGGGCATATAGTATCAAAGGATGGAGTGAAGATAGATCCTGAGAGAGTAGCAGCTATTGATAAGGTCTCTAAGCCAAAGAATGTAAAAGGAATTCAATTCTTCTTTGGCCAACTTAATTTTTTGAGAAGGTTTCTTACTAACTTTGCTGAAATTAGTAGACCTATTTCAAAGATGCTCAAGAAAGGAGCTACTATAGATTGGAATGGTGAGCCTTCACAAGCATTCTAGGATATTAAAATTGCAATAAAATATGCTCTAGTGCTAAGAACTCCTGATTACACAAAGCCAATGCAAATATTTTCTTTTGCTTCTTTTCATACTATAGCTATAGTCTTGCTATAGAAAAATGATGAAGGATATGAGCAACCAATTGCATTATTTAGTAAGTCATTGCAGCCAGCTGAGTTGAAATATGAAATAAATGAAAAGCAAGCATATGCTCTACTAAAAGCTGTAAAGGCTTTTAGATGCTACTTGGTAGGTGCTATTGTCATTTCATTTGTGCCTAGTGTTGTTGTGAAAGATATATTTTCTCAATAGGAAGTGTCTGGAAGAAGATGTAGGTGGATAAACATGATCCAAGAATTTAACATTGAGATATAGATAACAAAGTTGGTAAGAGGTCAAGGTTTAGCTAAACTCATGGCTCAATCAAATTTGGATGCTAAACAAATTAATATGGTAACAAATACCCTTAGATCTAATTCATGTGATATGAGCCATTGTGAGTGGTATACCAATGTTATTCACTATCTGCAACACATAGAGGTTCCATCTCACTTAACTGAAAATGAGAAAAGGAGCACAAAATTGCAAGCCATCAGGTACATAATTGTCAAAGGTAGTTTGTGGTGGAGAAATTTTGAAAGGATACTACTGAAATGTGTTGATCAAGAAAGATCCCAAGAAATTTTTAATGAGATGCATAATGGAGTGTGTGGGGGACATTATATGGCTAAGACTACCACACACAAGGTAATGAGAGTTGGATTCTAGTGGCCATCCCTCTTTAAAGATGCTCAAATTTTGGTTAGCAAATGTGACTCTTGTCAAAGGTTTGTTGGAAAACTAAATTTTTTAGGTAATACTCCTTTAAAGCTAGTTGAGGTGCAAGCACCATTTCAAAAGTGGGATATGGATTTCATAGGTGAAATTTCTCCCAAATCTAGCACTAGCTATTCATGGATTTTAGTTGCTACTGACTACTTTACAAAATGGGTAGAAGCTATCCCTACAAGAAATGCAACAAGTAAAGTGTCAATAATTTCTTGCTAAGTAATCTTATTTCCAGATTTGGTTGCCCTCAGAGAATTGTGATAGATAATGCCATGTGCTTTAGGTATGAGGAATTTATAAAGTTCTGTGACAAGTATGGAATAACTAGGTCAACATCTTCCCCATATCATCCACAAGGAAATGGACAAGCTGAATCTACAAATAAAATCTTGCTAAAAATTATTAAAAGGACTTTGGATGATAACAAGAAGGCATGGGACTCTAAGTTGCAACTTGCAATATGGGCTAATAGAGTGCCTATCAAGAAAGCCATTGGAGTAGCTCCTTTTGATCTGGTATATGAAATTCAGGCAAGGATGCCTCAGAATAACTTAATGAGACTCTACAATCATATCTAGTTATATGATGTGGATACTACAACTGATATGTAAGAAAGGCTTAATGAGGTTGTAGGGTTAGCAGAAACAAGAAAGGAGGCATCAATCAGAAACCAAAAGTTGTAGTTACAAATCAAGACACTGTATGACAAAAGAACAATAAGAAAAAATTTCAAGATGGAGATTTAGTCCTAATATGGAATACTAGAATTGAAGATAAAGGAAAACATGGTAAGTTTGACCTTATCTGGCTAGGTCCCTATTTAGTTGAAAATGCATGGGTAGAAGACTCTTATATCCTTAAAGATTTATCAGATAATATTTTAAAACTACTAGTTCATGGACAGTTCTTGAAGAGATACTTTTCCTAAAAGTATCTATTTTTCCATGAACATTAGTTTTAAGGTTCTTTGTGTTCTTTTACATTATGTATATTTTGTAGATCCATGTAAATATCCTTGTATAGTCTAGTTTCTTGTTTCTATGTGTTGCTCTATGCTCTTTGAAGAAGTTTTCATTTAAAGCCAAGTATGTGGTCTACTCTCCCAAAGATTTTGAATTCTTGCATAGACTCAAGTAGCCTATCATCCCTAGATAGAGTCACTAATGGTCTGACTTTTTGCAATGCATAATTTTTTTTGAAAATTTTAGTGAAAAATCTTTTAAGGCATTTTATCTTGTAGATTAGGGTTCATTCCTTATATTTTTCAAATGCTTAGGTTGCCCTAGTTTGTGTCCTGGTCTTTGTGTCATTGGAATTTTATCAAATTCTCATGGTTTGTCATTAGAGAAATTAGTGAAAAACCCTAAATGTGGAAATACCTTAGTTTTGAAACCCTCAAAAAAAATTCCAAAAAATGATTTCAAGGCATATTATTTCTACCCTAAGGTTGGGCTCAAGAGAGCATGACTTCATTAAAAATCTTTTTAAAACCTTTATTGGTTGTGCTTTGATTGCAATTTGCTCGATTATTTTATTGATAAATATCCTATGTGATGCAAATTTCATGTGACCATTGATCTTGTTCAGATCAATGAGTATTGCATTCCCACAATGTTGCGATACAAGGAATTAAAAAAATGCAGGCTTGCGCTTAACTAACACTTAGCCCTTACCTTTAAAAAAAAAAAAATAGTCTTAGTGAGCCATAAAGCTTGTGATGAGTCATAAGTTGTCAAAACCTTTTGCAAACTTGTCAGTACTTTTTGTGCACATTTTAGAATTCCTGCAATGTCATTGGTTGAGTTACTAACAAAGGTATTCCTTTATCACCAAGATTCATCAACCATTGCTTTCATTTAAATCAAGGGCTAGCACTTTCCTACAAGTAGGAGATGCTCAAGAATTAAATAATGTGGGGAAGCACAAATAAGACACGTAGCACAGTTTGAAAGCATGCAACATGTGGCCAAGTTCTTAAAGTCATAAAGCTTGTTACCCTTTTGATTTAAATCCATCCAATATGGTGAAATCAACAGATAAGATTTGAATCTTTTACGCAACTTGAGAATAATGGTTACTAGAAGTTAATATGGCTCAGAACTCATTCATGTGATTTCATTTCTTGAATATAATCCATGATCTTTCCATTATTGAACCACAAAATTGCAAAAGGTTATCAGAGCATAGAAATTTTTTGGAGTTGGGGCACAAAATTTTGTGGAGAATACCAGTGAGTTGCAACAAAGAATTTCACAGAGTGAAGAAGAATTTTGCAGGTAAGTGTTGTTAAAACTTCTGAGAAGCAAGATTTGGTGTGATAGAAATTTTAAATCTCAAAATGCCTCCACAAAAAGAGTTTACAAGACAGACTAATTATCTAAAGTACTCTGTGCATGATGATTTTCTAGAACAATTCCCTTTATCTATACATGAAATAACTAAGGGGAGGGAGTTGATTCCTAAACACCTTGGGGTAGCCATAGTAGAGGGTTTTTATGAAAAAGCTAACTAGGTATGAGATGCCCAAGTTTCCATTAGAGGTCTAGATTTATTCAGAAAATGGTTTTTAGAGCGAAACTAGACACTCCTATGAGCAATGTGTGGGAGTTTTACATTGGGAAATTAATAGTCCCCATAGTTTTCTTTGATAGTGATTTATTGATGGATTTGGCCAAGAAATATGATCTAATTATAGGGTGTGTAAGGAACCATGCTTGAATGCATCTTTTTATGGTTTTCCCTAAACTAATTAGTGAGGTTTTCAACCTCAACCCTAACCATGCCATGCATGAAATCATTGATATGGATGACCTTCAAGAAAGATATGATGCAAAAAGGATTTACTTAAGAATAGGGCCACTACATGAGCATGCTGCTAAAATTGGTACTTTTCTTGTGATTATAGCCAGCACCCTAGAGCCATTATTGAGAAGGCAATTTAACCTTAGGGATTAGGCATTATACTTTTCTCTTTGAATTTTTTTTGGAATAGATGAAGCAAATCAAATCCCAGGCTCAATTGTCCTTATGATGGCTCAAACTCTTGAATTTGGGATGAGCACTATTCTAGATTTTGCTACTTTTCTTGCAAAGGAAATGCACAATGGTTTGGCTAGGATAGCATGGGGAAAAGTGGACAAACCATTCTGTTGGTATTCATTTCTTATATATGTATGTTTTTACAATGGATATACCTTTTTTTTTCAAGGGTATGGAGCTAGAAATAACCAGAGATGGAGAGAGGAATCCAACATAGTTATGGAGTGTGGATATGACTTCAAAAGCTACAAATGCCAGTTATGTGAGGTTTTATAAATACTTTGCATCAAATCTTAGACTTCTTTTGAGAGGGGAAAACCCTAAAATTCCACAAGAATTGTTAGAATTGGTTAGACCTAAGGACCATTCAAAAGGGCTATTAGATAGTCATTATTGGGGGGATATAATCCCTTATAATGTTTCAAAAGTAATAAGAGTGTATGGCTTCTTGGGAAAACCTCATGTGTTACCATTCCATGTGCCATTGATAGGGATAACAACATTATTATGGCAAATAGGCACTATTGATGAAAGAGATTTTCCAAAGAAAGGTACATTCTTTCTAGTTGTTATTGTACTACATGATTTTGTTTTTGTGAGGAAAGGGTGGAAACACCTCAACTTGTTCTTGGATAGATACAACATGGAAGAATCTCATGCAAGATTCATTGACCTCGAAGGATTCTATGACCTCTTAAGAGAGAGGACTAAGGCTGCCCACATGGTACACTAGGTATACTATCTAGAGGATGTTATTCAAAACATTTTTTCTTTACAAGAGTAGGAATTAAGAAAGGAAAAATAGATAGTATTTAGTAAGACTCTAGAATTCATTAATGCTTTTGACTCCAACTATGACCCATTAAAAGATAAGAAATATTGGGGAGCCATGATGCAAGCACTAATGAATAATTTTGCTGAGATAATCCAAACTATGAATGACAAGAAGGACATATATATCAAGACCTATCCAGACAGGGTTGCAAATGTACAAAGGAGGATAAATAGTAGAAATGTAGTGGCACCTGGTTAATACACTTTGCAGAAAGAGCTAGTTATGTGATGGTTCAAAATGTGCAACAGGCTCCCCTTTAGTAAAGACTAAGGCCAAGAAGTCCATCTGCAACTAATGCTCCAAAAAGACAAAAGTTAGACCAAGGGTCTTCTTCTTCTCAAGTAGAATAGTACTCCCCAATCTAGTTTCCAATCTGGATAGATGATGAAACATCTTTGAGGGAACAACTTAGATAGATTGGTGGAGAGGGGGATATAATTGTTACTTCCACTGATCTGGAAATTGGAGAACCACGAGAACCTTCTACACCTTCCTTGGATTTAACTGCTACTGATTACCAAGGTAAGGAAATAGATCCTATAGTTTCCCAAACCTCTGAGAGGTTTATTATTGATGAGAATTTTGTGAAGTCTAGAGCATTTGCACAATTTTTTTGGAGGCTAAACATGGGAAATTTTGAGAAAACTTGTGAGAAGATAAAGGCAGAACAACTTGATAAATCAGTTTCTGCTATTAAGGAAGAGGTAAAGTCTAAAATTTTGAATAATTTTGTTCAATTTACACCAGAAGCTATAAGGAAAATAGTTCGACAATCAAGAGTCCTTATTTTTCCAGAATGGGATATAGTGAATGCCATGGTTTTTGATTTAGTAAGGAAACAAAAGGATGTCCAATTCAAGACTAAAGAAGAGGTATTATAGGTTCATAGAGGAGTCAAGTTTAGTGATGATCGCCAAGTCCTTGTTATTTGGTCTATTCAAAAAAGGGATAAGACCAGGATGTAGGAGATTTCTACTATAGAGCATACTGGTGCATTGATAGTGCTCAGACCTGGTGAGGTAGGCAGTAAAAAAATGGGAATGGCTTCAAAAATGATAAAATTTGGTAGTGTTGTGTATGGTCAAGAAGAAGATATATTTTCTAAACTTAATGCTAGGTTTGAAGAAGTTTTGAAAGCATATGAGGAGAGGAGTATGCAGATATAGTCATTAGAAAATAAAATATCTCAAATGGAGAAGGTACTTGGGAAGAGAAAGGTATGAGAAACTAGTAGACCAAGGATTGCATACCCCCCATGGCCACTTGTTGAGAACATCAAATCAACTCCAATTATTGAGATACCAAACACCCCAAAAAGGCCACAATTCTACACTACAGAGGATTTTGAAGAAGAGAAGAATAAATTGTATGCATTGCATGTAGAACTAAATAATCGATTTGAAGAGAAATTAAGGTAGGATGTAATGTATCTAGTTTACAGGATGGAATGGCCAACATTTTTTTATCAATTAGGAAGGATTTCAGCTATCAGGGATGAATTGAAAGGAAATGAAGCTATATTTAGACTCGTTGTATAGAAGTGGACATAAAGAAATGGAGATATCGCTGCTATGTGTATATCTATTATCTAGCTGACATGTCATTAGATAGAAAAGATCTTTGATTAGTTAAATAAATTGCAAGGTTTTGATGATAAACAAGATTCTTGCCAAAGAAGATTAACTATTTTTTTTCCAAGTATTTTGCAAAAAAAATTGATTTATCCCTTGTGCTTTAAAAACAATTGATAAAGTAAAGGAAAAAGAAGAATGGAAGAGGGAGTTGGATGAGATCTTTTGTGAAAGAATCAATAAAATTATAAATGAAACAAGCCACTTGTTGTGGGCAATGACAAATGAGGAGTTGGTAAAAGTATAGTTGTTCTATAATACCATCAAAAAAGATTTTGTTGATATAGAGGTAATTGCAAATTCATTAATAACTATACAAAGAGAAGTTCTAAATTTTGATTGGCCAGATGACACTACTTATAATGAGTGGAAAGATAAGTTTATGTCTATAGATAAAATGGGAGAAGATGAAAAAGTAGAAGATCATGAGGAAGAAGAAGATGCAAAAGTAAAAGCCATCCTTACAGTTACTAATGAAGACAAGGAAAATCCTCGGGTTAAAGTAAGTTTGCAGGTAATTGGAGATGACTCGTTGCTTTCAAGCTTGATCATCACTTACTCCAAGGAATCAAAATGATAAAAGAATATGATCATAGTGCCTTTTTCTTTCCATGAGGAATAACAAAGAAGGGACCCACAAAGGAATGTTCGATGTAACAGTCTTTTTTTTATTCATAGTTTTGTTTTCTTGTGATAGGTGTATGTAAGAATCTTTTTGAAGGACACCTATCAATCACATTGGCCCTTTTCTTGTTGCAACTCATGCCTATATAAATGAGTTTTCAAGGTAATGTGATGGTCCATTTTCTAATACATTTTTAGTATCACACCTAGGATGTAACACCTAGGATGTATTTGGTCCAGTAATTTGAGAAAATTTTATGATGTATGTTCTCTGCAAGTTTTATCAGAATACATAAATATAGAATGATCTCTATGTTTCATTCTAAGGTCATTTTTAGTTCACTACAAATGTATACAATTTTCAAAGAAAAATGAATACAAATTATGAGCTGCCCATGTATTAGTTCTTTCTAAATTCTGTCTCCTTTTGATTACTTAGTTATCTTGATATTGTGTGAGTAAAAACTTGTGCAATTGAATGCAATCCATTTAGGTTGTATATCTTTTCATGACTGCTATTAGTTCAATGAATTAATTAAAAGCTTTGATGAATTTGGTAAGGTTGCTGTAGTAATGGGAAGGATGTTTTGAATGATGGATTCCAATAAGAATTGCTGATAATATTTGTTGTAAGGCATCAAATTAGATCTATGGAATTATAGTATACTCTGAACCCTAATGGATTAGGCACTGGTCAAATTGATTTAGTTGGAAGAGAAATAGATCATATATGGTTATCAAATGCAAAATTATAATAAGTTTTACCTTTATTTCCTGAAGATTTTCAAAGTTGGTCAATACTTATTTACATGAAATTTTTAGCCTTAGTTAGCCACTATTGCTGATAGTGCTTGCAAATTTACAAAGTCTTTATGACCAAATCTACTATATGGGATGTAATCTTGTTTGAAATGATAGAACCATGCATGTATTTGAGGATTTGAGATGAAAATTAGAATGAAACTAATATAATTCTCATATATTATCTTCTAGGCTTGAATTATCCCTGGGTACATTAGAATGAAACTAATATAATTCTCATATACTATCTTCTAGGCTTGAATTATCCCTAGGTATACCCACCTTGGTTTTGCAGAGCCTAAAGAGAAGGAAACTATTCTTGCTTTCATTAAAGTTGGGTCAAAATGGTTTGCATATGTAATTGAAAGTAGGAAATGACTTATCCTTAGGTTGCATAAGTATTATCATTTTGGTATGGAGCACTTCACTACTCAGTAGTTTTAAAACATCAACAATGCTTATGGCTCTTTTTTTTGCTTTTGAGCTTTAGGCTCAACTTGTTGCTTTTTTTCCTATTGAGCTGCTTGGGTTGTTTGCTCCATTTCCTTTGCAAGCACTTATTTTCTTTTGATCATGCCCTTATCCACTTTGAAGTACTCAATCTCCCTCTCGTGTTGGTGTATCATTTCCAGCCTTACTGGGATTGAACAAGGAATGTTGACACTATTATTAATGGACCATTTCCTTTGATTGGTCATGTAGTGGCTTATAGAGAAATACCTTGAGGAACTGGATCCATTTTGAAAGGCTTTTTGATCCCTTTCTTTGTCAACTGTACTATATGCATAGCTCGATGATTGATATCTACATTTTCATCTCTCTCAGTCTTTGCATTCATTATTGGCCTGTCATAGATCTTGACCCTTTTATACAAAGGATCCAAGATGTCCTCTATATCCTTTTCCACATCCTTTAGTGTGATCTTAATTTTCAACACCTTCTCTGCTAGATATAGAGTCATCCTACAATAATCCCTAATCCAAATATCATAGTCATCTATTGCGTTCATCCAATGATCCTCTAATGCATCCTCATGTAGAAACTACCTTGCTACCAAATGCTATACCATCCCTATGTTTTTAATGTTAGGGAAAGGGGAGTTGTACTCTTCTAAGGGATATTGATCCCACTTAGAATCAAAATTCATAATGTGCTACTTTTTCTTGACCTCAAAAGCACTGATCATGATAGGCCATACCCACATTTTTTTGTGTTTTCTTCTTATTCTATCATATGAAGATGTGAGATAGCATGAAATCTATAACTAGATGAGCTTATCCAATGGATGTCTTAGGAACTTCTTTGGTTTTTCCCATGTGCCGACTATCCTTATGCAGGTGAATGTTTTGAACTTGATGTAGTATGTGCTGATCTCTATGATCCTAGCCACTACTTCTACCGACATTATTTTTGCATAATCACCTTCAATGAATCTAATGATTGCAAATATGAAGCTATCATTCACCACATGGTATTCTATAATTTACTTTCAGAGTTTGTTCTTCACCAGTTGTGGATAGACTATAAAGGGCCAAGCATTAGCATCTTGCATGCTCCCCTTTCTAGAAAGTCTGGGTAGTTTGTGGTCCTTGCTACCAGTAAGTACACCATGTATGATTTCATATAAAATCTTGGATTGCCTCTCATGGCTATGAATTTAACATGAAAATTATCACTAAGGATATTAGCCCAATCTATTGGCATCTTTACCATCCTAATGGTTTCTATAAAGTGCATCATTCAGGTTTGAAGCTATCTTGTTGCTAGTAGTCCCATGAATTTTCTCAAAAGCACAATTGCATATCCAACCTCATCTTTCATACATCCTTTGGTCATGTCCACTTTGATGACTCTTTAGCCCACTAGGATTTTGTCTATCAAGAAAGATGATTAAATTGTCTCTCTAGCTTCCTTTTCATTCTCTCGGTACCATCTTTCTACTTAGTCATAAGTTATCTTAAAATATTGATCAGCTTTGGGAAAATGGAATACCTTCCCTATATTTTTTGGCTAGAGGTCCATGACTATCTCTCCTATGACTCTTTATGACCTTCTCTTCAGTCACAGAGTTCTCTATAAGAGCCATTATAAGTTCTAAAGGCTGGACAAATGTATGATTTGATACAACATTAACTAGGCCAGGCTAGATAAGTGTTGACACCATTAAATATCATTCTTTTGGTTTGTTGTAGATGGCAAAGAATGCATTCCAATCTATATGGCTAGGTTTTGTATCTCTGATCTCAAGATGCCTATCTTGAAATCTATATTTCCTTTGTGCCCCTTAGTAGTTGAATACAAAGTTTTTAGAGCTATCTTTCTACCATTGAAGAGGATTATGACACCATCTTAACTACACAATAAAGGAGAGATTAGTTTAGAAAGCTAAGATTTGACCTAAAACAAACCCTAATTGACCCTAAATAGATCAAACTCTAGCCAAACTCAAGAAGAATGATATCAAAACTAGTAGAATTCCCCCAAATGCCCTACTATGCACTTTAGTACACCTAGAGCACCTTGACAAGTGAGGTATTGTGCTAATTGGGCCCCTAATTTCCCTTTTGTGCATAGTTGTACACGTACACACATGCATACCTTAGTTAGGTGTACACATGCAAAATGCATGTGCAAATTAGGGGGGAGACAAGTTTTGATTTTTTTAACTCAATTTTTAACACAAAGGTGTGCACATGTGCACTTTAAGGTGGTGCAAATGTACGCACCTTTGTATTGCCTTAGGAGCTTTATGTGTTTGTGTTTAATCTTAAAATTAGGTTTGTAAGGGAATGTGTGCACATGCTGAGATTGTGGAGATGTGCATGTGTGCCCCTTCCTAGTGCCAAAGATTAGATTTCTAGGTTATCATTTTTATGTTGTTAGGTTTGGAGAAGGTGCGTAGATGTGCACCTTGAGGAGGTGCACATGTACACTTTTTCTTGGTGGTTTCTAACTTTTGTTGTTTTCTTTTAGATTGGGAGTGGGCACTAGAAGGTGTGAGGGTGTGGAAAAGTCTAGGTAAGGAGGAAGAATGAGGAATCAATAGGGATTTGAGTTCTTATATAGACCCCAGAGAAGTGCACCTTTCGGATGATGAACATGTGTACACCTTCGAAGGTGCAGACTTGTGCACTTCTGGGGGTGCGCTCACTAGTGCACCTTATGGAAATGTGCAAGTGTGTGCCTCTAGGAGTCCATAGGTATGCACTTCCAAGGCACACATTTACGTAACTCCATAAGAGTGCACATATGTGCACCTTGTGATGATGCACCTATGTGCACCTACTTGGAGTGCAAAAATATGTGACCTTCAAGACACCTATAGGTTCTAAATTCTCTATACTTTCTAGTTAGAGACTAGGGCTTGAAGCAAAATCTTAGGGAGTACAAAAGTTACCTAGGCTCTAGACTAAGAGTTTGGGAGAAAAATAAAATTCCTAGGGGGTCCTCATTTCTAGGAGAAATGGGGCATGTGTTGTGAGACCACAACACTAATCGTAATTTGCAAATTTATACAAATCCTTTTCCTTCGTATTTAACAAATGTCATTAATCAAACTTCTTTGTCTAACATTATTTATGATGATAAGATTGAAGAAGCTAATCACATGGTTAATCACGTTAAGTTTGAACCTCATATTTCAATTTCTTCTCCACCTAAACCTACACAAATACCTCCTATTACCTTTAGTTAGTTTAATATGTTTATGGAACCTAATGGTCCTTTTTACATTACTTATAGAGTTTCTCATATTCCTTCTTGCAATGTTTTGTTGATTCTTCTTTTTCTATGAATGTGATCAATGAAGAACATCTTTATAAAAATGATTGCATAAAGATAACCATGATACAACTCCCATGTGCATTCAAACTTGTAACAATTTTCTTTATTGTCCTCAAGATTTTATCACTCTTTGTCACTCTTGCAAAAATGGTTGTCTATTATACCTTTTTTGTTATTCCAACTTCTAATAAATTTCAAATTAAGCTTGGTATTCCATGGCTTTCTTCCATGCAAGTTGTAGCTCCCCCTATTCACAAGTGTATACAATTTCTTCATAATGGAGAAATTATTACTGTTAACCATTCCCTTTATAAACCTTTGCATCCTTAAGATTGTGCTAAGATTTATTTTTATTGGTCATCTCTTCCTAAAAACCACCTACTTATCTTGATAATCTTTATTGATACTATCAACATTACACAGTAGACAAGATTCTTGAACTTAGCCTTCATAAGGGTCATCCTCCTGCACTTGTCTTTCCTACTCCATATGTCTCTTCCACTTTTGAATCTATTCTACCTTCTTTTTCTATTACTTTAGTTACTATTCATGATCATCTACTTGTTCCTTCTAAACCTATGGTAGTTGATCCTAATCCTTGTAGTTTATCTCACAAAACCATTCTTAGCCAACATGATTGTTAGTGTCACAAGAATAATCAAGATAAAGTTAAGGATATGACTTTTCTTTCTTTCTTCTCAATCTACATCTTCATCTCAATCTTTACTTTCCTTTGATCAAACCATGTTTTGGATGAAACTAATCAAGTTAATAATATAAAAATGTATAAACATGATATTTCTCTTCATATTTTATATTCTATTAATCTTGATATGGAAGATACTCTTGATAACAAACATGTAAGTAGTGATGAAGAATTAGTTGATATGGTTTATGATTTTCCTAACATACTTTGTATGCATCCTACAATCACTTCTAGTAATGAGCATAATTACTCCCATCATAGTCCTTGCTTGGAATTGGTAGTGATTCCTACTATGTTGGATTTTGTTACTCTCAAAAGTCACCATCCTTCCTCTAGTATTTGAGATTGATATGGGAGGGGGAGGGGGGGTGTGGGTAGGGGCAACATAGGAAATACTTGAAGTGGTTTTCATTTAGCATGGAATTCTTTGTATTTTTCTGTCGTGTTTTCCTATGTGCTACTTTTTGTTATATAATTTGTTTAGATTTCTTTATACAATACTTGTTGCTCCATTGCACAAGAGGATAAAGTAATCAAACCTATCATATATATTCTTATATTTGTATCTCTCTTTCTCTATTATTTTTTACATGTTGTGTTGTACATGCACTATTGTTCATACTAGTAATCTTGTATAGTCTTCTTGTTTCTTAGGATATGGTAGTACTGACATTTTTTGGTCTCCATGTAATTGTCCCAATCAATACTCTTCTTCATTAATATTGCACATCTTTTACTCCATCGTGTTGTAGTTCTAATTCCTTTGGAGAATGATGATATTGTATACTTGATATATTATTACATATTATCATATGATCACACTAACCCCAAAAATTGGTAGATCCATTTTGTGTTCTCTCTTTTTTTCTTATGAGTTTATTACCCTTGATATGTTCTTCCTCTTTGGGGCATCTCATTGTGGAAACATTTTGTGTGGATGTATGTACACTTTTGTTAAATCCATTTCTCCTATTAAGGTTTTTTCAATCAATTTAACATAGGGGTATAAAATTTTCTTATCCTTTTGATCATGGAGTAGAAAATTTAAATTTTGATTATATCTTAGAGTACTTTAGCCATGCACACTTGGTATGATTTCTGTGTTATCCTCAAATCTATGCATTGCTATTTTATCTCTCTTTTCTCTCTCTTCTTATGTGCACTATCAATTTCCTAGAAGTCTTGATGGTTCTTTGGGGCTTTCTCTCTTTGGATATCTTTCTAAACTACTAATAGTTTGGGATGCTCGATCCTAGCTTTATATCCTTCTTTTTACTATTGACAGTTTGAGAAGATTGATATTGTTTTTGATACCTTAAGGACACACACATCCTTATGTCTAGGTCATTTTTTTGTCCTTCTTTTGGGGACATGGATTTCCCTTAAAGTTAGATCATTTGATGAATTGACTAGTATGCCACACACACTTTCTAGACCATTAAACACCATCTCCTTTGGAGACCTTCTACATGTTTTTCTTTTTCTTGTGTGGTTCACAATGAGGAAAAAAAACCTCATTGGGAAAGTAACTACACCCCTTTGTAGTGTTATCTCTCTTACTGTGCTTTTGGATATGATGAAGAATCAACTCTCTTGGGGGCTTGATGTTCTCTTTGTTGAACCTAAAGGAAATCTTGGTATTGTCTATTACTAAAAAAATTAATCATTTACAAGGAAGAGTTAGTCAGGAAACACTATGACCGAGCCACAAAAAAGGCTGACCTACAAAGAGAAGAAGTGTACAAGTTCAATATGTGTCAATCACATGATAGTCACTAAGAATTTAGTTGTTTCCAAGCTATCTAGAATGAAACACATGATATAAGATGAGTGCCACATGAATTGGGAAATCCATAGATGAAATGGTTCAAGCCAAGTACAGTATATGCCAAGGATCAATAGGAAGAATCAAGCATGATTGAGCATCAGAGGTTGTATGTGACGAGTTATGAAGTTTGTGTATATGAGTTTGGAATGGCAAAAAATCTTATGTAAACCATTTTTTCAAGCATGAAACATGTTTGTATGATCAAGCTGAAGATCAAGGAGTTGATTATGCCTATAATTCCATATAACTAATCCCTATACTATATAAATAACCAATCAAAAAGTATGAAAGATTAAGTAGCAAAAAAAGGATGAATGATAATCGTTGATTGCATTATAGAATATTCTTAAGATGACTATATAAGTAGGGTTTCAAGGTTGAATATTTTGTTGTTGTGAGTTGGAAGAATACATGGATGCAAAGTTGAAGGAGAATTAGTGAGTATCAAGTGTTGAAGGACTAAAGGAGACTGAGAAGTGTTGTGAGAAGCTGTTGCAGAGTAGTCACATTGAGGTGATAAGATATTGGAGAGAGAAGATCCATTATCAAAAAATTTGTGTAAACTAAAGGATCATGATATTATTACATTATAACTAGTGTATCAAGTGAATTTGTTAATAGAGTGGTCCTAATAGACCTATTGTAAATCTCCTAATAGAGTACTCACTTAGTTGTGAATTTTAAATCCTTTTGTAAAGGTAGAATTAATAATCTTATATGATTTTAGTAGAGAAGATTCCTTATAGGGTAGATAATAAAAAATGATCAAATTATAGTCCTAATAAGTACTTTATTACTGTAGTTTTAAAGACTTTGTGGGTGCTATCACCATTGTTGGTTTACCTTCACATTAGAGGGTTTTTATGCTAATGAATCTTTGGTTGCATGTTGTTTACTTTATTATGTGTTTTTATCATGTTAGTAGATGTTAGATCAATTATTAAATGATATTGCATGATTGATTACATACAAGGTTAAGGTTAATGAAGTCTATGGTGAATTATGTTTAGTATAGTTAATGTTTGAAGTGGTAAAATCTTTTGGAGATCCTAATTCAACCCCCCCCTCCCTCTCAACATATCACTTTCCCATTAGATTTCCAATAATTGGTATCAGAGATTAGATCTCTAAATAAAAAGTCTAACCACTTGAGAGTCAAAGGTCTTGGAGATGGAAGCTTACAAACTAGGAAAGGTGATTGAAAATTAGAAGCTTGATTTTCATATTGCATTATAACAAGTTAAGGATACAAAGGAGGAATTAAGGAAATCCTTGAAAAGAAGGAAGGAGATGTGAATCCAATAAAATGACACACAATAGTTGGAAGAAAGCATGTCGATCCCTATAGTTTTTTGTCCATTAGTATCACACACTTAGTCATTTATTTGATAAAATTGGTTGGTCATCACTACAACTAAGCTATTCTGCTAAGGTCGAGCAATGTATTTATAATTATTCATATTTTAGTTAAGCCTAAGTAATTGTTATTGCCGAGAAATTCTATGGTTACCAAGTTCTCCTATAAATGCCAAGTAAGGAAAAACTCAGTTTGTATCAAGCAACATAGAGTTAGTTCATGCCAAGTTTTATAGTGAATGCTAAGCATTTAGAAGTTGAGGGACAACATGAAGAGAAGTTTTGACCAAGTGCCAGAGTGTTCATGTGCCGAGTAAACTAGTTACAACATATTTGTTTGGAATTGCATAAATACTGAGGTAAACAATTTTTGGCCAACTTATTACATGATTTAATGATCAAGGAGTGATTCAAGGAGATCATTACACATTTCGAGATGGATCATTAATCCCTATATAAGGTGTCTAACCAATTAGAAAAATGTAACGTTTAAGCAACAAAAGGGAGAAATATTGATTGTTAATATTGAGCTAGAACTTGTTGGAAATGTAATGCAAATTAGGTTATTGATGGGTGGGGGGTGGGGGGGTGGGTGGGGGTGGGGGTGAATTAGGAACCACTTAAACTTCTTTCTCTTAATTTACTTTGTTAAGTTTTCTAATCTACTTGCATGAAAGAAACATAAAGCAACAAAGTAACAACACCATAACACAATATTTGGTAACCTAAAAACCCTCCAATTAGAAGGTAAAACTAAGGTGGGGATGACACCCACAATGCTTTAGTACTATAGTAATAAATATTTCCTATTAAGGTTTAGAATTGATCACTTTTGGTGATCTTTCCTTGTTAAGAGTAATAAGGACTATTAAGTCTACCTTGTGAAAGAATTTATATAGTATTGTTAAGTATGTACTATGTTAGGAGTTTCTTCAAAGGACTATTAGGTCCACCTTGTTAAGAGATTTGGGACTGATGCACGTGTTAGGATGAATCAATGGATTGATCTCTAAAATGCAACTTTGATTGCTGATGAAGATACTTTGAAGTAAACTGATCACCTAACTGTGATAGATGTGTCTCTTCCTTTTCTTATGCTTCTTGTAGATTTTTCTTAATGCTTCATAATAAAACACAATGATGATTTGGATAAAAAAAAATTTCATACTTCTATTGATCCAAATAATTCTTTCATAGGTTAGCTACAACATAATTATTTCCAAAAACAATCACCAAGTCGGATCAATACTGTAACTTAGGTTCAGTGACTTACTCAAGTGATGCTAAAGACACTCGGGCACCACTGTTACCTTGGCTAATTCTAGCACTTAGTTGATACTAAATGATCATTTCATACTAGTCAATAAATAAACACTTATGACTTAGTTCACACTACTCTGCCAACTTGATTATCATCTTAGAAAACTCTTATAACCCAATTCTCACTTGGAGCTTGGTAGGACTATCAACTTAGCTGACACTTCAACTCAGTGGGAACTGTCAACTTGGTTGACACTACTTACTTCATAAAAGGTTAACATTGTCTTCTTGGTTCCTTTATGAGCTTAGTTAGCACTATGTACTAGTAACTTGGTTGCTACCATCTTTCCACTGTGACTAATTGTTTTGACAATAATTGGCAATATATCTATAACGAGATTAACAATATCCCCCTTTGGCATTAGTGACAAAAACACTTATCATGCAAAAGATCTGAAATCAAAATTTTTTCAATCAAAAACTCCCCCTTTGAGTATGCTTTGTTCTTTAGCTTGGTTTGAACTAAAGACTCTATAACTAGGTTTGAACTAACAACTCTATTTTTGATTTTTCAAAATTGTTTTTGTTTTGCTTTTTTTACATAACTTTCTTGTTGTACATATTTTATTCTTCCTATACATATCTCCCTATACATGTATATACATATGTACATTTCATATACTTTCCCCTTATATACTTTCCCTTTTTGTATACTTTCCCCCTTGGTTTTGTTACAAATGTAAAAAATTTATAAGGTTATACCAAAATGAGAAAGAAAATCATGATGTACCTTCAAAATCATAGAAAAAGTCATCTCAATTATCTTGAAACACCTTCAAGATGTGTAGTTCAATCCAAATCTCTATTGAAAACTCATACATATGATCTGCAATTGACAGATTTGTATCCTTGACTAGAATCTTGGCATATGATCAATTCTCTTTTGCATAATGTCCATGTGGGGAAGTATCTTATCTTATATATCAACTAATGTTGCCCTTATTTTGGCTTCTTCCCTTATAAAATCTTCCTAAATATTTGTCAAAAATCTATTTTTTTTGTAAAATTATTGGAACTAGAGCTTGGATTGAGTGGCAACTGATTTGAACTATCCTTCAAGTCCATATCAATCTTGGCCAGTTTCTCTTTTATTTCCTTGGTAAAGTTAGTGGATTCACTCAAATTTACAAATAAAGATATAATATCATTTATAACATTTTCTAAGGTAGAAATCAAAGTAGATAGTTCTACATGATCAATAGCTATCTTCTTTGCTACATTCTATAACACTTTATTCTCAAACTTCCTTTTAGCTTTCTGAAGGATTCTGTCCTGCCCAATAGTGTCCTCATTGAACTTATGAAAATATAAATCAATAGATCAATGATAGGGCCTTTTTCACTTACCTCTATAGATAAAGTATCCACAAATATTTCTTTGATATCCTCTAGAACTTTGCTTCTATCTATTTCAACATGTAGTGTTCACTGCTTGGCCCTTTTCTTCCACAATTCTCCTAAAATATCCATTTTCTCAGTAGATAGATTGGATTGGTCCTAATTTGGGATCACAATCTCTTCATCAAGATCTATGCCATAAACTATCTTCTATTTTCCTTTTCTCTTGACAATTGAAGAAGGAATGATCTCTTTGCCTTTGTCAATTGAGTCATTCTACTACTACTTGGTGAACACTGTAGGATCCTATTGCTCAGTCAAGACTATTGGATCCTGTTGCTTGGTTGAGACTGTGGGAGCCTATTGCTTGATTACCTCTAAGAGAGAGAATGGTGAATGTGTAACAATCTTCACTTCATAGCTCAAATTGGGTTCAACTCAATGGATTGTTGTTCAGGTGCTACCTTAGGTGGAGTGGTAGGTAGTGATGCCATTACCTCTACAACAATCTTCTTAGGGTAAGACTCTTGAATTGTCTGAACCTCTGGTAGGTCTCCCTCTTTTTTGTATCAAAAATATTTTTCCATATATTTGTTGCGGACTTCACAACATATTCTATTTTATTTGACAAAACTTGAAAAGTTTTAAATCTAGGAGTTTGTTTGTTTTCATATTTGGACATTGCCTCCTTGATTTCTTTGTTAAAGAGATTAGGCATGAGACTCTTTAGATTCTTCTCTCTAATATACTTTTATGTTTTAACTACATTGTCCCAATAGTGAGAGACAACCTACAGTAGGGCTTCATGAGATTTCCCTTTAAGTTTAGAAGGGTCATATTTCCATCTTGCCATCTTCTCAACTAATGCATCCTCAATTTGTTTTTGTTCCTCTTTGCTTCTAGAGTCATAATTGAAGTATTTAAATCATGCCATACCCCTTCCTTCCTTTATGTTTTTTAGTTTTTTCTCAAAGGTAGGGGGTACCCTCTTCACAGAAGTAATTGGGTTGTTATCTTCATCTGCATCATCCTCATCCTCATCCTCTGGCCTTAGTTTCTTCCTTGGTTTCCTTGGCTCCGAGGAAGTAATTACAGGAGTATACCTTGTTGATCTCTTTGGTTGAGGTTTAGATGGGGTCTTTTCCTTCTTCTTGGGGGTTTATGCAGGAGCATCCTGGGTGTAAGAGTGATCTTGCATCACCCAAAAATAATTTATTTTTAGTGTTTTCTATTTTAATAAGGACTAGTAGATATGGTGGTTACTATTTATGGGAACTTGCTATTTTTAGTAAGTTTTTCATATGAGCTTGGAATGTTCTCATTTTTTGTATGAAGGTTCATTTTAGGGTTGTAATCCTACCATAAAAATATCATTGCTCAAGCATAGGTATCAGAGAAGTTATTGCAGATTTTTGGTGGAAAAATTTGTAGAAAAAATCTTTAGGCTCACCATTGGAGGCCTTAGGGTGCCTGGATGAGGTCCAAAAACTTGACAAAAGAGTGCTAGCATAGTTTTGAGCCTATAGATCAAGAGCTAACATTTCTGAAGAGTGGTTATAATGGCCAATCAAAGAAACCATTCATGAGTTATGGCCTTTCAAAGTTGGGCTACCCAAAATATCTAAAATAATTGTCCAAGATGTATATGTATTGTTAGGGTTTTTCAGCCCTAGGTATTAAGTTTCAATGTCTAGAACCTTCTTGGGTGACATAAAATTACTTATTTAAGAAAGGTTTGCACATTGTCTAGGAGAGCTCTTGGTGGTAGTTCACAGCTTAGTCTTGCAGATTACTATAATGAAGGCACCCATGTGGGTTATCATATTGTACTTGTGAATTTTGTAATCCTACATTTGTGGCACAAATAAGAAGTCCATATTTTGTTCTTGAAATTTCTATTATTTCTTTGTTTCTATTAAGTGTTTATGGCATTAAAGGTAGGACCCTTCATCAGGGGTTCCTTTGCCTCTTCTTCATCATCACTTTCCTCTTTTCCTTCTTTGTCTTCCTCCTCTATATCAACACCATTTCCTTTAGTGAGTATAAGAGGTGAATCTAATTTTTCAAGTTTCATCCGAATGCTTTCCAACCTCTTCTTTCCTCTCTTTAGAGTTTGAGGGATGTAAATCTCAAGTGAGTTCCTTGTATTGGCTTCCTCATATGTCCCAAAATAAGTATCCTTGGGGTCTATAGGCTCATTGATAAGAAAACCAATAATGTCTTTTGTTTCATCAATATTTACCTCATAGGGCAGAGGTTTTACCCATGCAATCCTAGGTTTGACTATATCTATATGAACTCTATCATAGTCAACCTAGAAGCATATATCCTAATCATAATCATATACAAGATTCTTAGGGATCCTAAGCCTACTTTGCATCCTTTCCTTGAAATTATCAAAGTATGCATCCATGATGCTTTCAAAGTTCTCATTGAGCTCATTAATGAATTCATTAATATGATACAATACTAGGGTGTCTTTTTTCCAAACTAAATTTCCTTTTGAAGGGAAGAATTTATGTACATAAAAGAATAAATAGACTAAGAGTGAACCAAACTTACATGGGTTATTCTTGGAGGCCCAAATTCTCTCTATGTTCTTGCTCAATTGGATGCGTTAAAGCTTTTTTAGGTTAAAGGGTAAGTTCTTCTTGATGACCTTGTATGCTAGGTCCATAGCTTTGCAAGATACATTGTTGTGATGGCTTGAACTATTTATTTTGTGTGAAATGACATGGATGCCAAACTTGATTTCCATGTCAGTCATATTATTTAATTTCATGCCTTTACCATACCATTCAACTAGGGTTAGCTTAGCTAATTTTTCTTGACCTAGGGTTTTAATAGTTTTTGACTTCTCCAACATTGGATATCCTATTATCCTGTGAATCATCTTCTTCATGATGTGATAGGTTTTCTCTAGTTAGAATGATATGTTATGGACTTAGCTCAGTATAATCTTGATCCATTTCATTTGAAAGTTTCTTGACATGTGAATTATGTGGGTCAAACCCTTGATCTCTAGATGCTTATGTTTTGGCTTGAGCACATTACTATCATAGAATGCACCATATGTTTGATATAGCTCAAGATTCCCTAATTCTTGAATTGGACAATGATAGAATTGATACTATGAATGAGAAGTATCTTGGGAGGGATTCATGAGTGTGCTCCTTATGGATCCTTCTCCTTGGAAATTGTTGGATAAAGCTAGGATTTTGGAGGAATGTAGTTATAACTCTTTACCAATAATTTTGAATTCTTTTTGACTTTTACATTTGAAGATGCTGCTATACTACTTGGTTGTTGAAGAATATGAAGAATGCTAACTTCGCCCAAGACTTTCCTTCAACAAGTTTTCTCTAAATCACTTCAAGGACTTGAGGAATGTTGTGCTCTTAGAAAACTCTGGATTCATGGTGGGAAAAAAAAACTTCAATTTCTTCCTTTTATTAGATTTTCACTTTTAGGATTCCATTAAGGCTCTATACCTGGGTAGATGAAAGATACCTGGTTTAGTCTTCGACCCTTAAATGCTTAGCTAACACTAACTAACCATTCTCAGTAGAGTTAGTGACTTGGTTGAGTCTATCCATGCTTGGTTAGGTCTATAGAGTAACACGGTTAGGACTAACAACTTTGTTAGGCCTAAGGAGTAACTTAGTTAGAACTAACAACTCAGTCAAGTCTAAGACTTTCATTTCTTCAAGTGCATCTAATATGCTGATCTAAACTTTAGTGCTAGAATGACAAGAACAGATGTAGAATGTCAATTTTATCATAGCTCCAATTGTCTCCTTTCCTATTCATGTAGAGATAATTGAATAACCCAATCCATTGCTTTGGGTGCCAATAACCTTGCTGATTTCACTCTAATTCTCTAAAGATTTCCTCACCCATTACTGCTTCATTTGAGTGCTGATCTTATCAACCTTTGATTTGTTTTTATCTTCAAATTTACCTCTATTTATGCATTTCTTTTCTAGATGACCAATTTCTTTGCATACATAACATCTTTTGGTAGGATTTCTTTTTTTGAGGTGAGTCCTCATGTAATTAGCTCTAATGTGTCCAAACTCTCTATATAGATGACATCTACACCAAGTGTTGTAATCCCAACCAAAGATTTCTTTAGCAAGTTGTTCAGTAGGATTACAATTCTTGGTTCTACATTTTGAAGATTTATGACCTTGTTTGTTGCATGTGAAACATTTTCCTTTAAAAATAGTTTTATTTGTGCATTCACTTTCTCTATTCCCATGTTTGCTACAACTATAACATTTTACATTAAAATTTTACTTTTCATTGCTCCAGTATGCCCTATCTTTCCACAATGATTAGATGTAGGTATTTTATTGTTTTGGGCTCCTTGTTGTGATGACTCTCATTGTTCAATGTAGCCCAACCTTGCTCTCCCTTTGTGTCTATTTTGAGATATTTCTACTAGCTGAACCATTCTTTCTTCTGATCTCATCATTCTTTCATTGGTTTCTCTTTATGCTCTAAGATCATTCATGAGTCTTTCATTTTCTGTCCTTAGATTGATGGATTCTTGATTTGTATTATTTAATTGATTTTTCATATTTTCCTGATGTAGTGAAAGCTGATGGATTTTATTGTCTTTGTCTTCTAACCTAGTGTTGAGTAGTCCTATTTCTTCTTCTTCCATAATTTTATCATTTTCAGCTTGATTATTTTGTTCCATGACTTCACATATCTTGACCAAATGTATTTCCTATTCTCTTTTCAATCTTCTAACTTCTTCTTGAAGAATAAGGTTCCTTCCAAGTAGATCTTCTATTGCTACATCTGATTCATTTGAACTTATTTCTTTGCAAATATCTTCAATTCTTTCTTCTATGTAGAGATTGTCATTCATGTTTTCTACCAATTTTTTTCCTCTTTTCATAGATTGAGAGAGTTGATCCTCTAGTTTCTTGATTTCTTTCATGGCCACATGTAGATCCAACTTTTCATTTTCAATGGATTTCTCTAGCTTGTATACTTCCATTGTCTCTAATCTTACTCTGAAGATGCTAAAATTTTGATAAGAGAACCTTGCTTCAATACCAATTGTTGGAAATGTAATGCAAACTAGGTGACTATGAATCAGGAACCACTTACTTAAACTTCTCCTAATTCACTTTGTTTAGTTGTCTAATCTTCTTACATGCAAGAAAGATTAATTATTAAAGTAAAAACACTGTAACACAATATTTGGTAACCAAGAAACCCTCCAAGTAGAAGGTAAAAATGGGGTGGGGATAACACCTACAATGCTTCACTATTACAGTAGTAAAGTTGGCCTGTGAAGGCTTATAATTGATCACTTTTGGTGATCTTAATTTGTTAAGAGTAAAAAGGACTATTAAGTCCACCTTGTGAAAGGATTTATACAATATAGTCAAAGTCTGTACTCTATTAGGAGTTTCTTCAAAGGACTGTTAGGTCCATCTTATTAAAGGATTTGAGACTGATGCACCTATTAGGATGAATTAGTAGATTGATATCTAAAATGAAACTCTAATTTCTAATGAAGTTTCTTTGAAGTAAACTCATCACCTAATTGTGATCGATGAGTCTCTTCCTTTCCTTATGATTCTTGTAGCTTTCTAGATAAACTGCTCTTCCATGTTTGCTTAATGCTTCATAATAAATTTGAATAGGGTAAAAATGGATCTCTAAAATGCTTATAACATTCGCCACTACTCATTTATTATTTTTGAGTCGATATGAAATAAGTAATAGAAATGTTTGAAATTAGACAAGATAAGATACATACCTTGAAATAACACCAATATGGAAATACCTATTTTCTAATGCATGTGCATAGTTTCTGGAAAATTAACTTGTTTTGGATTGGAAATGTCGAGATAGATAAAACCCAACAGAATTTTATCCTTCTGAAGGAAAGTCATCCTTGACCTAGAGATGATGGGGTGCAATCTTACCCTAGGGCATAATTGTACCCCAAAACATTAACCTTGACCTGCACTATTCTGATGAAAATTTCATTCATAGATCTCAAAAGATTTCCAAAAAGGGTATCCAAATCTATACTCTGATCTTTGAAACAACACCTACATATATCTGAAAATGGGGTTTTGGGATGGCTATATAGGTATTTAGCCTATTCAAACCCCCATTTTGGTGATTTCCACCTCCACGAATCAACATATATAATAGAATGTGTGTGTATATTGAATGTGTAATGCCAATATCGAATCCACTAGATTTAAACCCTAGCATGAATATGTATGAGAAATCAATGCATAGACTTGAATAAGATAAGAAAACATACCAAGCCCCCAAGGCAAAAGTTATCCTACCATACTCATAATCCATAATTGCTACCCTATGATTGTATCTTTGAATGCTTGAATATTGATAATGGACATTCAAGGAAGATAGGCTCTCTCTTGCTCCAAACAGATGTTCACAATGGTGTGTGTATAAAAATGCTTTATATCCACAAGGTAAGTGCACCAAGATGGTGTACAAAAAAGTGGACACACCCTCCAAAAAAAAGTGATATTTTCAATAACTTGATTGGGTTATTTAAAAGTGAAATGCTAGCTAAGGTTGGTATCCAAGCCTAGCCATTATACTTTTAAAAACTTGATTGGGTTTTGTAAAACCTAATTGGTTTATTAAATAATATAATTCAAAATACATGATCAAGTTTTGTAAAGTATATATTGTGACTATAATTCGTGTTTGAGGGTATTCCCCTCAAATGAAAACAACATGAATTACGTAGGACAAAAGAAAAAACCGATTGAGTTTACGATAAAAAAGATTTTTGATTGCATCTCTATTCATGGCTTTGTGCAAAAAAGGTAAGTCTTCATTCTACTTGTCATTTTTGTATTTATTTTATCAGATTTTGTAAGTTGGTTTTGTAATTTATAAGTTCTGTAATTGTTTTTATTTTATTTATAATATAGATGCATCAAGGAATCTAAGAAACAAAGGGAGAGAAGAAATACCACCTCCTACATAATCAAACCCTCCACCTGTCATGACACAACCAAAAAACACTCCACCCATTGTGACACAACCACAAAACCCTCCACCCATAGTGACACAACCAAAAAACCCTCCACTCAATGTTTCCATTCAACAACCACTGCCTCCTATAAAGCCTTCGTGCATACAATTAAATCATTTAACTACTACATAAAAGGACCTCATAAACTGCCTCTCACAAAATAGTGCTAAAATTGCCCAAATGGTTAATAGGTTGTGGTCATCTACACTTTCCCACCACTCAACCCTAGCTAATACACTTGAACAAATGACCCAAAATGCAAATGATGTGTCTAGGGAGGTTACGAAATGGGGGTACATGGAGGGATAGGTGTTGTGCATTTCATGTCAATGGGTCATCATTTCAGCAAGTGAAAGATAAAGACATAAATAAAGGTACTATATCTTCTCTTTTCATTGATCCTACATCTGACAACTCCCTATTGCACACAACCAAAACTTTTCCTATTCATTGGTGCACTCATGATAGGATGAGCTCATGTTTTTGGGATAGGTGGTCTATGGTATTTGACCTACCACCATGTAATAATTATGAGGTGCCTCTATATTTTTTGAGAAAGCTATATTGTGAGTTCATTCTTAATGAGAAGGAAAATTACTTTGACATCTGTTAGTTCTAGGTAGAGGGAGAGGCTCTATATAGAATAGACCTAAGGCTCATAGGGTGGCATCACAAAATGAGAGGAGATATACAACACAAAAAACCATGCTTCATGTTGTACTCCCATTAATTGTAAAGGATTCTATTGATTTATAGACTCTTCATGCAGTTGTATTATTGAGCATGGCTCATAGTTAGGTGGTTTTCCTTCACATATGGCACCCTAACCATCATTAGATGCACCTCTAAGGTCATTACAACATGCGACAACTCCATTTTCATCACCTATAGCACTATGGTCATCACAACATGTGACAAAACCATCATCATCATCACCTATGGCACCTCGGTCATCATAGCCTATGACAGCTCCATCAACATCACCAATGCCATCTCTACTTGTGTCACTTGCACCACTAGTATCATCTCCACTTATGTCACCTGCACCACCAATGTCATCCTCACTTGTGCCACCTACATCATCATCACATGCATCATTACAATCTTCAAGGACCAATCTACATTTTTGTTTTAGCTATCAACACATGTGTGATGGGATAGATATTGAGGTATCTATGGATGGAGTATCATGTCATCCATGTGTACATTATGTGCATGCTTTCTATTCATACAAAGGTGGGGATTTCACTCTCACAAATGATTTGATGTTGATGGTCTTTGGTGGACAAGATACATAAGTTTTTTTGTTTGAGTTTTGACATGATATTATTTAATCACCTAAATATTGTAAAAAAAAAAAAAAATTATTTTATAGATCACTCTAGATTGATATGTGAACAATATGAAATGCAAGGTGTAACACATAGTTTGAGAACACCACAAAGTATTCATTCTGCTAGAGGTGCAAGGCTAGGAACAAGAACACCTGAGGTAATTTTTTTAATATATTCTTAAAAGTACAATAATATATTGGATTTAAAATATTATTTCTTAATTGGTATGACACTAACAACCTACTTATAGATCCTCTTCCATCTCCTATCATCATTGAAACCCTCCCAATCATCAAATCCATCCAATTCTTGTCCACATCTCTTGCTGCTAACATTATCCAAACCCCATCTAATGAACCTCATGAGTTTTGACATGTTATTATTTAATCACCTAAATATTGTAAAAGTATTTTTTAAATTTTTTTATGGAGAACTTCAGATTGATATGTTCAAACAATATGTAATGTAGGCTGCACCAAGCGGTACTAGAACACCAAATCGTACTTGTTCTATTAGAGATGCAAGGCTAGGAGGAAGAACAACCAAAATAAAGTTTTCAAAATATTCTTAAAACTAAAATAATACATTGGCTTTGAAATATTGTTTCTTAATTGGTATTCTTAAAAGTACAATAATACCTTTCCATTTCCTACCATCATTGAAACCCTCCCAAATTCATCAAATCCATCCAATTCCAATCCACATATCTTGCTCCTAGCATACCTAAATTCCATCTAATTAATCTCATGAGTTCATCCTCCATATACCCATCCACATCAGAGAACCTCAATATCACATAGGGTGTCCTGTAGGAGTGTGGAGTTCATGAATCTCTACTTTTATTTCTTGACAAGGTGCCAAAAGTTCATTCACATCTGCCTTTTCCTTCTCCATCTCTTTGTTTTCAATTTAGGCATTGTAGTCTTTTTGAGCCCCAATTTTTACTATCTTTCAACTATCCTTCCAATATTGTCCTTCAAGTCCTTCTTGTGTCTTCTTGCCCGATTTTGATCTTCTTGTTGTTATCACGCCTTCTTTCCATTTATAACATTATCTCATATTTATAACAATACTCTTTATTATTTATAGGGCTTGTCAGGGGCTAAAATTTCTCAAATTGATGATGCCATGCTTTCTGCCATTAACTTTGACCTTGAGAGTTATGCGGTATCATAGCTTGCACACCTATCAAGTTTATGATTGAGTTGAACTCATGATTTTTCTTATTGCTTCCTCTTATGTTATATTTTCTTCTTCTTTAGGGTACTCCACATAGCTCAAGGTCTAGAGGAAAGGGAAGGAAGTCAACAAGAACACCGAAACAAAAATAGGTACTAAATACAAGTGAAGTTTATATTTTGAAATTTATTATGAATGAATTTATGTACATGTCCTTAATATTTATGAACACATGTTGACTTGTTTGTTTTATATATGTAGAAATAATTTAGTTTTGTAGAGTTGATGAATGCACTTGAGACTACTGATGTTGAGGCAATGGAAGAGGTAAAATATCATATTTTTCTTCTCATAAATTTTAGGTTATAGTATGAATTTGTTCTATATACATATTAAAAAGTTGTATTTACAAACAAGTAAATTTTTATTTTTCAGTTTTATAGTAATTATCAACAATTTGTCTTATTAACATGTGTTATTTATCTTTTCCCTATTACAACACTCTTTGAGACTTTGTGCAAATCCTTTCCCATTTCATTTTGTTAGGATTCCCAAGTGTCAGAGATGAGATCAAGCACAATAGAGGGTAGATGTATGTATCCAAAGACTTAGTTGAACCTCTTAATTTGGATTTCTTATGTGTGTGATAGAAATCCCTAATTATTACTCTACAATTCTAAAATTTTATCACTTACCATACAAGCTATGCCTCATACCAACATTGATTCATCAGTGGTTGTGCCTCCTGCTAGCACAGGAGATCCAACTCAGGTTGTAATATGTTTTTTGTTTTTTTACTCTATTTGGAATCTCTAGTGCCACTCTATAATGCAAAAATTTTATTTCTTACCATACAGGTTGTGCTTCATATTAGCATTGCTTCATCAGTGGTTGTACCTCCTGCTAGCATGGGAGATCTAGCTCAAGTTGTTGTACATTTTTAAAATTTTTTTTACTCTATTTGGAATCCCTAATGCATACTCTACTATTCTAAAATTTTGTCACTTACCATACAAGTTGTGCCTCATACCAATATTGATTCATCAATGGTTGTACCTCCTGCTAGCATGGGAGATCTAGCTTAGATTGCAGTACATTTTTTATTTTTTTAAACTCTATTTGGAATCCCTAATGCCACTCTATAATGCTAAAATTTTATTGCTTACCATATAGTTTATGCCTCATACCAACACTTCTTCATCAATAGTTGTACTTCCTACTAGCATGGGAGATCTAACTTAGGCTACAATACATTTTTTTTTTGTTTTTTTACTCTATTTGGAATCCCTAATGCCACTCTATAATGATAACATTTTATCAGTTACCATACAAGTTATGCCTCATACCAACATTGATTCATCGGTGGTTGTGCCTCATACCAGGACTAATTCATCAGTGGTTGTGCATCCCATGAGCATGGATTCATCGATAGTTGTGTTTCACATTGTTACTCTACCTCATCATTTTGTTAGGAGTTCCACCCATCGACAAAGAAGCCCATTACCATTATCATTTAGTCCAACTGTGAGATGAAGGAATAAGGCAATGTACAACTCAACTATCCACAATTTTGAACTCAATTTCTATTTATTTTCATATTACTTATAGATAAAATATTTGATAGTGTATTTTAATTTTTCTTTTGTAGACATTAGTGAGCCACAAAATGCATCAAAGAGGCTCAATTTTGATGATCCTGCATAATCATAGATATTGATAGTGATATACATATGTAGTTTTCGTCATCACATGACACAGACATATATTCAACTTTTGTATTGTATATATTTGAGATTTGTATTGTGTACATTCAACATTTCTAGTGTACACATTTGACATTTGTCGAGTATTCAAATTTGGTATTGTAATGATGAGACATAACATCTTTTTGTAACTATATGATTGATATGACAATATATTATTAATTTTGATACTTGTTCAATGTGTGCATACAAACTTGTATTTTAGCTTACTCTCTTGCAATTAATCAAACACATGAATGTTCATTATTATATACAAAAAATGTAACATGTTTATCAAATTCAATATAAAAGTAATCATATGTCACTTATTTTGATGTAATAAGATATGAAAAGTAAAAATATGTCATGATTTTTATATTTGTGTCATAGATCACAACCCGATAGTGCATAGAGACCCTTATGGACACTTCCATTTAGTGTGGTCAATACTATCAAAGGGATGTTGTGGATGAAATGAAGTTGGTCTTAGGCTAAAACTGACCAACCAGAGCTAATGAAGTAGATGAGTCATTCCTAGGACCAATGGTTTGAAATATACAAAACTTGCTCATTTTAATTGAGCAACATTCCAACTTTTGGCAATAGGCAAGGTATAGATGCCATAAAAAATAAGATAGGTTATTGTAGGCCTAGATAATGCAATCCTATAGCACCTAACAATTTGTCAATACCTTGTATGAGCTTAGAGAAATGCTCGATCATAGATTTCTGCCTAATGGAGCTTAGATACCCTTAGGGATGCTTCCATTTAGTACATGGTTGATATTGTCTGAGGGACATTGTGGCTAAAATGAGGTTGGTCCTAACATAAAATTGACCAACCAAAGCTAACAGAGTAGATGATTTGATCCTAGGACCAATGGTTTGAAATATACACAACCTTGCTTATTTTAACTAAGCAACATTGTAACTTTTAAAAATAGGTGAGATACAGATGCCAAATCCAAAAAAAAGTTGAATCTCTAAAAACTAAGATAGATTTTTGTAGGCCTAGATGACATGATCTTGTAGCACTTGAAATTTTTTCAATACCTTGTACAAGCTCAGAGAAATGCCCAATTAAATATTGTAACTCGATGTTGCTTAGATACCCTTAGGGACACTTTTGTTCTATGTGGTCAATACCATTTGAGGGATGTTGTGGATAAAAAATGGTTGATCCTAGTCTAACCTTTACCAACTAGAGCTAATAGAGTAAACAATTCGATCCTAGGACCAATGATTTGAAATATACACAACCTTGCTCATTTTAACTAAGCAATGTTGCAACTTTTGAGCCAAAAGTTGCTGAATTGGTTAAAATTTTTTAGGGTTGGGAAACTAAGGTATTAGGTTACTTAATACATCCTAAGAATCTTAACTAGCATCCTATAATAGTCCTAGATGGACCCATTCAACCAAAAGATGTCAAGAGTAAAAATTGCTCAAAAGTTGCAAAATTGCTCAAAAAGTTGCTTGAGCAACTTTTGCAATTTTTGCAAAAATATTCCAATTGAAGTTTGTTCATAAATAGAATCTAAATCATGATCTCCAACACATATACACTCCTATAGATCATTTGGTCATTCCCCAACCAACTTTTGCAAGAATTTGCAAAAATTGCACTTTTGATAAATTTGCACTTTGCAACATTTTAACAAATTTTTGAACTATTATGCAATTTTTCTCTTCTCATGCTATATATAGAATTTTTGGGTGATTAGTCACTCGTTAGGACTCCTCTTCAGTTCTTTTCAACTTTCTTGCCAAAAGTTGCTCAAGCAACTTTTGAAAGTTGCAAAGTTGCACAATACAACTTTTACATTTTTTGCAACTTATCACCAATTTGGTCAAATGACCTTCCAATCATCTCAAACTTAACTATAAAACCTTAACTATGGTAAAAATATAACCCTAACTCTTTGTGGACCCTATTGACCTCATGATGATGTCGTCATCATGTCTTGTGCCAATTAGAGGGCTATTTTAAGCCTAAAAGGGGTGACAAAGTGTGATAGCAAGGCCATGGTCCAAAACAACCCTATCCAAGCTTTGCATATGTTGTAGAGAAGCCAAATATATTTTTTAAAGATATCATCAGACCCACAAAAAAAAAGAAGACATGGCATCTAAATATGCACATGTTACATGTCTTCTCTTTTTTATATAAAATTTTTTACATCTAAATATGCACATGTGACATCTCTTATCATATTTTTATACAAAATGACAAAGAAATATGCACATGTTACATGTCTTGTCTTGTTTATATACAAAATTTGGCATCTACATATGCACATCATTGTGAAGTTGCAACATTTCACATAACATATATACAAAATTTTCAAAATGATTCTACCATATATAGAATGATTCAACTATGTAGCACACGATCAATCAAGGTAACCTTATGGATAAGTTCTAACCCTTATTGTATCAAGTATTACGTCATGATTAGATTTACATACTTTCTAGAACTTCTTATTAAGAGGCCTACCATGATACAATGCCATTTTAATAGTTGTTGCAAAAATAAGGTTAGAGTAACAAAGACTATGGCTACTATCTCAAAATTCTCAAATAACCACATGGTAGATTTCTTGATAGGGTACCTACATTTCATTGTAAAAACAATTTAAAGTCAGAATTGATACATTGTACATGAAAAATTGACTTAAAAGGGGATAAAAATATATGACCTTCTAAGCCATGTGCTAGTTACAATGATAGATCCTATTGGGTACTCAATATCCTCACCATCAATGACTGTAGCTATCAGTTTCTTTTTGTTCTCAATACATTAACATAGAAAGTAATTTGTTCCTTCATCATTATTGTGATATGCAATAACTTCATATACATGACTTGCATCATATAGAAGGATAAGTTAATGGAAAAATTGAAAGTAATCTATTTTAACCAAGTATTATATTGATAACTTAGTACCTAGTTCAACTAGGTTAGATACATGCTCAAAATTTGTTGATGCTTCAACATAGTTGAGTTGTAGTGCTGTAGGAAGTTGATAAAAATAAATTATATGCAAAGGTCTACAAGACCATTGGTAAACCCACTCTTTTGATTCATATTCATCCCATAAATGATGCATACACAAAGAGCAAAAACATGGAAGCTTTCTAGTATGCATAACTAGTGATGCTACATTTGAACTTCCAAATGAATTCATCTCACTTGATCCTATAAGTGTACAAATGTGCTTGTTACAATGAAAAATCCTATTGGGTACTTAATATCCTCACCATCAATGATTGTAGCTATCAGTTTCTTTTTGTTCTGAATACACTGACATAGAAAGTAATATATTCCTTCATCATTATTATGATATGCAATAACTATATATACATGACCTGCATCATATAGAAGGATAAGTTAATGGAAAAATTTAAAGTAATCTATTTTAACCAAGTATTATATTGATAACTTAGTACCTAGTTCAACTAGGTCAGATACATGCTCAAAATCTGTTGATGCTTCAACATGCTTGAGTTGCAGTGTTGTAGAAAGTTGATATGAATCAATTAGATGTAAGGGTCTACAAAAAAATTGGTCAACCCACTCTTTTGATTCATATTAATCCCATAAGTGATGCATACATGAAGAGAAAAAACATGGAAGCTTTCTAGTATGAATAACTAGTGATGCTGAATTTGAACTTCCAAATGAATGCATCTCACTTGATCCTATAAGTGTACATAATTCTTTTAAATTTTCAATGTTAGGTTCAAGTATCAACCAAAAATACCTAGAAACCATAGACTTACCAATATTACCTTGTCCCATCATAAAATTTTACCATTGGACAATTGTTTCAGCATTTTCTAATATTGTGCCATAGTCATACTTTAATTCCTCTCTACTAAGGGCTCTTTTTAGACATGCTGCAACACCATTATGCTCTCCCTTTCCATGTCCCACTTCAATGAAATTCCAAAAATTTTGCACTTCACTTGTCACATGTATCCTACTCAACCAATAGAACATCCTTGCTTTCTTGAATTGTGGTGCAATTATTTGACCATATAATGTGTTGATTGTATCTATCATCTCTTTCCCTCAAATTATCATAGAAAACTCTAAAACATCCTTGCAAAAACTTTGATGAATGAATTTGATAATCACTAACATAGAGGTGATACTCTCTTATTACTTTTCTATCATCCTCTATGTTATCATGTGCATGAATAAATGCTATGTGTACAAAGATTGAAACTTGTATAGAGTTGTAATACATTGGTTGCACTTCATTTTGAGGTTTTAGTGTATAGTTTTCAGAAAAGTCAAAAAATGACACAATTATACCCAAGGGAAAAGTGTCCTTACACAACTTGAATTACTCATATAACCATCTAGCTCTATGTGAATGACCTATGTATTCATAAACTATTTTCTCTTCTAACAATTTCATAAAATCAGCTACTCATACATCACTTTTCACTAATTCACACCTTTTAAATTCTTTTCCATCTTTAACACCATATAAAACTGATCTATACTTTCCAAGAGAAACTAGTGTCTTACCAATTTCAAGTGTGCTATCTAGATGTAGGCATCTATGCAACTTTTGCAAACTAACACATTGAGGGCAAAAACCTTTCAAAGACACGACCTTCTAAAAAACACACCCATCATCTCATTTACATAGTACACTTGCAATAAATTCTCTTAGTGACTTAGGAGGTAATTGAAGACTACATTCCTACAATATTTTGTTATTATGTAAAGTAAAAATATATAATGATTAATATCATAATGCATGATCATAGAAAACTCAACATGAACCCTACAACAAGATGTAGTGTGTGTATGATTTATCCTAAAGTAGAATGGCTTTGTCATCTCAAAAAACCTTTGGTTGATTTTAATTTGAGAAAATCTTTAAAGAAACATTTCATTAAAATTATGTTTGAGTCATATTCAATTTTTTTTTGCATGTAGCTCATGGTTTGTTTTTCCAATTCATCTTTTGACAACATCTTTTTGGTTTGGTAAAGCCCTTGTATTTTCATGCCAAAAGTTTTCAATTAATGTTCTTAGCGCATAAACAATAATTTTATCCTTACATGGGAATCTACTTTGGAATGACAAAAAAGAAGTCTCATTATAATTCTCAAATTTCTCTAATCTCACTAAGGCTTTGACTAACGTTGTTCTACTTATCCATACTGATTTACTTGTTTTGCTTACCATACAAGGATTTTCCATTTCCTTTCCCATTATGGTTGATGTGAGGACCTATTGACTTGTATTAACATCTTTAGTATGTGGTTTTGAACCAATGGATCTATATGCATCAAAGAGATTTCTAACAATGCTTCTTTCACTACCATTTTCAGATGTTCTTAACCCCAAAATTCTCATTGTCTCTCTAAATTTCAGATTTTTAACCATTTCAACAACAAGTTGGAATCTTCCACTTTGATTTAAATTTTCAAAATAGTTATTCCAAATATTTTGAACAATTCTCCAGCAATTTTTTTTGACATTTTATCATGCATTGGCTTCAAAATATTTTCATCAATGTCAATTAGAAAGTTTGGTTTTCTATGAATTATTCTAGGAGATGTTGATGTACATGCATGCTCTATATTTATATTACTTACATCATGTGCATTCATCATTTCAACTTGAGATATTGCATTAGGGGGATCAGCTGATGTAAGTGTATTTGTCATGATCATTTCAATTGGGGTATGTTGAACATTTTCATTTATCAAAACAAGTGCATTTGTGACAACAATATCAATAGGTAGATTTTCATCACTTATATTGGATGCATTTGATGATGTACCTTCATTTAATCTCCTCATATGCTCCCTTGGTTTTTCCTTTTCCACCTCTTATTTTTCAATCATTCCTCTCTTGTTCTTTCCCATGATTGTAGATGCAAATTACCCTATAAACAATAACATGAATAAAATAAACAATAAGATACTAGCATAATTATTTTATGCTTAATAATAAGATACTAACATAAAATAAGATGCTAGCGCATCAAATTTTTTTTTTAGCATTTCCAAGCACACAAATCCTTACACTTGTATAACTGGAATACAAATACATTTGAACAACAATAGAATTTGGTCCAAACTACACTGAAACAACATAATAACCATTAACATGCTATTTTATTTATAGCTTTCAATATCCCAACAGGGTTATTGATTTCCAACTGCATTATCCATATGGACAAATAACCTAATTGGGTTATACAAAACTCGATTCGGTTCTATTTTATTACTACACAAAGGTAGATTGAAGGAGGAAGGGAGTGATGGAGAGAATGAGAGAGAGGACAAGGATATGATAAAGAGATATAAGGGGAGACAAAGAGGGAGAGTGAATAAGAGAGATGGAGAGTGAATGGGGGTGAGAGAGAGGATATGAGAGAGAAAGAGAAATTAGGGGATAGGATAAAGAGAAAGAATTAGAGAGCAAGAGATGTAGGATGGAGAAAGGATAAGGGGATAGGAGAAAGAGAGAGAGAGAGGGGATGGGAGAAAGATAGAAAGGGGATATGAGAGTGAGAGAGAGATATATGGAGAGGGAGAGAGAGGGGGAGAGAGAGAGGGGGGGAGACAGAGAGATTAGGGGATATGATAGAAAGAGTGAGAAAGAGATGGAGAGAATGAGAGAGTGAAGGGGAGAGGACAAAGAGAGAATGAGAGAGAGAGAGGATGGGATCAAGAGAAGAATTAGATGATATGATAGAAAGAGAGAGAGAGAAGGGGATAAGAGAGAGAGAGAGGGAGAGGATAGGAGAGAGAAAGAGAGGGAGGGGATAGGACAAAGAGATAATGAGAGAGAGGATGAGATGGAGAGAAGAATTAGAGGATATGATAGAAAGACATAGAGAGAATGAGAGAGAGGGAGAGAAGGGGATAGGATAAAGAGAGAATGAGAGAGAAAGAGAGAGAGGATAGGATGGAGAGAATAATTAGAGGATAATGATAGAAAGAGTGAGAGAGAGAAGGGGATAGGAGGGAGGGAGGGAGGGAGAGAGGGAGAAAGAGAGAGAGAGAGGATATGAGAGAATGAGTGAGAGAGAATGGGATAGGGGAGAGAGAGAGGAGATATGAGTGAGAGAGAGATTATGGGAGATTAGACGATATGTGAGTGAGTGAGAGAGAGAGAGAGAGAGAGAGAGAGAGAGAGAGAGAGAGAGAGAGAGAGAGAGAGAGAGAGAGAGAGAGAGAAGGGGATAGGAGAAGGAGAGGAAGGGGATAGGACAAAGAGAGAATGAGAGAGAGGATGGGATGGAGAGAAGAATTAGAGGCTATGAGAGAGAGAGATATTATGGGAGATTAGATGATATAATAGAAGGAGTGAGAGAGATGGAGAGAATGAGAGAGAGGGGGAGAGAAGGTAGATAGGATAAAGAGAGGGAGGGGATAGAGAAGAGATGAGAGAGATAGAGAGAGAGATGAGAGAGAGAGAGAGAGAGAGAGAGAGAGAGAGAGAGAGAGAGAGAGAGAGAGAGGGGGGGGGGGGGGAGAGAGAGAGGATATGATAGAGAAAAAGTGAGATCAGAGGTGGAGAAGAATGAGAGAGAGAGAGAGAGAGAGAGAGAGAGAGAGAGAGAGAAGGGGAGATTATGGGAGATAAGATGATTTGATAAAGATTAGAGAGATGGAGAGAATGAGAGAGGGAGAGAAGGGGGATAGGGAAGAA